>CM038111.1:4920545-4976543 GCA_001642375.2 Mentha longifolia | reverse complement strand
AGAATCCCGGCGGCGGCATATTCTCCGGCGGAGGAGGCCCATGGTCTTGCGGCGGCTCATGAATCCTGACCATCGGAGGTGAATGCTCTCGCTGCTGCATTGGCGGCGGCGGCTCTTCCGACACTACAAAACTGGCCTCTTCATCACCTCCTCCGGCTGCGGCTGAGGCGGTGGCTGCTGCTGCTGCTGCTGCTCCGGCGGCGGCTGCTCTTCAGTCGCCGGCGGAGGCTGCTCCTCCATAATCTCATCATAATAATAAATCTTCAGCCCCAATTCCCCCTTAATCCAACTGAAAACACTCTTCTTCTCCAACATAAAATACACCAACCCCTCCTCCCCTCTCTTCACAAACTGCGATCCATACAGCTTCACTCTCCCCAGGAAATGATTCTTCCTCGCATTGCCATTACTAAGCTTCTTATCATTAAAACCTCCACATTCAGCTCCTCAAACTCCATCGTCTTCGGATCCGAGACCACGAAATCCAACTCCTCGTTCCACACCGGGTTGAGATTCCTCGGCACGGTGGACGTCCGCCGCTTCTGTCCATCGAATCGGCGACGACATACGCGCTAGAGCTGCCCTGCCCGTCTTTCGGGAGGAGGTCTCTTGCCTCGATTACTTCAACAACAAGCTTCCGGACGGTGGGCGGGGCGGATTCTGCTGGTCGGACGGCGGCGGAGGCTGGTCGGACGCCATTGTTATGGGCTCATAGCTTTTAGACCCTGTTATTCTATTCTGGGTGCTTAACTTTCAACATTCTTTGTTTATATTTATCTTTTGGGATTGGGAAATAGATTAATGCCTGTTTTTGTTGATATTCTTTCTTCTTTCGAAAGATCTTTTCTAGCTGTGATTAGCAATGGTGGAACTGGTTGAGGAGAGAGAGAGGGAAGAGATTTATTCCATTCTCTCATGTGAAGTTTTCTCACTTTATTTCATATTTTATCCTTCCACTTTACATTTTTGCACCTCCTTTTAGTTTTGGGTCCTCAATAAAAATTCTTGGCTACAACTTCCTGTTTACACTACACATTTCTTAATAGTACTAAAAAAATACTACCCATTTATATATATAAATACGTGTGTGTATTATATTTATATATGCTTGATTTGTTGCTTTGTTGAATTAGAAAAGGCTGCCTCTATACAGACTTGGATTTTGTCTCAAGTTATGCTCTATACCTTCCCTATTTTCTTGATAATTTTAAAAATATTATAATCAAAAAGATTATTCTTTGATTAGCAACACTGCAATGCCAAGATTTGCTCTGTTTTAATTTTAATACATGATGCTTCATTACTGTTTCTACTCAAGCAGAGCATATATTCTTCTCATTATCAACTTTGTTATTATTGTTTTTCATTTATTTTATTTTTATTTTTACTGTGTAGGGTAATTGACAAAATCATGGTGCTGCCTAAGATGCTCCTAGAAGAAGCACATGATCTTCCACCTCCCTTTTTGACAAAAGTTTCCAGCAACATTTGATATAAAGTTGTGGAAAAAGCCTCCTCTTTTCTTCCTCAGGTTCCGATTCTTCAACCCCCCCCCCCCCCTCGTTCGAATTCGCAGGCTTTCGAGCAAGTTTTTTTGTCAGCGCATTATTTGGATCAGCTCATTAGGTACAGAGTTTGAACTGTTTGTGATCAACATTAGTTTATTCGATTTGAGTTGGTGTTTTTTCGGCTTTTGTGATTAGATTTCGTCTAAAATGCACGACGTCTGCAGTCATTAAGGATATGATTATCAAGAAAATGGTGATTGGTGCATTCTCATGATTGAGTGGTAGTGTTTACTAGAGAGTAGAGACCTTTTTAGAATAAAGAATAGTATAGTGCTTAATGAATGGGACATTTTTAGGAATAAATTTAGCTTTGGAATTTCACTATGAAGATATGGTTGATATTCCTTGATTCTTTTCTGGCTTCAACCTTACACACACTGCAGTTTAATGCAGTTTCATATATTTCCCACATTATCAAGAAGCTTCGTCATCGTATGGCATCTCATCTTTTCGAATTGGTGGACTTGTTTTGGAATCTGATCCATGTAAGATTGAACAGAAAAAAAAGGAAGGGTCTTCCATCTGATGCTTTTTTCGTGGGATATTCTTAGCTCGTTATCTCGGAGGAAAGCTCTGCAGGATTTTCTCTCTTTCTACGCGTCGTCTTCTGCTCTTTTCTTGCTCTCCTTCTGGTTTTGATAAGAGATTAGGCCCTCATCAGCCTTAGATTGCTAAAAGTGATCATGAAAATGTTCAAGAACTTAACTAAATGATGAAATCTATTAACAATGGAGAAAGAAAATTAGGCTTTTATTGCGATGTTTCAACCTGTGGAGTCGACTGGCTACGGTGGGATACAAGAAGGCCTAATGAAAGTGCTACTAAAGCTGTCAAAACAAGGCATCTCTTCTTCTTTATCATCTTTGATAGTTTCTTCATTAAACTGGTGTCTGAGGGCTCTTCCTTGGCACTTTCTTCGCGATTTTGGTTGGATTCATCACCATCAGACACGCTCTCTTGATCTCGATGCTCCTCTGTCTGATCTGAGGTTGAGGCCGGGTTCTCATCTTTTGAGTCAAGTTTCTTGGGTATGATCACATAGTAGGTTTCATCCTCTAAAATGGCTCTGGTTTCTTGAATATTGCAGTCTTCCGGTACCTTATAAGCTTGAGCGAAATGGAGGATCGTGTTGTCGTCGGCTTGCCTTTCTCCGCTCACTATGACATGGTCGTCACTGTCAGTTCGTATCCTCACTTCTTCCTTCTTGAATCCTGAAGATTAGAAGCCATTGTTAAGCCTACTTCTTTAGATTGTGAAGTGAAATATTTTTTCAAATAATATTTCATATTTCTCTCTTTTCTATATTCTTGAAAATTTAAGAAAAAAGATTATATTGAGGGATACCTGGAACATGAATTAGCAAACAATGGGAATCTGCAGTTTCTGTCCACCATGAAGAAGGCAAAACATACTCAAATTTCATATTTCTTTGGTTTCTCCTCTCTTTCTCCATATTTTATGTATTGGGAAATTTTTTGCAATGCAAATTCAAAATAGTGTTTGATGATCATAAGCTTATAAAGCAGAATAAATAATTAGCTTTTACTTAACGAATACAAGGGGAAAAAAAGAATGTATTTGTTCCTAACTTTCCTTGTTTGGTTTTTGCCAATACACAGGTTTATTCTTTGCTTGGCTTTCTCATTCACTCAAAAAAAAAAAAAAAAAAAGAAAAAGAAATTAACAATAGCATGAAAGATGAGTTGAATTATGAAGCCAGCATTATTTATTTATTTAAAAGAAACAGAGGCCGAAGGTGTAGAGTATAATACTTCAAGAAATTGTTCATAATGTCTCTCTTTGAATAGAATATCATACTCTAAGCATATAATCTGAAATATTAAGAAATAATGTACAAAAAAGAAAAGAAAAGAAAAACTGGGATTGAACCAAACAATGAACACATCTTTATTGATATAAGGGAACTTCCCTTTTATGCTGGATTTACATGATATCAATATATAAAAAGAAGAAAAAAATTACATCATCTATATGAGTGATTATTTCCCCAGATTCTGGGTTGCCAATATAGACTATGCATCGGATAAAAGAAGAAAAAAATTACATGATGCATATAACTGGTTATTATTTCCTTATATTTTGGGTTGTCAATATAGAATATGCATCGGAGAAGGCCGTCAGACGAACTGAAACAATCTGAAGAACTTAGAGCTCGACTTTCTCCATCATCGACACGACTGGAGCTTCACGTTTCATCAACTTGGTGAACTGCAGCACAAGGAACAGAAATAGAAAAGAAGGTGAGTTCTCCTTCAAATGTAAATTGCAAATGTGTCTTTAGATATGTCAAAAAAGGTCGAAGTTCAAACCTGTGAAGTCTTTAGCTCGAGTTCTTGCCATTCTAGCGAAGAATCGCTTCCTTCTACAATCCCAGTTCCAGCATAGAGTAATGCACCAGAACCCTGAATTTCAAATTTAACAAAATTAGCATCTAGTTTTAGCTAAAAGGAAATGAATCTTGACTATGGTTTGGTCTTATTTAATTCTCATTTTAGAGCCTTACCTTTCCGACCAATGCAGATCTTATTCCCACAGCGAACTCACTTTCTGCACCACCGAACCACCCAACGGGGCCAGCATACATTCCTCGATCAAACGATTCTGCACAACAACATAACAGTTAATATCCAAAGAATAGACTTATGGTACACACTGAATTTATGGAGTGATGATGGAATGAATATTCTTACCAGTTTCGGAGATGAACGTTCGTGCCTCCTCCATAGGAAGCCCGCAAACAGCAGGAGTCGGATGCAGGGCAGACAATATCTTAAACTGAAATGCAGGTAAATTACCCCATCAGAGGTTGAAAATAACCACTAACTAAAAAAAAGTTCTTATGTTTGTCCCAAATTTGGAAACTGTTTCTTGATAATAATGTAAGAACTGAAACAGGAGGCATTGAGCTTTAGTTATTAGTACCTCATCATCTTCTCTCTCAAGGGTGCCGGTTAGTTTAGCATAGAGATGTTGACAACGAGTCAGTTTCCGTAGAACCTTGCTGGGGTTAACGACTGTGCTCGAACATATCTCCTCTAGCTTATTTCTTATATTTTCTCTCACCACAGTGAACTCAAGGTGGTCTTTGGTACTGCAAATATATTCAAGAAAAGGATAATTAGATCAGATGTAACTGTGAGTTCAAGAAACTCGAAAGCTTCAAAGTAACATGAGAATGGAGTCTGACCTTGATAGTAAATCTTGTCCTATCTGTAAGTCTAGAGACTCGGTTGCACCTCTAGCTCGCGTTGCAGCCAAAGCCTCGCTGCAGACACTGAGCCGGTTTCTGTAGAATAGTCGCTCGGGCTGTTGACAAAACAGAAACCATAGTAAGATAGAGATTCTTTATACTCAAACACTAATATAACATCATCAATATAAATTGTGTAAACTTACAGTGTTTCCTATGAATGCTGGTGATTCAGGAGGCTGAAGGCAGAATTGATAGGCATTAGAACCTTCCACCTATAAGAGAATCAAACATCATGTTAAATAATATCCAGTCCTATTCATCTTCCTCACAAAGAGAGAGATAGAGAGAGAGAAAGAAACCTGCAAGCTTGTGAGCCAATCCAAAGGATCAATCTCTACAGTAGTGAGTACTCTGCTGCTACGCGCAAGAACAACCTTAATAAGAGGTGAGTTTTTGCTCTTTATCATGTCCAAAGCTTCCCTAACAGCTGAATCCCATGAAGCCTTATTCGGTACATGAGCCTGGTGGAGCATCACAGCATGACCTGTGCTTCCATTCAGTTGCTCGACGAGCGATGAAACCTGGCGCATGGTGGCCTCAAGTGCAGCAATGGCTTGTTCATAGGTTCTCGAAAGGCGATTGTCCCAAGCGATCGTTGCTGCCAGCATCGAGCTTCCTTCGAACTCGTTAAACTCAACCTGCAATTCATGTTCAACACTCCATCACTTGTTCAAAACCAACTGAGTATAATTTACTGTTCAAGAAAATGAAGAAAGTTGCATACCTGAGGAACCATGAAGTAGAAAGAACCGAAACCCTCCCACTCGGGAGCGATATCGGTCTTCGCATCGAATCGCATAGCGCCATAAGCACGGATCAATGGACTCTTCTTGGACAAGAACCTAAACAGAATCAAAAAAAAAAGCACGATCACAACTATGTAATGCAATGCAAAAAAAAAAGTTCTCCATTAAAAAGAAAAAAGAAAAATCCAAATTTCTGTTTAGGGCATTTAATCAAACACCTTTTGATCGAGTGCCAATCGTCCAAGGAGAAGGGACGGGCTTGGTTGAAGGAGACAGCAGAACCCAGGCCGGCGATACTGACCAGCTTCTTCTGAGAATCATCGCCGTCGCCGTTTTCGATGAGCGGGAGTTCGCCGGAATCTCTGCCGGAAAAGTAACAGCGGGGGAGAGGAGCTTGGCTTTGGCAACGCAGCCATTCTAGGGCCTCGATCTGCTCTAGGATCGGCACCTACGCATAGCCATAATCATCCTTCCATTATTTCTTCGTACTTCTTTTTTTTTTAAATAATAAATTATTAATATAATTACACGTGGCCACTTTCAGGAGTAGTACTTATTATAGTATTATATTGTATTTTTGTTGACGATTTTACTTATTATAGTACTCCTATTATGAAAGCATTTAATGAATGAATTTCAAAACATTTATTCAATAATCAGATCAAATTTGACTTATAATCTATAGCCGAAAATTAAGAAACTGACTAGTAAATCATATATTCAATTCAAAATATATATACTTAATGGTCAAATAAAGTATAGCCGTACTATTTGGATTAAAGAATTCTCTATATTTTAAACAAATAGTCAACTACATGAAAAAAAAATATTATATTTAATATATGCAGTCAATAAATGTTTAAACTTATTTAGGGGGCAGTGACCTAAAAGCTCTAAATTCTGCTATTCATTAAATAATAAATTAGTTATCTCAAGAAAAAGTTGTATGGTAATAAATTTTGTTGCGGTAATAATAAATTCTCGTTGATTATGCATGCCAATCGCCAACTAGGCTATGTGGAGGAATAGTAAAAATAAAAACTTTATACGTAAATATTTATTCTTTTCTTATATATAGAAATATTTGCATGGCTCAAAGCTTAGTATTTTCTTATGATCATCTTCCACTTAATTAGCTTCAAGAAAATGCCACTCAAATATTGATTTCCATTCTTCAACTAAGAAGATTAATAAAAGTGACCAAAAATATCAAATTAATCGTAGTTTTTTTTTTTTTTTCCCAACATCTTTGTTGATCATAAAATTCCCACCAATCCCATAACCTTGAATCAAAATGTGATAGCAAATGTAGGATAAGGATCAAGATTGGTAGATCAATTGTCCTACCACAACCAACCACGTGGCAAATACCCACATTTTTTTTAATTATCCCCTCATTTTTGCATGCCCCTAGTTCATGGCGAAGCCATGATTCTTGAAGAAAAGCTTTGATTCTTGAAAGAATTTGCAAGTCAATAGTAATGGCTTACCTCAATCCTAATGACCCCGGAATCTGACGGCGCCGGATAGTTCGTCTTGAGATCGTAGATGGCGGAGTTGAGGCGGTCCGCTGCCACCGACGGAGTCGGGGCAGCAGTGAAAGTTCGAGTCTCGATGGAGCCGAGAGGCGCTCTAGGATCGCCGCCGCAGCCATTCATGGACAAGGAACTGAGTTCTTGATTTTTCTATAAAAAGAAAAAAGAAAAAAAATGAGGTGTGTGAGCAACGGGCATAGTATATGTGGTCACTACAAAATGTGCTTTAATGGGTTGTACCTTTTATTCATAAGAGGTTAAAAGAAATTAGAAAAAAGACAAAAGGAAGAGAGTTTTTATGTTCTTACATAATTTGGGAGACGAACTGATTGCCTTGCAATTGCAGTAGGGGATGAGAAAGTAAATTTCATGGGCTCAATATCCATGAAGCGAGCAATGCATTGAGTGCTTGTACCCAAGGCCATGTCTTATTAGTGTGTGTGTTTGTGTGCGTGTTTTTGGGGTGTGTGTATTTGGGTGTATGTGTGTTTTTTTCTCTCTTCTTTCTTCTCTTGTTGAGGAGTTGAAGAGGTTATGGTGGCAATAACCATGAGAAGTTGTGGAGTATTTATATAGGCAAAGTATACATGGCTTGACTATGCTGCTAGTAGGCTGCAAAATTAAAGAATGTGCAAGTGGGGCATAATTCAAATTATTTGGCTACTTATTTAATTTATTATGATAAATGGTTGAGACTTCTATTTGTTTTATAAGTCGTTCTTTTGTGAATTGAAATAGGGAGGAACTTGCTCAATCTTGAATTCAACATAAATTAATTATAATTTTACTTGAATGAGACTTAGGGATACAGATTTCTAAGATTGATAATGTATTATGTGATCCGAATTCACATTCAATGACATATTCGTAATTCTATAGGGTTTAATTATTTTTGATTTTGATCATAGATCTATAATTAATGTGTATATGGTGGTAATTTTATCGAACTGATTAAAATGAAATACGATCGATGAAATGTTTTATCAAAAAAAGTGTGACATGTGATAAATTGGTAATTAAGAGATTTTTTGTTTAGCTTGTGCAATTAGTGATGTAGACATTATTAACCTATGTTTTAAGGTTTAGATTCATGAAATTAATTAGAAAAGTAAAATTAACAATTGCAAGAAAAGGAGACTCTCTAAGCATTGATATTAATATCAATGAAATGAATGAAACCCATATATAATCCGGTCAAAGAAGGACTTCTCATTCGGTTTGACTTGTCTTAGTTTCTAAAGGGATGAGTCAAACTAAATGTCACAAATACAAAAATTGAAAAATGATGATAAATTATTTCATATATGAATTTTTTTAATATAATTATTAACTGAAACTTAAAGGGTGTGCCACGGAAGACTCGAACCTAATACCTTTGGTCACGGATATTATTCTCCTACCGTTAGGTCAACATAGGCACACAAATTAAGTAACGAATTGCCCTCGTCATGCACGATCAAGTTTACAATTAGGTATTATTTGGATTGACTATATACCCAATTAGAATACACAAATTGTTAATTATATATGGTTGGAAATTGGTACTTAGAGTGATATGATATCATTAACATATTACGGTTGATTGATGTGGTATTCTTACGTAATTTTTTTAATAGTGCGTGTTTATGCGTGTTTAATTTGAATTGTTTTAGTTGAATTTGATTTGTAGAATTTATTTTTATGTGTTGAGCCCTTAATTTCTCAGTCCACATATCATCAACAAATAACACATGTTTAGTGATGTTTAACGTAAATAGCGATTGGTCCTCTCAATTTGATTTTATGTGGCTTGTTTAATTTATAATAATTGTTCTGTAGGCTTATAAAAGGCATTAACTAGTTTATAATTTCCAAATTATAGTTGATTGTTCAATATTAGGTTTGATTATTCCATAATTAGAATTAGGGCGGTTGAATTTCAACTTTTATGTCTAGTAATAAATTTTGATTAGGAGTGAGTATATTAGAATAAGTTTTTATTTTAGGATAAAATAATACCCTCACTCATTGTCCCATTATACTAGTCACATTTACTATTTTAGGCTATATATCCCACTATACGTTTCTCATTTTCTCAAAAAAAAAAAAAAAAAAAAAGAAGCCATTATTACCTTAATTAAACCAGCTTAATAGCTTAACATACCTTCATCATCATCTACTTATCTCTATGCACCTATTTCAATATAATTTAAATACAAGATTTTGAATTATTATAATTTGCTCGTTTATTCTCCGACTTTTATGATTTTATGCTGTCCCATTATAATTTTTCATTTAAGATACATCATCAATTTATTTTTATACAACTATAATATTCTACTTAAAAAAATAAAATGTACATTAGAATGTTAAGTTTTACTTCACTTTTAACACTGAAAGCAAAATTCTCAAATCACGTACTTAATTAAGACTAATTTGAGTGCGAGACATCAAAATATTCATATGGGATCGAGTTCCTCGTACTTATATCCACGTCCAAATTCATATTCATGTATTTATGAATTAATATTGTCTTTGAAATTCAAAACTATTCAAACACGTGATCTTGAAAAAATCAATATATGCTGTATTAATTCGGTCATGCATAGAGATGGCAATGGGTCGGGTACCCACCCATTTAGTCTTTCCCAAACCCAAACTTGTTAAAACTTTCCATACCCATACCTGTCCCAAACCCGTTTAAAAATTGATTTTGATACCCGTACCCGCCCCAAACCCGTCGGGTAATACCCACTAATTACCCGATAAAACCCGAATTCTACAATATTAATATAAATAGTTCTTTAAAATTTTATATAACAAAAATTATAACTATATATATATATATACCAATCGAAAGTCAAAACTATTATTTAAACATGCAAATCTTATTATAAATATGAACTAACAAAATTATAAAACAAATCTCAAGATAAAGACCAATAAAATATTAATTTTGATACATAAAAAAAAAACTTAGAATTATGAATACTTATTAATATTTTAATTCACACACACATACATATATATATATGGGTTTGGGTAGTGGATACCTGAACCTATCTACCCATATCCAACCCAAACCCATTGCGGGTATCAATTTTATTACCCAAACTCGTCTCAAACCCGTTTAGTTTTACCCAAACTCGTCCTATTAGGGTTTGGGTGGGGCGGGTACCTGCAAAAACCCGACCCATTGCCATCCCTAGTCATGTGAGAGACCATTTACTATGAATTATTTAAAACTGAAGTTCACATAATAATATGTTTCTGATATTTTTTATTGACTATTTTAAAAAAAAAATCCAGATATTTTTGATAAATAGCCACAAAAAAAAAAGGTTGTTTATGATTTATTATTAAAATTTAAACTAAAATATTAGAAAAAGGGAAAAGAAAAAAAAAAAAAGGATGTGACTGATCTTTTATGAGCTCCGGAGATATTATATTAAACATAAATTTGTAAATAGACAAGAGATCAGATAATTATAATATTTAAATAGAAATAAAAATTGATTTGGACTTTGATCATTGCATGATATATGAACCAGGCCGATGGTGTATTATGATAATATTGATAACACATTATGATGAATCGTTGAATATAATTATACATAAAATGTATTAAAATAATATTTTGCATTATATATAAAATTTTGATATGTTGAGCCTCTATTTGTGAATGTGTTGTGAATGGATTCGTAAATTCTTGTTTA
Source organism: Mentha longifolia (assembly GCA_001642375.2). Lineage (NCBI taxonomy): Eukaryota > Viridiplantae > Streptophyta > Magnoliopsida > Lamiales > Lamiaceae > Mentha > Mentha longifolia. The sequence goes on along the minus strand of CM038111.1, from coordinate 4,965,725 downwards.
TTTTCTTTTCTCTCTCTCATTTTTTTTATTTTTTAATATGTCCCCAAAATTCTCTCACAGTTCTATAGTCTCTCTCTACATATTTTGGTATCGTAAACACTATTTATCTATTTATTTATTTTTAAATTTTGATGAAATTCAATTATTATTTATTATTTTTCAATTAGAGTTTTGTAATCCCAAATTATGATTTACTATTTTCTAACTAGGGTTTAGTAATCGACAAAAAAAATATATGTGTATATATTTGGTATTTCCTCTACTGTGCAAATTAAAAATAAAAAAAAAGGAAAAAATGAAATTAATACCAATTACTGCACATTTTTAATTCATGTAGTCAAATAAAATAATGTAGGGCAACGAAATTTCAGTAATTTAATTTAGAAGCTAGAAAATAAAAAAAATAAAAAAATAAAAAAACCTTCGAAGTGAAATATCATAAACAATAAAAAGTAATATCATAAACAAATTAACGCATTCAGAAGGAAGCTTTCACACTGCTCTAGATTAATAGTAATAGTATGTTCTTTTTTAATATATTTTGCGTTTTTATAGCATTATTGCCTAATTAATTTTTTATAGGCCAGTCTTATGTCGTCTAAATAGTAATTTCTCTTGCAGAAAATTGTGAATCCACCCCACGTAAATTAACAGAAATTTAAAGGGTCCTATTATCAACGTACAGCATGAATTAGTTTTGGTGCTCAAATTTTTCAAAAATATCATAATATTCAGAAAATTCAAAAATAAACGTCGACACTCCAAATTCAATAAATCTCATTTTCTTTTTTCAGTTTTTTTTTTAATTTTTAATTTTTTTTAAAGAAATTACTCCGTGTATATCTATACCTATATAAAAAATAGCCTTGTGGCAAAATGTACATCACCTATAATATCCTTGTAATAGATTTTAAATTAAGGGTAATAATGTAATCTAATACTCCGTATATTATAATATATCTCAAATTAATAGTAATAATATCTTACAAGCAGCGGCGGACCTACGTGGGGGCGAGCGCAGGCTGAAGCCCCCACGGTGGTCGATGAAATATCTATATATTATGTGTATATTTCGTCGAGATTTTATGTTCGTACCACATCGAATTTTTTTTTTTTATAGATTAGCCCCCTCGGTGATTTGATCCTGGGTTCGCCCCTGCTTACAAGATAATAATATATTTATTATATATTATTTGATAATATAATATACGGGGAGTAGTAGATTTATAATATATGTATCTCAAGATACAATCATAAGATTACAAATCAAAAGACATTAGTGGGTTTAATATGGGAGTCTCTGTTACCCATAATGAATTTAATTTATAAAGGAATCCTTCGTAATTAGGTATATACACAAATTTATAAAAGAAAAAAAAACTCAAATATATTATTTAAATTAATTTGAGAATTTTATAAGGAAAAAAATCATATACAAGTATTTTTCTAATTAATCACTTTAATTTATATATCAACCTTTTGGATCCTTGTTATTCAAATTAATAAATTTTATTATTAGTACCTTAAAATAATTAACTAAAATTGCAATATGTAACATTATTTCTATTTCATGTATTAAGATGAATAGGGGACGTCCCTATAAAAGGATTTTTTTACACAAAAATGAAAGACGGAGGGAGTAATGTTTTGGATCGGACACGATTGAGACATTGAAATTTGAATAGATAATCTGGTTCGGGGATTCAAAAAGATCGAGATATAAATAAAGTAATTAATTATAAAAAAAAATAGTCTATATGTGATTTTCTTTTTCTTTATAAGTTCTCAATTTTCAATAATAAATAGAATATATCAAATTTATATGTACGAGTGTCCAATTGATTTTTAAGTTGAGTTACGATAATTTACTAAGCTCGTCATAATGATTTTAAAATGCTTCCTCCATTTTTTAAAACTGAATGGAATTTATTTGTTTCCTTTGATAATATTGCATTATTTATATTTCATTTCATATATTAAATGAAGTATTTTATAATAATTTAAAAGGAAAAATGTCGCTTTTTAAAAAAAAAAAATTCAAATTAGTATGAAAGACAAAAGAGAAATTATAAACAATGTTCTAAAAATTGGCCTAAGCGCTAGACGACACTCAACTGACCCGGTTATAGCTTAATTCTTAGTCTCTAGGTGCTGATGCTAAGTTCACCACTTGGGTTTGATTGAAGAAAATTATGTACAAATTGTGTTAATTTATACAATCTCAATATTGAAACAATAAATAATTTTCTCAAGTAACTACATACTATTTCATTTTTGGATTATTTTCTAAGGAAATTAGAGATTAACATAATTGCACAGTTAGAGATTTTGATAGCATTTCAAAATATATTATTTTTTGCTAAAAAAAAATGAGAAATTATACGTGCAATGCACATAATCATTGCTAGTTTCTAAAAAATAAACGATTCATTGAATTTTTTTAAGCAATTTTTTTTTTAATTTAAATGTTTTTAAGCAATTAGTATTAGTTACGGTCGTTTTCGAAATTTAGCTTCCAAAAGTGTTTGGTAGTCTAAGTCGAACGCTCCATAAATATTTTCTTCGTCAAATCTCCCAACAAAAAAAGCGGTTGAATATTAGTAATTTTTTATGAATCGCATCAAAGACTTCTCTTCTTGCACTTATTTTCTTCGTAAAATTTTAATTCTACCAATTGCAAAAAATCAAGCACTCCCTGAAATTCCCTGGAAAAAAAAAAAGAAGAAAAAAAAAAGGTCCCACAAAAAAACATCAAATTCTGCAAAGACGACGCACAAGAGTTTATAGCTGTTTTGAAGTGTCATCTTTTTCCAAAAATTAGAAAAGAAATTCAATTGACAACGAAGCGTAGCTCAGTTGGTAAAACGTTTCCCTTTCAAATGAAGAGGTTGGGGGTTCGAGTCATCTCTAATGCGTGTGTGTGAGTGTATTGTGTTTGTCTGATAAAAAAAAAAAAATCTATTATGATGCAAAACATAATAAAGTCATGAAATAATCCAATTCTGAAATGTCGAATCGTGGTCCTTTTTTGAATTATTGGCAAGCTTTTTGTATTAATTTCTTCGAAACCCATGACAAATTTTTTTCTAAACATTGGCCAAAAAGTGCAAGTTGTAACTTCTAAGTTGATAGTACATGCATGTATTTAATAATTTTGACGTAAAATAATTCAAAACTTAGTTCAAAGTTGCATGCGCCATTTGATTTTAAGCGGCACTTTCACCTTATCTTGGAATTGCTCATTTACCCACCGTTGACACATTTAATGTGCTCTAAATGTGTCCACGACTGACGTAGCAGTATTACATCAATAATTGTTCTATTTATGGTTTAATTTTTTTGGTAGGATTATTTCTAGGGTATATATTTATGATAATTTTCCTTAAATATATCACCTTCACGTTAGCCGTGAGACATTAAGTATGCTCACGGTGGGTATGACTGTATGAGAGCATTTCTTCACCTTATCTACTTAGGTTTTAAAAATCAATAAAATAAAGCTAAGAGACTATTAGACATGAGGACCACTCTACTATTTATCGTGAGCACTACTAATGTGTCCACTACTGATGCATGTGATGATGACGTGTAGGCCGGAGAGTCAAGATTTTTGATTTTTTTTAGTCTCCAGATTCAGTGTTTGAGGTTTATTTTTATATGTTAAACTATTGACTCCTCATACTACGATGCGTTATCACATTAGTAGTGGACACATTAACCGGATGTTTGCAGATTGAGTGTAAGAAAATAGTTCTCGACGTGACATTCAACATCTTATTGTCAAAATTAAATGAGAACACACATGGAAAACTACTTAAACCAAAACCTTAAACCAAAACCTATTAATACTTTCTCTCTCCTTTGAAAAGATGGATATTTAAATCGGGTAAAGTTAATAAAAGTTAGGGCTATATGTAACTTGAGTACTTACATCAAAATTAATTAATAAAGCTAGTAGACTATTAGATTTTAGAGATTTTTAAGATCGTAATTGTGATAATTAAACTAATAACAACACATAGACCCACATAAAATCCCTAGAAATTAATAAACGTAAATGACACAAAATTAATTCAGAACCACATTCTTTAATTTTTCATCACACAATGACACAAATTTTTCTACGATAAATTGTTTAAAATATTTTATTAATTCTCATATCGATACTATATTATATAGTTGTAGCATACAATTAAATTATCAGTCAAGGGAGATAAGATAACCTATGGGCTATTGGTAATTTCTCTCTTTGAAAGAGGCCCATGTTTTACCACACTTGGTACACAATTGAATATACATAATTAATAAATAAATGCCCAGATGTGAGAATCTATATTGCATGCCGCCTGAGAGAGAAACAAATAGTGATATTCAAATACTGACATAGCTATTTAATGAAACATTTAGGTCAAATGAATTAAATTATTTGTTTCGACTACAAAATAGTTGGACAAAATTGACGCGAATGCTCCCAATGGTGAGGATATTAAATATTCAATCCATATTTTAAATATCCAATAGGAATATACCATGAAAAGGTGACACGACATGAATATTACGTTTATTATTTAGAATTTTAAATTAATGAGAATTTCAAAAGCAATATAATTAACTTAAATGAACTTCACCTATCACTAAGGCCCTCTTTCTAAAAACTAGCTAAATGGTGTGTGTTATGAATTTGAAGGCATTATGATTGAGATACGTTGTCTTAATATATAAAAATATTATTACGAAAATGCATTATCGTATATGTAAATATGCATTATTGGTTGAAGGCGATGCCTATTGCCAAAACTCAATGTATCTTCAAATATACAATGCATACAGTGGGCGACCAAAAATCAAATCATCGAAGAGGCTTATCTAATAAAAATAAAATTAATCGGCACAATTCACATATAAAATTTTGACAAAATATACATTAATACTTAAAAATTCCGGCAACGATAGTGGGGGTTTCGGCTTGCGCTCGCTCCTTACGTGGGCCACCCTGAATGCATTTTTTTGTTGCAGGATAATAATACATTTTATACATTACAATAATGCATATTTCACTACAAGAATATTGTTCATCGCCGGCGGATTCGAGACGGACAAAAAAATAAGGAACGCCACGGATTTCCGGCGGATCCTAGACTAGGCGGATCCGCGACGGACAAAAAAATAAGGAACGCCACGGATTTCCGGCGGATCCTAGACTAGGCGGATCCGCGACGGATTCCGTCGCCAAAGTTTGCCGACGGAAAAATCCGTCGGTGTTTGTATTTCCTGACGCCCGTTTTGCCGATGGATTTGCCGGGAAGTCCGTCGGCAAAACGGGCGTCGGGAAATGCAAACGCCGACAGATTTTTCCGTCGGCAAACTTTGGCGACGGAATCCGTCGCGGATCCGCCTAGTCTAGGATCCGCCGGAGATCCGTGGCGTTCCTTTTTTTTTTTGTCCGTCGCGAATCCGCCGGCGATGAACATTATTCTTGTAGTGTTTCACGACTACCGCAAATTATGAGAAGATCAATGGTTCATATTGGTTTATATATATATATATATATATATATATATATTAATCTTAGACGCCAAAATACTCAGAATGAAACGAACATAAATAATACCTATACATACAATAAATTACATTCTATCTTTAAAAAATCAAAACAAGTAATATTAGTAAAACAAAATTCATAGAAATATTCCCGAAAAAAAAAGAGTAAAATTTACAATCTTATTATGTTAACTAATAGATTGATGTTATAGCCACTTGGGTACATGATCCACGTTGATTAGAGTGGCATTTTCATCCATTTGTAATAGTCGGTTAAAAAAATTATAAACCGTTCAAAATAATCAACAAATTAAATAAATAAAATTTTTAAAAAAATGTCGGTTTCGCCATGCGTGTATATACGTAGAGCGGCAAGGATGGATCCGTAGACTGTAGGCAGAATATGCAGCCATGATCATTATTCATTACCTTCAATTAATTAAATTTACGTACCTCAATTTATTTTTAATTAGTATTGATTACTTTATTTTTAATGAATTACGTATGAAAAACCAATGAGGAACAGTATTTGTACAAACGGTCAGCGCTCAATATGGGCAGTGTTTCATGCAGACAAAATTTTAATAATACTATAATACGGAGTAATAATAAATTAATACTGTACAAACTTGAATATTCACTTATTAAGTTCGACAACTAAACCCTACTTTTGAATATTGGTTTTGTCATATATAATTTCTATGATTTGAACCAGACATTTGGACCAAATAGATTCTTCATTCAATAATTTTGAGAGTCTACTCTCTCGTCTCATTATTGATCTCTCACTTTTTTAAATATATATATCAAATGAGATAATAATATTGGGACGTAGAGAGTATTAGCTTTCACACAATTTTAGCTTAAAAAAGAAAAGAAAAAGATTATAATCGTTATAAAATACATGAATTAATTAACCACATTTTTTGTTCTTTTTTCCCCTAACTTTCAAATCTTGTTTTAAAATACATGAAAACAGTGTTTTAAAAATCGTTAAACGCTAGTAGGACGGTAGGAGGCAACTAGCATCTGGACGGCTAGGCGGGAGTCTAGGCGGTGCGGTGCCTTGGCGGATTAGAACTATAATGCATATTTTTTTTACAATATGCTCTATAGTATAAACTATATAACGGTTAAAAACATTTAATGTGCTAGTTAATAATTCAAATTTCACAAACTTAATAGTCTTCTACATAAAATATCAAAGTCTTACGATAAATTTTCATATATTTAAACATGATTTTCATAAATTAGAATATAACATCCATGAATTTTTAAATATATATAATCTAATTTTTTAGCCGTTCCAGCCCGACTAGCTCGTCTAGGACCACTTGGATCCACCTAGGACAGCCTAGGCGATCGATCAATATGTTGCCATCTAGAGTCAACCGACTTGCCATTTATCGGGACGGCCTGACACCTATTAGCACATAGACACTGTTTAGATGGCCAAATCAGCCTTCTTTTAAAACAGTGCATGAAAGTAAGTTTCTTTGCAATTTTTCCACAAATTCACATTCCCGCAAAATTTGCCTTTTCAAACATGATTTTCTTTCAATTTAATTAAAATGACGCCGTTTCCTAAGTTATACATAATACTATTGCATCACTTTTGTGCAAGCCAGAGCAGTTACGATTTCCTCAAATGTGAATTCGTTAAAAGACTAACAAAGAAATCCAAATTCATGTACTTTAGAAATAAGTATTTTAAACCGACTAACCCATAAAAAAACAAAAGATTTCATTTGAATGAATCATACTATCATGCACGAATGGAATAATATAAAAATATCAGATTTGTCTTTCATTCTTGTACAAATTGAGAGTACATAATTAAAAAGGTGCATGAGTCTACACGGTAAAGGAGAGTGGAGTCTGACATCACATTCTTTACTTTTATTTTTATTTTTCACTGTTTAAGATAATAAAATATTAAATCATGATCACTTGCAATTAAAATGAATTCCTCATTCATGTAAAAATTTTCAATATTGTATTTCTCACGGCAGAATGTGCCATGCTTTTCTTTCAAAAGCAGTTTTCCAGGAAATACCTGTTGGCGACGTCTCTTACGTGGTCAATTCTCTCAATAGGCGGCCTTGGTCAATAAAACGAAAATACTTGCACCATAAGATACTACGTCAGTCCACGATAAATAGGTTTGGTATTTTATGTCCCAAATTCGGTATACCAATTGTATTCCAAATCGTAAATTCTATTAGTTTTATGCATTTTCTTTCAACGATTTTAATTTATATTGATTTAGTTTAATATTATGATTATTTTTTAGGATTTACCCATCCAATATGGTTCATAATTATTTTTAGCATTTAATTTAATTTTTATTAATTATAATAGGGTTGATAAATTCAAAATTAGGATAGATAATTTTTACAAATTTCAATTTTAATTTATAAATGTATATTATGATTTACAATATGATAGTATTTTTATTTTTATAAAAAATATAATATAAAACTAATAGAAATTGAATGTTGGGACACCATTGGTACACAAAATTTGGGACAAAGGATCCCATCCACGACAAATAGGCATTAACTAGTCGGATATCAATTTTGATGTTTTGTAACTAATGAACAGTGGCGGAGGCAGAAAATATTAATCGGGGGTGATGTCCTAATTTTTTTAACTTATATACAGTCGAATATATATACTAAGTAGTGTTACATTATCCCGAAAATTTTCTCTCTCATTCTTCATAAAATTCATATTACAATGTTTTAAGTATGGGTGCTATGATGAAATTTTCTAATTATTATACAAAAACTAAAGAATAAAAAAAAATAAAAATAAAAAAAGAAGAAGAAGAAAAAGAAGTTGGAGGGTGCACTAGCTCACCCTAGCCCCTCCCCCTGCTTCTGCCACGGGTAATGATGTATTAAAATAGTGTATTATATATTATCTCCGTCCCGTTCTAATGAGACTTTTTTTTCGAGGATTTAGACAATATATATATTAATAGTGAAAGAATGTAGTTAGATGTATTAAACAATAAATTTTAAATTGAATATAATATTCAATTTTAATATATAGCTTTATTATAATTTTTTTCAGAAAAATTAAATGATCGATCTTTTTTCCGCAAGGTTGTTTAATGCACGAAAACTGAGAATTAATGAACACGAAAAGGAACACAAAGGATTTACGTGGTTCGATCTATTGTGATAGATCTACGTCCACGGAGCGAAAGTATGTATGGATCTTATTGAGAGAATACGTATAGCTTGTACAAAGATTGTCCTACCTTTTTCATCTATTCTAAACCCCTATTTATAAGTATCTACCCATGGAATTCGACTAAGATTACAAGTCTTTTCCTACTAGGACTCTTTGGCTTCATCTCCTTTTTTATTGGATAAACACCGAGCTTCTATACCTCTTGGAGCTTGAATTGTTGTCGATGTAGGAATTGTCTTGGCGTAGAAGTCCCTTTAAGGTAGGTTGTAGCTGACTTGGCCGAACTGTTGACTGGGCCGAACTGCATAGGGCTTTAGTTGGGCCGAGCTGCGTTGGCCGAGCTTAACTGTCGGAGCCCAATTATATTGGGCTCGACGCTTGGGCCTAGTAGCTAGGCCATATCCTATCACATCCCCCCCTCCCCCCCAAAAAGATATAGAAGTGAGGGTGTGACTAGGACTAGAAAGTTGAAGTAGAAGTAGTAAAAGGGCCTGGCCCCGTCGAAATTAGAATTTTGACGAAGTGAAAGTCAAACTAAATTCGCAATGCCTCTTCGGAAGTTAAGTTTCGACGAAGTCGGAATGCGTACCGCCATGTGATGACGAGGTCGAACGAAATTTTGCATTGCCCCTTCGGAAATTAAATTTCGACGAAGTCGGAATGCGTACCGCCTCGTTAGGACGAGGTCGAACGAAATCTCGCATTGCCCCTTCGGAAATTAAATTTCAACGAAGTCGGAATGCGTACCACCTCGTTAGGATGAGGTCGAACGAAATTCCGCATTGCCCCTTCGAAAATTAAATTTCGACGAAGTCGGAATGCGTACCGCCTCGTTAGGACGAGGTCAAACGAAATGTCGTATTGCCCCTTCGGAAATTAAATTTCGACGAAGTCGGAAGGCGTACCGCCTCGTTAGGACGAGCACGTGATGTGTCAGTTACATTAAATGCGCCGTTTGGAGTCCCGATAAAGTAGGCGCGTGCGTGTTAGAGTTGGAGTGAAAAGGCGGAAAGTTACTAAAACTTCTTTCAGACGCCACAACAATTTCATTTTGAAATTTCAAAACCCTAAAAATTTTCGGCACTCCATCTTCTACATTCTCGCTTGCAAAGTCGCCGTTGGTGTTATACCAGAACCCAGTGAATTATCTATTGTGGCCATAGTTGTCCATCGCCATAAAAGTAAGTTTCCATGGCTTCTGCTTCTTTTATTTGCGAATCAAGCGGTAGTAGTAGTCAAGATTCTGGCGAAAGGTCTACGTCGCCGCCGGTATCACATTCGCCGGAAAATATAAATGTAGATGTATATACTGTAGAGTCGGACGTTTCCGCAAAATGTAGGGTAGTTTTTGCTTCTCCCTTTGATTCAGTCGGAACCGTCTCCAAATTCTCTTCAACTCTAGATTCATCTGCAATGCTGAAGATTGCGAGAAATTATTTATTTCCTGATTGGATAGAGATGTTAGTTCCTCGGCCGGAGGATAGGGCATCCAACCCTCCGGTCGGCTTCGTAACTATCTACGAAGATTGCTTAAGCCATGGTCTTCGTCTTCCCCTCCCCCCTGTTTTTGCCGATCTTCTTCGGAAGTTCGGCATTCCTTTAGCTCAAATAACGCCGAACTCGTTTAGGCAGCTTATCGGTTTAGGCATAATCAGTAGCCGTCACGGGGTCAGCCTGTCAGTAGAGCTGATCCTAAAATATTACCAATTTAATTCATTTAACGGGTGGTACTACTTGACACCCCGTCTTGACTTTAAAGTGAAGACGAAGTCAAAAATCCTGAACTGGCAGTCTAAGTTCTTTTTTTGCCGGTTCGGTGAGGTCCCACATTTCGTATGGAATGTGGGTAAGTTGAGGAACCAAGGCACCGAAGAGAAATTCGGTGCGCTTGAGGGTGTGTTAACGGGTCTCGTCGATGAAGATTTCACCGAGGCCGATCTTGCTATGGCGGGGCTGAGCCCTTATGATCCAGACTCCATGGTTGAGCCGGTGAAGGGTGAGGCTCCACTTGGTCTGTTTTTATCTTGTTGTTTGATGTCATGTAATTGTGATATGGCTTATATTGTTTGTCTGCAGTGAAGCTACTCGGTAAGAAGAGGACGAGATCCAGCTCGACTGAAAAGCCATCATCCGAGGCATCTTCGGAGCGAACCGAGAGCGGACTGATCTCATCACCAATGGAATCCCTTCCAGAGCGACCTCTCTTTCGTAAAAAGAAACAGCAGAAGTTGGTTGTTGCTGTTACAAATGAAGAGGAGGATTGCGCTGTTACTGCAGTTCGGTCGTCTCGTGGTGTGGGAGGCCAGGGTTTTGGAGAACTGGTAAATTGGCGACGGCCGTTTCCCGAGGTAACATCATATGCCTTCGTCTAAACTTTAGCACCTCCCCCTTTTGTTTTATTTATTATTTTTTAACTAATATATGTTGATGTAGGGTACCGAGGATATGGTGACGAGGCTGAGTGATCTGGCCTCGGAATTGAGCGGTTTCCTGACCTCCGGGGTCGATCGGTACAACGAGATGGCCCAGGCTCGCCGTAACCTGGAAAATGAAAAGGGCGGCCTCGCCAACCAATTGGCTGTGACCGAAGCCAAACTGGTTGAGGAGCGAGCTGCTACCGAGGCGGCTAAGACAGAGGCGATCTCGTTGAGGGCTGAGGTGGAGGCGGTGAGGCGACGCGAGGCTGAAATGGTGGCCGGGCAAGGGCCTCTGCTTCGGGCGTATACAGAGCGACTCTTCCGGTCTGAAAAGTTCTCAGAACTTGCCGGGCAGGTGGCTTCGGTTCTGAACGCTCGCGCGGTCAGTGAGACCATCGACGGCATTGCTGCTGATATGCCGGACTTGGATAAATCCAAGTACGGTTATCAGGAGATGTCAGATGAGGTCATATACCGCATGTATGCCGAGGCTTTACTGAAAAGTATCCAAGGTATCCCTCTGTTGGATAGCTTGGCCTCGGCATCCACTTTTTTGACTGCCGAGGTAGTTCAAAATTGCCCGGTCGACCGGGACGACGAGCTAGATGAGGTGATCACTAACCTCCACCGCACTGCGAAGACCGAGGTGAAGGATGTTGGCCACGAAGAAGTGGAAGCTGAGAAGAATGAGGAGGCTGAAGTCAGGGGTGAGGATGAAACTGCTCCGGCTAATGATGAAGCTCGTTGTGAGGACGAAGAGAATGCCGGAGTGGTCAGTTGATCACCCTTTTTCAATATTTCTCCCTTTTTTTTTCTTTTTTTTTTTAGCATGTACTTCGTCATCAGTAGGATGGCGCATTTTGCTGAAATAATGAAAACTTTATTTCTTATTAGAAATTCATTTCCCTTTTGTAGTCTTCTTCTTCTCCAAAACTTTTCGATGCATCTCCGTATATAGCTCAAATCGATAACTTATTGCGGGCTCTTGAAGCTAAGAATGTCGAAGCTCTTCGTTGGAGAGACCAAGCTAACCATATCCAGGACGAGGCCGACGTGAGACTTAGAGCCGCTCAAATCAGAAATGACGAGCTTCAAGCTCGGCTCCTAGAGCTTGGAGATAAGTATGATGCCATGAAGGAAGAATCTAGAAAGATCCCCGAGGAGCATGCTGAATACGAGGCCATTGTCCGCCGAAACGGCGGGAAAACCATTGCTGAAGTGGATGCAAAGGTAATAGAAATCGCAGCCCGGTGTAAGGATTACCAAGAAAGATACGGGGCGGACTCCTGGCAACTCCAAGATCAGATGGTCGAGCTGAAGCGAATAGCTGGTATGTACGATGTGATTCTAGCTCGGCGTCCGAAATTGGCTGCTCGACTGGGAAAGGACTCTCATCCTTCAAGTTCGTCCACTACCACTGATCCCTCGAGATCGTCGACTCCCGCGGATCGATCAGACATGAGATTCACGCGGCACTCTAAAGAGTTTTATGAACAAGAACGGCAAAGATTGGCTCGACGAGGTCGAGGTCGGAGTCTTCAACCGGGTAGGGGTCGGAGTCGAGGACGAGGTAGTGGTGAACGAGGTCAAGGCCGCTTCAATATAGATGATGTTTTAAATTTCAACTCCGACGGTGATTTTCCTACAAGATGGCTTAGTTTTAGCAAACCCAAGCCTTCGAGTTCGTCTTAATCACCATGTATTGTATTTTTCCATTTTTGAAATAAAACGGAATTCTCTGTACTCATATTAGCCTTTTACCTTGTTTTTAACATAGATATATTTCCTTGTATTATACAAAGGTAGGCCATAATGAGCATTACCTCGTCAAAAGACGAGGTTTAGGGTTGAGTAGCCCGACTTTATCAAAGATGAAGTGTAGGCTTTAATTAGCACGACCTCGTCGTCCGACGAGGTTTAGGCTTTGAGTAGCACGACTTCGTCAAAGACGAAGTTTAGGCTTTAATTAGCACGACCTCGTCGTCCGACGAGGTTTAGGCTTTGAGTAGCACGACTTCGTCAAAGACGAAGTTTAGGCTTTAATTAGCACGACCTTGTCGCCCGACGAGGTTTAGGCTTGGAATAGCACGACTTCGTCAAAGACGAAGTTTAGGCTTTAATTAGCACGACCTCGTCGTCCGACGAGGTTTAGGCTCTTCTCTGTTTTAAACAAAGGCCATATCTTTGTTTTTAACCGAGGTGGTGCCTCCTTGTTTTAAACAAAAGTACTTCTTCCTAGCTTTTAACAAAGGTGGTTCCTTCGTTTTAAGCCCAGGCAGTTTGAACTTCTATTTTTAACAAGGTTAGGTCGGTACGCGCGCGTTTAGAATTTACCCCCAATGTGGAGTTTATTAAATTACCCTCGTCAGGGTTTAGAATAAAAGATCAAAATACTAAGCATAAGTGGAATAGAGAGAGATGCAAGATATGATATGCAAGGATTTAAACGAATAATAAAGGAAAAATAAAACTTTATTGATAAAAAAAACCGAAAAAAGAAAAACAGCTGACAAGACGACCTGACTCTTGACACCTACGACTTTAAATGAACTGATCCTAGACATTACTCTCCTCCACTTATACAAAGTATTTTTTTTAAATGATTAATGTGCCATGTGCGGGGTAAGGGCTCACCGGATAAATGGGCAAGCTTGTACGACCCTTTGTCGATGACTTCTTCAACTCGGTACGGTCCTTCCCATGTGGCTTCAAGCTTGCCAAGCCTTTCCGCTTTACTGACCTCGTTATTCCGAAGTACAAGGTCGCCTACTTGGAATTGTTGGTACTTCACCCTTTGGTTGTAGTACCGAGCTACTTGTTGCTTGTACTTGGCTTCTCTTATGTAGGCGAGCTCTCGTTTTTCTTCCAGCAGATCCAGTTCGGTTCGGAGGTCTTCCTAGTTGACTTTGGCTGTGAAGTTGATAGTGCGCGGGCTCGGCAGGCCTATCTCTACCGGGATCACTGCTTCGGTTCCGTACACCAAACTATAAGGTGTTTCACCGTTCGAGGTCCGGGGAGTTGTTCGGTACGACCATAGGACTTGGGGTAAATTTGCTGCCCAATCTCCTTTGGCTTTGTCGAGGCGGGTTTTGAGTCCCTTGACGATCGTTCTGTTCATAACTTCGGTTTGGCCGTTCGCTTGAGGATGAGCTACCGAAGTGAACTTTTGGTGAATGTGAAGCCCTTCACACCATTCTCTGAATGTCCGATCGGTGAATTGCGTTCCATTATCCGAAACGAGGATACGAGGTACACCGAAGCGGCAAACCACATTCTTCCATACGAAGTTGAGGGCGTTCTTGCTTGTGATCTTTGCCAAGGGCTCAGCTTCGACCCACTTAGTGAAGTAGTCGATGGCTACGATGAGGAACTGGAGTTATCCGGGAGCTTTATCAAATGGTCCGACGATGTCAATTCCCCATTGCACGAACGGCCACGGGCTTTGCATGCTTATAAGGTCGGTTTGAGGTAATCTCGGCACCGTCCCATGGATTTGACATTTTGGGCACTTTTTGACTAGTTCGACTGCGTCTTGAAACATTGTAGGCCAATAGTAGCCCCAGCGCATGACCTTTTTTGATAGTGCTCGAGCTCCAATATGGCTTCCACATGACCCTTCATGAACTTCGCTTAACGCATAGTTTGCTTGGTTCGGCCCGACACATCTTAGGAGAGGTTGAAGGTATGACTTTCTGTACAGAATTCCTTCTTATAGAACGTACTTTGGTGACTTGCTTAAGATCTTTCTTGCCTCAAGCTTGTCACTGGGTAGCTCGCCTTTCTCCAAATAATTCCGAAGAGGAGTCATCCAATTCGGTGCTTCATCATCAATTACGAGGCCGACTTCGGCTTCTTCTATACTTCGGTGTTTGATTCCTTCCACTGGAGAGCTTGTTGACGAGGACACCAATTTGCTTAAAGCATCAGCTCGGGTATTTGTTCCTCTTGGGATTCGTACCAACTCGAAGTAGGTGAAGCTTTCTTACAGATTCTTAGCTTTTTGGAGATACTTCTTTATTCTGTCGCCCTTTGCCTCGTATGTGCCGAGCATATGGCTAACTATGACTTGGGAGTCACAGTAGACTTGTACAGCTCGTACTTGAAGACTTTGCGCGAGGCGAAGTCCTGCAATTAAGGCTTCGTACTCCACTTCATTATTTGTGGTAGGGAAGTCGAACCGAAGTGCATAGGTTATCTCCTGCTCGTCTGGACTGAGAAGTATGATGCCTGCACCGCTTCCTGATTTTCCAGAAGCCCCGTCGACGTATACCTTCCAACAATCTTTGGGCGGTTTACTTGTGGGTTCGGCTCCGACAATATCCGAGGCGGTATCGGGTGGCTTCGGTGCTTCCGTAAACTTAGATTCCACAAGGAAGTCAGCTAAGGCTTGGCCTTTGATAGCACTGCGTGGACAGTAGCTGATGTCATGCTCACCTAGCTCGATTGCCCATTTCGCAATTCTCCCCGAAGCTTCAGGCTTCAATATCACTTGCCGAAGTGGGAGGTCAGTGAGGACCTGTATAGGATGTGACTGGAAATAAGGTCGTAGCCTCCTCGCTGCGTTTACTAACGCTAGTGCGATCTTCTCTAATGGCTGATACCTCGTCTCTGGTCCTTTGAGTGCTTGGCTGATGAAGTAGACCGGGAGTTGCCGACGTTTCTCTTCACGCACTAGGACTGCACTTATAGTCTCATCCGAAGCCGCGAGGTATAGGGATAGAATCTCACCTTCATGCGGGACCGACAAAGTTGGAAGCTTGGAGAGGTATTTTTTCAGGTCGGCAAACGCTGATTTCTGTTCCTCTTCCCATTTAAAAACTGGGTTCTTTTTAAGAATCTTGAAGAACGGGAGTTGCTTCTCTGCCGCTTTCGAGAGGAATCGACTAAGGGCAGCTAGGCAGCCCGTCAATTTGTGCATGTCGTGAATCTTCTCTGGAACTTTCATTTCTTGGACAGCTCGGACCTTGGACGGGTTAGCCTTTAATCCTTCTTGAGAAACCCAGCATCCTAAAAATTTTCCGGATCGGACCATAAAGGTGCACTTTTCAGGATTCAGCTTCAGGTTAACTTTCCGAAGGAGGCCGAGGACGATCTTGAGATCGTCGACACAGGTGGTTGGCTCTTTGCTTTTGACGACGATGTCATCCACATATACTTCCACATTTTTACCGATGTGGGGCTCAAATATCTTGTCCACCATTATTTGATAAGTAGCTCTAGCATTCTTTAGTCCGAATGGCATTTTCTCATATGCGAAGACACCGAAGTCAGTGATGAAAGCTGTCTTTGGTGCGTCTTCGTCACTCATCAAGACTTGGTGATATCCTTTATACAGATCTAAGAAACTGAAAACCTTATGGCCGACCAGAGCCTCGACTTTCTTGTCGATGTTGGGGAGAGGATAACAGTCTTTGGGGCAGTGTTTATTTAGATCGGTGTAGTCAATACACATTCGCCAACCTCCTCCTTGTTTCTTCACCATCACCGGGTTAGCAATCCACGCCGGATACTTGACCTCGAAGAGTATTCGTGCCTCTAACAGTTGGTGCACTTCGTCATGTATGACCTGGTTCCGGTCTGCTGCGAATACCCGCTGCTTTTGCCGGACTGGCTTTACTCCGGGGTCAATGTTCAGCCGGTGTGTGATAACATCTGGTGAAACTCCGGTCATGTCGAGTGGTGACCAGGCGAAGACATCTTTATATTCCCGAAGTAGTTGGACAATTTTCTTGCGAAGTTCGGCTCCTCCAGCGAAGCCAACCTTAACAACCTTAGTTGGGTCGTTTTCGTACACTACAACAGCTCCTACTGGCTCGTAGAATGCAGAATTGTCTTCCAACACTTTGGATTTCTGTAATTGCTATGCTTGCGGATGTTGAGGTGTCCCAACACCTCGTAGGGCGATCTGCATGCACTCCTTCGCCCTTTTCTGGTCACCGCAAACTATAATCACCCTATTCTTCGATGGAATTTTGATCGTTAGGTGGTACGCCGAGCATATTGCCTTCATTGCAACCAACCAATCTCTTCCTAGGATGATGTTATAGGGGGAGTTCGCCTTCACGACAAAAAAACTGACGAGGTTAGTGGATGACAATGGGTGCTTACCCACTGTCACTGGGAGTTGAACTATCCCTTCGGTTTGCGTCTCTTGTTGGACGAAGCTTCTAAGGGGAATTGGTGCTGGTGTTAAACGATCTTCTTCGACCCCTAACTTCTCAAAGCAATCTTTAAAGAGTACGCTTACCGAAGCCCCACTGTCGATGAAGATTCGCTGGACGAGCTTATTAGCCACCACTGCCTCAATCACAATAGCGTCTTGGTGAGGTATCATTGGTGGCACCGGTTCCTTCTCTGAGAAGGTAATGACCTCGTCTTTTTGAACCTTTTCTGTAAAGGCTCGTCTGTAAAGGGACTTCTGGCCTCGGCCTTGAGCGACGACTTCGTTGCTCCTTGTGGGAGCCCGGTAATAGCAGTGACGACTCCATCGATCCGGGGTTGATCTTCGTCTCCCTCCTCATCATCAGGCCTGGGCTTTTTGTCGACATGGGGGGCGCAATTGTTCCCTCCTCAGTTTCTGCGCTTTCCCCTACCCTGGGGTCGGGCATCATATTGGCCGCGACTTTGGTACTTTCTGAACGTACCGTCACGTACCAGGTGCTCGATATCCGCAGCTAGCTCCCTGCAGTCTTCCGTGTCATGGCCGTAGTCCTCATGGAATCGACAGTATTTATCCTTAGACCGGCGTCTTGACCCACCACGTGACATGGGCTGAGGTCTCTGAAACAGATTGGTATGAAGCTCATAAATCTCCGTCCTCAGCTTTGTCAGTGGCGTGAATTGGGTCTTCTCCGAAGTTTGCCGAGGTCCAAGTCGGGATTCAAGGGGGCCTCGCTGCAGTCTATCTAAGGCACTTCGGCGGCTCTGACTTCGGTCATTGCGCTCTTCTTTCCTCCGATCGGATGGTTCAGGCTTATCAGCCTCGCGCTTCTTCCTATCCACTTCATCTGCTCGTGCGAAACGATCCGCGATGCTCCACAGCTGCTTCGACGTCCGTGGCTCTTCCCTGATGATCTCCTTGTAGAGAGCACCAGATTGGATGGCATTCTGGAAGGCTGAGATAAGGACTTCGTCGGTCAAGCGATCGACTTTCAGGCTTTCCTCGTTAAACCTAGTCATAAAGTCACTTATTGATTCTCCTCGTCTCTGCCTAATGGAAAGAAGTTGGGCCGGGGTAGTTTTTGCCTCGGCTTTCTGGAAAAATCTGCGTTCGAAAGCTTCGAGTAGGTCTGCGTATGATCCGATACTGCATGGAGGCAGGCTATCGAACCAACTACGAGCGTTATCGACAAGCAGTTCGGGGAATACCTTACACATGTAGGTATCCTCACTGAGACCTTGATTCATCATATTATATTGGTATTGGGACAGGAAATTGCTCGGATCGCATGAGCCGTTGTAAGGCTTGATAGGAGGTACTCGATACTTCTCAGGGAGAGGAGTGTAGAGTATATAGTTGGTGAAGGGAGTAGAGATCTTACTGTAAACAGTAAATCTCCCTCCTCGGTGATCGTCGTCACGCCGAGGTGAAGTAGTGTGACGACGAGGTGGGGTGATGGTACGGCAAGGTGAAGGTCTGTAGTTTCCTCGGCGTTTATCATCGAACCTCCTTTGACGAGGTGCCGCATCTCGTGCGCCCACAATTTGGATGCTTTGAGAATCGTGTTGCTGATGGGAACGGGATGTAGCTCCACGTTCTCCATGCTGTATTCCAGCTCTTTGTTGGTTGACGAATTGTAGGAATTCTGGGCCTTTGTATGCAAGGAAACTCTTCACTGCGTCTTCGAGTTCATGCGGCTGAAGCTTTGGAATCTCCTCTTCGTCATGGCCACTGTTATGACATTCTTGGCTGGGGTGGAGTGGTTTGCCGAACTGGTCCACCAAGATGTCTCCCACATGCCCTTCTGGAGTCTGTACACGTTCTTTCCCGGGGCGTTTTCGATTGGAGCTGGGGGGCTGGCTGGAGGCCTTGGCAGATTCATGAGGGGTTTGCTGGGCGTTTTTACGCTGGGCTTCCTTCTCCTTAGCAGCGACAGCGGCAGCCTCGGCGGCAGACTTATTAGCGGCAGTAGTAGATCGTGTTGATTTCCCGGCCATTGTGATTGCAGCAAAACTTGCAAAATTTGATCGAGATTTACAGGTTTGAGGTTCCCACAGACGGCGCCAGTGATCGATCTTATTTCCGCAAGGTTGTTTAATGCACGAAAACTGAGAATTGATGAACACGAAAAGGAACACAAAGGATTTACGTGGTTCGATCTATTGTGATAGATCTACGTCCACGGAGCGAAAGTATGTATGGATCTTATTGAGAGAATACGTATAGCTTGTACAAAGATTGTCCCCCCTTTTTTTCATCTATTCTAAACCCCTATTTATAAGTATCTACCCATGGAATTCGACTAAGATTACAAGTCTTTTCCTACTAGGACTCTTTGGCTTCATCTCCTCTTTTATTGGATAAACACCGAGCTTCTATACCTCTTGGAGCTTGAATTGTAGTCGATGTAGGAATTGCCTTGGCGTAGAAGTCCCTTTAAGGTAGGTTGTAGCTGACTGGGCCGAACTGTTGACTGGGCCGAACTGCATAGGGCTTTAGTTGGGCCGAGCTGCGTTGGCCGAGCTTAACTGTCAGAGCCCAATTATATTGGGCTCGACGCTTGGGCCTAGTAGCTAGGTCATATCCTATCATTAAACATGTAGAATTTTAATTAATTAAAATTTTGAATTTATTTTTGAATTTAAATTTTCTATTTTGGGTTATAACCATATTAGAGTAGGACAAATTAGGTCTATTAGAATGGGATGAAAGAAGTATTAAAGTGGAGTTAGAATCCGTATTACAATAGTGTATATGTATTAAAATGGAGTTTGGATCTCACCTAAAGTGTATAAGTGTGGACACAAAATCATTTTTTATGTGAAGCCTATCATATTTGTTAATCGCCCATCGCGCAAAATTGCGCAAAGCTCTTCTGGAGCTATCGCGCATCGCGCGCGCTATTTGAATATGTAGCGCCAAAATCACATAAAACATATATATCACAAGAATTTCTAAATTTTAACCTATTATAAATCTAAAAACATAATTTAAGATAAAAATCAAAGTACTTGGTCCCTCAAAACAATTCCAAACTTGAATGTCTTAAACAAAATGCAATACTTAAGTCTTATGTTACTACTAAAGACACGAGGTTTCACCAAAAACATCTAACAATACTAACTAATCATCATCTGAACCAAGCTCCAAATCCAAACCATCATCATTATCATCTTTATATAGCTCAACATCATTCTCATCCTCATCACCACTCTCTTGATCAAAATCAAAGTCTGGTTCATCCTCTTCATTTCGAACGGCTGTACGGGATTGGGATGTAGATGTTGCTGTGAATGATGTTTCCTATGTGAACTTGCCATCAAACTTGAGGAGTTAGGTTGTAGGCAGAAAAACGCAGAGATACATTGGATTGGAGGGTAAAGAAGATGAAAGCAAAGGAAGAGAAGTCAGAATACAAGAGTGTTTCCGGTGCAAATTGCAGAATTCGATTTAAGTCACGAAAAAAAAAAACTAACCTGACTGAAGTTTGAAGGCTCGTGCTGAAGTCTGAAGTTTGATCGTAGTAGTAGCAGAAGTCTGAAGTTCGATCGTAGTAGTAGCAGACAGAGATGAGAAGTTTTTTTTGTTGTTGTTGCACTCGGTTGATAGAAAAGAAAAGAAGATGAAGGCAGAAGACGTAAGAAAAAAGGATGAAGGCAGGAGAAGAAACGTTTAAGACTCTTGAGAGCCTAAGAGTCTGATAATAAAGACTCTTGATATTCTTATCTATTTAATTAGAATTTTAAACCCTAATGGATATTATCCATCACGTTAATTAATAGTACTTAATACTAGGCCCATTAACTTGCCCATAATTAATTAGTTTCTTTATAAAAAAATTAAAAAAACCAGACATATACAAATAGCGCGCTATTCTGCACTACGGGCAATCACAAAATAGCGCAAATAGCGAGCGCAATTTGAAACCTGCCTGGCGATCGCGATTCGTCGCGATGAGCTTGCGCGACGGTGCGCTGCGCAATCGCGATCTGCGCTATTAACAACTATGAAGCCTATATCTTAAAATGGAAAGTTTCTATTTTTATGGATATACGAAAATAAAAAGTGTGCTCGTTTATTTTGGACGGAATACAAAATAAATGCCATTAAATAAATGTCAAGATTCTAATCTTGACAAACATAAACTTTCGATGTAACAGGAGCACCAAAATTTAGTCTCTTGACAAACATAAACTTTCGATGTAACAGGAGCACCAAAATTTAGTCAGACTCTTATGTAATAATTGCTGTTTTTCCTCATTGTCAAAATATGACATAAGAGCTTTTACCCACAATTCTTATTTTAACTTTACAAATCTTACTTTATCAGCGACATTAATAACATGTAGATTGAGAATATGGTAATGTTTCAAGGGCCAAAGTAAATGTTTAATATAAACACAACTAAAATAAAATAAAATAAAATAAAAGCTAATCAAGCAAATGAAATGCAAGATTTAGAAGTTGATCAACTATTACATTAGAAATACAATAAAGTTGTACATTAAGTTAGTTACAAGTTGCCAAAAGAAAAAAGGAACAAAAAAATTGGGAGATAATATTAATGAGTTCCCCCTCAATATGATACTACAATTTACAACAAAGCTAAAAATAAGGTATATATATAAAATAAAATGTTATTCTTCATCGGCACCAATCCCACCAATTCTGTGTTTTCTTTTATCGAAAACAGCTCTGAAAGACTCACGCTCAGCACGTAATTGTTCTTGGAATACGTTTCGTTTCCTCGATTCTCCCGTGTATTTTTGGTTGAGTTTCTCTTCTTCGGGTAAAGGATTCGACTTCTGCAAGAACTTGGGTGTTACACATGTATAGAAGGGCACTTAAACTCGAGTATTTGAATCTATCGTAGCTCTTTGCCTTCTTTCATGGATGATCTATCCATGTATAGATGAGAGAGGAGTAGATTTATTTGGTAGTATATTAGTTATAGGAGACTTACCAAGTTGTATCCGGAACCAGGACCGATGATCAACGATACATTTGATGTTTTTCCGGCACTGATTGAGAATCCAATTCTGCCAATCTGTAAAGAAAAAAAATTCAGAATCTACCAGACTGAAAATGGCAAGACATTGGGAAAAGAAATTATCAAATTTTCAGCATCCAATTGCATAAAACTTAGTACTATAGGCAACTACTAATTCAAATAAGTAAATATAATATGAACAGTAGTACTTTCTCGAAAAATTTGGTTACGTTTCTTAGAGGCAATTGCACCAAGATACTCGTAGCAGTGTCTGATGATAATCGATGATCACATTTAAAGGAAAACACCGGGTTATATATATTTATAGGTGTGGTTTGAACAGTAACCTACAACTAAAGTCGCACCTTTATAAACAATCATATATGTTGATAATACTGCTGAGAGATCGTCTTCTAGCGAGATATCACTAGGTCTATGGCAATCTCAACAATACTTGTTTTGGAGAACACATGAAAACAACGAGATAATGGATAATAACTTTTACTCGCATAATGAAAGGAAAAAAGTTACTGGCATACCTGATCAGCCCAACGCACAGATTTACCTTTCTTGCTGTATGACTTAGTTAAACTAGATAGGGCACTGGAGTTTCCCCGGGTTGCTTTAGTCTTGTGGACGTCATCATCATCCAAATCATTTGACCATTTACTCTTTCCTAGATCTTTCACCACCTCTACTATATTTTCTTCCTCACAATCCTCTTTCTGATTATCTGTTGATGGACCTAAATTCCCAAAAGCCAGAGAGCGTTATTAAGCATAATATGTAAGACTTGACCTATTTTCAAGTCTTAACACCATCGAGAGGCGATGCAAGTGACAGGCAATACTTCTGTCAAAGGAGGACAGATTACAAGGTATTTAGGTCATATACAAATTTGAAAAATACTCAACCGTGAAAGCATAGCCTCGTTGTTGTGCATCAACAAGAATTTAGACACATGCAATGAGGAAGGCATAAATTTCAATTTAAAAAGAGAGTGGGAAGATGCAATAAACATACCATCAGTCGTAAGAACACCATCACTAGGTCTTGAATTCTTTTCAAAATTTACAACTTCAGAACCTGAAGTATCACTGTTGCGACTGCCATCCTCGGTATCCATGTCAACCTGTCAGATTAATCATTAGATGATCACTATCCATATTTGATCATGCAGCACCATCAAACCAGGTAAACAACCTTAAATTCACTGACAGTGATTGGCAACACTGTAATGCAAGAGACTAACTGAACCATGGGGTAGATAATAGATTTCAGTTTTTAGTTAATTTATTTTCTCTCTTTCTTATCCATCATGATTCACGCATTCTCTTATATTACCAACTCTTGGCAAGAAGAAGATAAGAATGTAGAAGAAATTGAGCATATAAGTGTGCATGAAATTACCTCTTCAATCCCGTTTTCCTCCAAATCATCACCATGGAGCAACGACTGTTGTGTAATCAGATATTGGATGTCACAGTTCAGTATTTTAAAATTCTCAATCATTAGATTAAGTTGTCAATCTTGAAGTATTCTGATCACGCCACACTGACGTCGGCAAAGAATAATAATCTATGAATACCTTGCCGTCCAGCTTCATATACAGTGATGGTGCGTCCTCCCATTGGTTAGCCATCTTAAATATGTCATTCTGAGTGAAACCATGAACATTCCTTGCAGCACAGCCCTGTACAAGAACAAAAAATGCCTCAGGGTAAGTGAACTTTATCCTATTTTCTGGCAGTGGTAACAAAAATGAATCAAAAAAGAGGACAGGATGCCACATGTTGACCGATGCAAATATATACAATCAACTCAAGAAAGAGTTAGCCATGCTCATTCAGGTTCTGCCACGTGAATATCTGACACTTCACGTGAATATCTAAGCAAAATCATTCATCAAACTATCTTATTATGTTGAGTTGTTTAATTACATTGAAACATTCACCATGTATGATCTCTGTCTTAGCCCTGCATCTTGCAGTCTTTCCCATCATAATTAACACAGACCAGCTACAGAGTTACTTTGCATGAAGACAGATTTAACCTGAAAGAAATAAAACCAAAAGAGAAACTTACTGCTGGGTCCTTGTATGTGGCTTCTAGTATATAAACTTCATAGCCTGATCTCTGCAATGCATCAAATGAAAGAGAAATTAAGCAGGAAACAATGAACCAGACCATTTAACTCAGCCATGACCTTACAGAGTAACTGAACAACAAAATATCAACTGACAAGGAAGAGAACAGAAGCTTTCAAAGAAATTAATAAACTTTAAATAGCAAAGTATACCATGAGAACTTAGGAAAACATATGAAAATTCTTAATTTACGATTGTTTTCATGTGAATAATGTGTGGTGTGATCTCCTCAATTAGAGAGGAGATCAGGGGTATCAATGCTCCTCCACCCTAGTTCCTATTTTGTCAGATAACTTAACTCAGCAGAAATCAAACAGTCACGATTGAACCCGCATAAGGTTATGCAACAATCATGCAAGTCCTCAAAGTTTCAAATGATAAGAAGGAACCTCCCAACACTAAACAAGAAGAAAACTGGCAATTAAACAGAAATTTTCTGAAGGCATGGCATAATTTCCCTAGGATCTGGAAAATCTATACAAGGAATAAAATGATAAAGAAATTTGAAATGGGAACACTCATACAAAATCAGTAAATTTCCAAAATTCATTCAGACTGCAGTACAGAAAGATTAAAATAACAGTGGTAAGAAAAAGGAGTATGGATAGCTCTCGAATGGAACAACAAAATAGTGAATAATAATATAATATGCAAACAAACAAAGAGCAAACATCTTCATATGAGAAGAAAAAGCCTTTGATCGCGTTATAAGAGGACTGGAATGTGATATAACTCAACTACCATAAAATTAGCCTTGTCACGAGGATAAACAAATGGCTGCTGAATCAATGTACCAGAAAAATTAAGTGATTCCGTTGAATGTGATGGTGAGTCAATTAACTATCAGCACATATTAAATATCTATGAAGAAACACATAGATCATAACAAATAGGTATGAGAAATATAAAATAATTGTAGGTGAAGCTACAGGTAAATTGCCCATATGATAAAGGAAGGTTAGATGACTGAAAACCTTTATAGTTGGGGAGGTTCATTTTTCATGCAAACCAAGTGACATCGTTTTGTACCACAAAAATCCATGGGAGAATATTTCTAGTAGTGGTATCGTCATATGTCTTTTAATTCAAGGAACCGTGCAATAAGATACACCAAATGACCAAAGAGAGCTAAAGCTTATAATTAAAAAGAGACAACTATAGACCTCTTACTATGTTTACTTCCTAAGCATTAAAAAATACTATAAAGAGTTACTTGAGTCCCATATTTGTTAGAAAACTAAGAAGGTCTCGATCAAAAGGCGGAAGTGATTACGGCTGGAGAAAATTCTTTATTAGCTTGTATATAGTCATTGTAACAATGATTTTAGGTTTATATGTGACAAGTTGCAGACAGTGTTGACAACCCACCCACATCTGTTATTACTACCAATAAAATCTACAAATAAGACTAAACTCACCAACCTCTAATGTATTCCCTAAATAGAGAACAATAACAGACACCGAGAGGCCGCCTAAAAGAGAGAGTGAGGGTATACCTTTGCAGTTGCCCAAAATTGAGCAAAATCAGCTACCCGCAGATTGCGGTCATCCACTAAGACGAGGCACAAATACCAGCAAGAAATGGGTCAATTTCCGAATAAACTGCATCTGTAGTTAGACAAACTCAAGGCAGTGCAAAAGCACTGCAACCACTTAATTTATAACAAGATTACGTCTTTCAACCATTTCTAGTGTGCACATTAGATTCTATATTATCTGAGAACTAGATCTTTAGATCATTTAAGAGTAACTCAAAATACAATATACAAGAAAAACATCGGTATCTTATCATGCAGGCATTAGCTAATCTGACATTTTCCGCCATGTCAGCGCTACAACTAGAACACACCATGACTTCTGTGATTGAACAGGAAACATCATTAACAAAGAATGAATAGACTTTTAAACATAAATGAAAGTTGCAGTCAAGCTTTTAAGAGCCAAACAGTGGAATAAGAATTTTGGATTCAAATATAGTTCCTGCGCAGAAAAATCATACCAATTACAAAGGGGAATGCCCCTTCATCAAGGGTCTTTTTAAATGCCTTCAACATGCTTGACCGGTAAGCCTGAAAGATAAAATAATATAAGGAAAAAACTGAAAATATCATGCAAGTAAACTATATGCCAGAAAGGGACGTTTTAATTTAAAATCAAGAAAAGAAGAAATATTTGACCACAAACTACAGCTTCTATGATTTGTAAGATGAATAAGCCTTTTCCTAACAAATAGGCTACAATAACATTCCAATGAGCCCTCTAGAAACTCTGAAGAATTTAAAGGATGGTTGCCTTTATGAACTATTTGCTCCCCTAAGAATAGAAACCAACTTGAGATGTGCCAAAAGTTCCACAAGAAAAGGTCGATTTTCTAACATAGTAAATATTAAGTTGAACTGCTAAGTTAAGCGGATACTTTAACCAAGCCATGACACAGGACAGAACATAATCAATTGTTTCACCTCTTCCATCTCAGGTTCATAACAGTACTCCATGACTGTCCTTGTCACTGGTTTTTTCCCTCTAGTTGAAACCTTGGATCTTGAGCCTTCACTCTCTTCAACCTGAAAATTAATACAAGGAAATCTCTAGGAACTGGAGGAAGCAAGGTACCAAAGATATAATAGTAGCTTTATAAGGAACTTCTTCCATAACAAATGCAAAAACTGTAAAACACCTTTTCAATCTCTGTCATGAAATATTCATCCATGGAATGTATCCGCGGAGCAGTGCCACCATTTTCAACCTCAATGTCACGCAAGATTTTCGCCAAGTAGCTCTTACCACTCCCTGAAAAATGGAGGGGAAAAAAGTACCAACATAAATCACCAAACAATAGAAGAGCTCGGGAGTATGCCCATGATTTCAATGTAACTGCCGCACTAATGATTGAAATAATGAAAAACTTAATTTCACACAAAAGTTCCCACGGAAGAAAATAGTTGCAGAATTAACTATTTTCTAGAGAACACACCTGGAAGCCCTCGCAGAATAACGACAATATGATCTGGGCGAGTAGCTCGGTGTGGATGCTTTAAAATATAAGATGCATCGATAATTTTTGGCTTTTCTAACGAGTGATTCCTTGGTGGAAAGCCTTCACTTTCTCCATTAAATGTCATGGATGAAGCCATCCTAACCATTTGAATTTCCTGGAAGATAAGAAAAATCCTAATCTAGGATGAGTACTTTCAGGATATTATCCAAATGAAAAAAGATCATCATGTTACATGTACACCTGTCTTAATTGTAATTCATTTGAACCCTGATGATTGCATTTATACTTTTTTTCAATTAAGCAACACAACTTGAACAGGAAAAAAAAAAAAAAATAGGAGTTATAAGAGTAGCTCACCTCAGGATGATAACCACTT
Organism: Mentha longifolia; assembly: GCA_001642375.2. Lineage (NCBI taxonomy): Eukaryota > Viridiplantae > Streptophyta > Magnoliopsida > Lamiales > Lamiaceae > Mentha > Mentha longifolia. Next base: position 4,937,895 of record CM038111.1, on the reverse strand, counting down.
GAATTTGGATACCCTTTACTAGAGTAGTGAGAAGACAATGGCGTTATAGCTTCAGAAACCATAGAATATGGTGAATGGAAAGAAGGTGCAGAAGAAGAAACTGGCTCCGAGATAGGAAATCTTGGTGGTTCCATCGGAAGCGGCGGTGGCGGGGATGTGGGCAGCGGAGGCTGAGTCTTGAACCCCTGGGAATAATAAGATGATTGAGGCTCCATTCTATGTTGCTGCAGGAACTGACTCTCTGTAGAAAAATCCCTTCTCTGTTCTTGGTAACTCAAATCATGATTGGAATTCCTATACCCATCAGCTCCAGGATTATTCCGATAACCATGATTATGCAACGCACTACTCTTACTTTGATTATGAACTGGTCTATTGTTTTCAATATGTGGATATGAAGCTCGAGGTTCCCCATAGTTTTGCTTAAAGCTAGAATTGATTTCCCTATGATAACCACTCTCCATCCCCTGAAAGTCATAAGAACGATTCGAAACACTGCATCCTCCGTCATATTTTCTATCTAAACCATTACTCACAGCTCCGTGATCGCGAATCAGCTTCAATCTCCTCTCATCTTCCGCGAATGGAACCGCGTACCCGTCACTCGCGTAGTCGTATCGCATTCTCTTGACACCAATCTGCCCAGTAACATCATGATCCGATCCAGAGTTTGGGTTTCCGTAGTAACCATTGCCGTAATTAGGGTCACTATGCCAGGGCCGCGGCGGAATCTGCGGCGGCGCCGGAGGTGGTGGATAAGGGTTGATGGTGGGGCCGCCTTGGTGGTCAACGAACGGATCATATGAAGCCTGAGGTTGCGGCGGTGGGAAGAATTGATCCGGAGGCGGCGGTGGAGGCCGGAAATATTGCGGAGGAGGGGGAGTGCAGAACGGGAAGTGAGAATGCGAGCAGACTGGGCAGAAATTACCGGTTGGAGGCCTAGCACGCCATGGATACTCCATGGATTGTGCTTGTTAGGGTTTGGAATTTGGGAAATTTCTCAGCGAGGGAAGCGATTAATTCTGGAGTTATGTATTTCTATATTTTCTCATAAATAAAAAAAGAAGAGCTATATATTCGATTTGTCGGCAAACATAAATATTGGGACTATTTTTATATATAATAAAATTAATAAAAAAAAAATCGTTGTATAATTTTATTTTATTTTTGAAAGGAAAATTGTTATAATTATTTGACAATTGTTTTTCATAATTATGTATTGGCATTGTGTTAATATTGTTTTAGTAGTCCAAAATATAAATAAATTACAAGAAAATTAATATTAAACATAAACGATATACTAATCACACTACCGTTCAACTCAACAAAAATTCTACTTCTACTATTTGATTACGATTAGGAGTTAATTTGTTTTAACCAATCAAATATATGGATTTATCCAACTACTAAAGCAAAAATAGCACAAACTATTGCAGTTTAGCATCAATTTGCGAGTTAATGAATATACATACTAAATTTGGAATCCAAAAACAAAAGCTTACAACAAAGTGAAACAAATAACTCTTCCCTGCATTCTCTAAAGCAGTCTTCCTCAAAAACCATTTGTGAGGGCAAAAGTTCTTCCCGCCAAAGGAGGAGGGAGTGCAGAAATAGCATTTTCAATCACCTGATAATTCACAAACTATAGTTAATAATTTGTTGCAAGGAATTATCAAACCATTGTGATTTCTACAATGTATGAGCACAGAAATTTGAAGATGCCTTATTAGAAAATGGTACTCACATCTAATTGATACCGAGCCGAAAAGTGAATTAGAAGAATTGCTTTGTTCTGAAACTTATCTGCATGGCTAATTATCTGTGACAATGGAAACCAAAATCTGTATTAAGCACTATAATTCCAGGATTATGAAAGAAGGAAGATAAAAGGGCATTGGTGAAATAACCTCGGACAAATGAGTATGCCCGTAATCTCGTGCATCCTCCACCGTGCATGAATTCTCCACGTATGTGCTCTAATGAGAGGGTCAGAGACGAGGAGAACTTGAATCAGTAACTTATGCATGACTCAAACCATGAGTTATTAATCTTAAATCAATAAAGGTTACACTAAACATTATACCTCCATGATGAGAATCTTTGCCCTCAAAACATCGGCATTGTCTGCATCAGTAATGAAGTCTGACATAGTGTCTCCAGTAAACGCAATTTCGGGGTGTCGTATATGTGTCTGTAATCTGACGATATAATTAATCTCACAGCAGATATATGAACAGAGGAAGGGTAGTTAAACATCTTTCATACGCAGAATTCAACCAAAACATCACAGATCAAAGAGATTGATTTTAAATCCATATATCAAGTATAAATCATCAGTTCCAGACAAGAGATTGGTTTTAATACAAATTTTATTTTGACATTCAAAATATTAGAAGACAAAGCTTATTATCTTGATGTAACACCTAAACGCACATAGAAAGAGAGCACCACACTTCTGCAGTCCTTATCATAGGTTACCTTAAAGAGCCAAAAAAAATTTGGGCTAGATTCAGACAAAAATAAGTCCAACTAACAGACGAGATAAAATGAAAGTCCACGGAGAAACAACTTTATGAAGTCATCAACAACAAGCATGTAAACCGATCACCACATAGAAAAGCAAGAAAAAATACACCATATACGACCAATTTTTTTTTAAACATAAGATATGATTGATAAGATGCAATAGAGTTATGCAATGCACCTCAACACCAGACAACCTCAAACTCTTTAACTCAGCTCCAGGTAACCCAACATAATCCTGCTTGAGTTTATGTCTCAAAGAATAAACTATGTATCCCTGTAAACAAACAAAGTCAATCCACTGATTACCAATTTTCTAGAAAGAACATTATAAACGAAATTCATAGCAGAGGGGAAGTCTCGAGGATAACCTGGCTTGGAATACCGTGATAAGTTCTGAAAGCTCTCACTTTCAGATCCTTTCTTATGCAAAACTCTTCACCTACAAGATGACTATAAAGTTAGAGGCTAGTGAAGGAGTTTGGTATAAACAAAGAGACACGATTAGGCCTTCGTTCCTACCTACCCACATCTAGACCAACGAGAGTATGCAGAAGCTCGGATTGATCCATGGCTCTGTGTGCTTCGAAAATCTTTTTCACACTTTCCATGATGACTTTTGGCACGATTATAGTTGGCGGAGCCATTCTGTATAAACCACGAGTAGCAACATACATCGGCAAACCTCCCTACATTAAAATATTGTGATCGACAAAGAATGAGAAGAATCCAAACACTAAACCAAACTTATCCTATTTCCTGAGCTGTGATTTCTAATGAAACAGCAACACATCTATTTCTAGCTCCTGCAATTACCCAACTAGCCAAAATTACCCTAAATCCAAGTCACAGAATACACAGCAGTACAGAATACGAAAATCGATCGAAATTTGCAACAGAATCTTCATGAAATGAACAGCTAAAACGCTACGTAAAATCACAAAGGCCACCGATTTATATCAAGTATTGATTCATAACTTTCGAGTGAGCTGCTGCTTGTGAGGAGCAAGAGAAGGGAGAGGAGCTTAGAACTTACGATGTGGTCCATGTGGCCGTGGGAGATGAAGAGGAACTGCTGCGAAATGGCGCGCTGGGGGCACTTGCCTATGTCAAACGCCAAGTTGAGAGAGGGCAGAATCACGCAGGTTTCGTGCCCTGCGATCGATAATCCTCCGATTGAGTAGCCCTCGATATGCAGGTCTTCATCTCCCGCTTTCTTCTTCTTTCTCTTCTTTTCCTGCTTCGCCTGTGTTGCATCAATCGACTCACGCGCAATTCCGCCGCCGGACGCCATTGAAATCAAATTCACTTCTTTCGAACTTCATCAGAAATTTGGGTTTTTAAGACTCTAAAAATCGGTAAAATATTTAAAATTGGCCATTTCTTTTTATTATTACAATAGTTTTCTTCTTTGCTATCTTCATGAAATAAATTTTTTTAAAAAGAAACAAAAATCAAATCTTTCTATTTTCTTTCTTTCTTTTTTTTTTTTAAAAAAAAAATCTATTTTCTAGATTTTTAGCAATTTAATTTGTAAATTAATTTGAAAAGGTTAGATTAATGTATGAGGCTCGCAGATTCCAGAATAGCCATTTAACTTAGTAAAAAATTAATAGTACAAATTGTAGCCACTTTGGATATATTTAGACAAAATTACCCATATTAACTAAAATTACAATACAAATCGTAAAAGTAGAAATTTGAATTTAGAAAATCACAGTCCGCCCACCCAAATCGCCACACCTTCGCCGTCTTCTGGCTGTAAATCAAGCCGCCGGCATTTGTACCCAATTCGTCGTCGATTGAGTCACCGTACTTACTGAAGTACCCAAATCGCCACACCTTCGTCGTTGTTTGACTGGATCGAGACTGGAGAAAGAAAAAAAAACAGAGAGAGAAAGAGAGAGAGAGAAATAAGAATCAACGATCGAATCCACTGCGCACGAATGGGAAAAGGAGAGGGGGAGAACTGAAAAGAGGTGTGGATGGGGTCCTGGGGATGGTGTAGAGGGCGAGCAAGAGAAATCAGAAGAGAAAGAAAATTTCACCAGTGTGTATAGGAAAGAAAGTCGGAAAAGAGAGGGTGGGCGGCGGACGGGTGGTGATGGAGTATTTTTTTCATTAAGAGTATTTTTGTTTCATTACATTCAAAGTGACTATTATTTATATATTTTTATGTTAGTGGCTATAATTTATTTTTTGTTAAGTTAAGTTGCTATTTTTTACCACTACCACTTAATATATTCTTTATAAGTTAATACTCGATAAATGAATAAAATATCTAATACAATTAAATTTGCGGATATTATCACTTGTTCCAACGTTTAATTTTTAATAATAGTGTATTGACCTAATTATAATTACAATAATGTTCCGATGTATATATAGTTTTTTTTTTCATGACAGTGTTCTACCACCATTTTCAGACGACTAGATGCCAACATGGCTCACTTGAGGGTCATGTGAACTTAAGTGATTTTATAATATTACAAAATATATATAAAAGACTAAAAGAAATCTGAAAAAAATTAAATTAAAATCTTAAGTTAATGGGCTTAAAATTTTCATTGGTGACCATGCCTTTAAGAAGCCCAAAATTCATGGGGTTTATGGGCCCAATAAGTGTATTCTGAAAGTCCATATTCGCAATATATTATAGACGGAATCTATAACCTTACCAAATTATAGCTCTCGTTGAAACAAGTCCAGACACTAAGATTGTCCAAACTGGATTTCGTTTGAGAATTCGACGATTTTTCAAAATTCTAGAACAAAAAACTCATGCAACTGCTTCCACTATAAAATTCTACTTGTCATTTTCAGCCATTTTCTTCCCACTTTTAAAAATGGTAGAGAGAGAATAGGTTAAAGATAGGATGTGGCCAACTTCAACCAGGCTGGACCAATGACCGGCACCATCAAACGCCATTGCCGGATCGGCACAGGAAAAAAAAAATCGATGGCCGAATTTTACAAAATTTTTACTAAATTAAGCTCCCTCTCAATGAATAGATATTCCGAATCCGAAGTCAATTTTTTTAAAAATGGCCGAAACCACCGCTGCTCCACCACCTTCAGCAACTTTTTTTTTCCTATGCCAAACGGGTCAAAGCCATACATGAATTTAAAAGTACTGATGTGAGGATTCTAATCTATAATTATTTTTAAGTTTTGATGTCATTTAGGCCGCCGTATGTGAAGTCAAAATTTCGTAAGAAACTCACTTTCTCGTGCGGCGCCATTATGGCGCTTATCTTCAGAAACGGAATTCATGAAATACTTTTATTTGAGTGTTAATACTTTCGATTTGGTTGAGTTCAGAGAATTCATATTTTTGTTCCTTAGGTTGAAATACTTTCATTTGAGTGTTCATACTTTCGATTTGGTTGAGTTCAGAGAGTTTTTGAGCTTCAAATTTAGTGTGTAAGAGTGTTCGTTTTTGCATTTGGGACTGTGGATACCATCAGATTTCGTCCGTTTTACGGCGGCTTTAGGTCGGGTTTGGTCGGCCCGCGGCTAGGGATGAGTTCGCTAGTGTCGGGACTCATCGCCAATGACTTTTCCGACAAGTCTTTGACTGACTAACCAATCTGCTGATTTTTTGAGTTGCGGGGTCAGTTTTATTATTTTTCAAAATTCATAGGTGGCCATTTGAGATTTTTTTTTTTTTAGTTAGGCAAACACAACATACTTACACACATGCACCCGAGGTGATTCGACCCTCCGATCTCTTGATTGGAGGGGAAGCGTCTTACCAACTGAGCTACGTTTCGTTAAGTGGCCAATTTGCAATTTTCAAAAATATGGGATCCATCCTAAAAAATAGAGTTTGACCATTATCACTCGAAAAATTTATAACACGCTGACACGTCACACAATCCATGATTTTCTATCAATGATAAGCACATGTATCTCGATTTTATCTTGTAAACTCGTGTAGCAGTTAAGATCATACGTGTAATTATTAGTATGTGCTAGTGTAATGTCGATCGTAGAACATAAGATGATCGATAGTCCATAACCATATCACTTCTTATTTCTTACGAAATACCACTTTTTATATAATTATTTGATCTATATATATATAAAAAATTATAGAAGTTATATATATATTAATATTACAGAAATGCTTTAATGCTCACCGTGGGCACACTTAATGTGCCCACTAGTGATGTGGCAATGCCACGTCTGCAATCTTTCCCTTTAGGGTTTAATTTTTTTAGGTAAGATTTAGTTTTTTTTTTAGTAAAATTTAATTATATTTGGTATGTTTTTTATTAACTTTTTTATTTATACCAATGTCACGTTATCCGTGGGTACATTAAGCGTGCCCACGGTAGGCATTGAAGCATTACTCATTAATATTAATAGCACTCAATTTACACTAAAGCCCTTAAGGAGAACCCCACTAGTTATTTTATAAGAGTCACGAAAGATAGTTTTCATGTTTATCTTTTTATATTGAAAGTTTTATTTTTGTGTTACTGATGGCATCGACGGAGTTCAATTTAGAATTTTGAATAAAACAAATTTGTGTTTAATATTGTTTAAATATATTATTCAATAAAAACAAAAATACATATTCTTTGAAACAAAAAGCAAGCCTAATTAAAGAAAATGAAATAAATATCTACACATTTACTAAATCCTCGTATGAAAAATATATCTCGTCAATGCGCAGCAATTAGGAGTATCACAAAGAAATTATTAATTAGTTGCATGTTAATATTAGCCAACTAAAGCTATTAATGTGTCCCGTAAATTCGTGTGTGACGGTATTAATACATGTTAGCATTGAAGGCAAATTATTTCAAAAATTTTAAAATATTGTTAAAAACTAATAAGTAATTATAAGAGTAAAAAAATCACTTTTGATGTTTATTTTTATATTTTTAAAGTTTAATAAATTTTATGTTAATAATAGTGTCAATAAAATTATTACAAATTTCGAAAGTCAGATTTAAATGCAAATTTATTTAAGTATTTTTATTCATATATATATATATTAGAAAATGTAGTATACTCCATTTCTCTATACTAAAAGTTTGATTTAGTATAAGTGGGAGATTGATAGATTTTTATACTAAAAAGCAGGCCTTTTAGCTTGTATACATGTGGTTTCCATATTTCACTAACAATTTCCTATCTGATTATGTATGAATTGTTTGTTAAGCATTAAACATCTATCTATTATCTCAAAGTTATAGGCTATATGGTGTGTTGTAGATCACGGAAGACCGTAGTAGCCGGTGTCTCTTGAGATATAAACAGTTATCACAGTTGAGATAGTTTCGGATAAAAGTATCAGTTTAGACTGTAACATAAATAGATAAGTAGCTTGTCTTGGTTACTTGTTTATGCTAGTACGTTGATCGTATTGATAGGATCACGGTGAGGTGAATTATTCTATTATGACCTAAGTAGAAGATTCAAGACCTCGGGTACTTAAATGTTATTTAACGTCACACCTTAACTCTAATTGAGTGACTAAGAGTGTATAGTTAGAGTCTGTTGCTTTGATTTACCATGACTGAGAGTTCTATCTTGTAACTCGATATGATCCGTATCTTGGGCAACAACTATAACTAGTACGATCCTTAGTGCATCTACAATAGAGTACCGTATCCTGGTAGAACAGGTTGATCACATCCCCTGAGGAATTCATTAAGGATTATCATACTAAACCCTGCAGGTGGATTCAGTTCCAGTATGATGAATAAGGAATGAATGGTACTACTCAGGAATTAAATAAGAAGTTAATTAACGAAAGCAGACAGAAGCTTTAGATTAATTAACGGATGTGAGACATCTTAAATATGGGGGTGATTTAAGTCTAATACTAGCCCTGAGCTCAATAGAGATAAAACGAGTAGTTCAGTATTATTACTCTAGTTGAATATTTTTATACTTATGATCTAAATTTTACTCTAGTTGGACATTAGGAGGCCCAGTTTTATCTGTTAGTAGATCCCCTGTCTGGTCCAAAAAGCTCATTAGGCCACAGAAAGAAGGAGAGCTCGACTGCTCATCAATAAGCCCAGTGAGGGCGCCAATGATGAGGTCCAGGCATCCAACATATGGGCTGCAGGCCAAGCCTGCAGCTTAAGCCCATATTATCTCTTATAAATACATGTACCCTAGCTCATTATCATTAATGAATTATCTCATAATTCACCACGAGATAAGAGAGGCTAGGGTTGAGTGTGAGAGAGAAGGGGACGGCGGCTAGCTCTTGGAGAGTGGACGGCGGCGGCGGTTTGTGGCGAATCCTTCGTGGCTGAATTCGTAGCGTGCTGTCCATCTAGTATCGAATTCAAGCAAGGAAACAGATCGAAAGATCTTCAAGCGAGCTCCATCACACGAAATCAATCCAAAAGGTATATCGATTAAACACCCTATGATATGCAATTAATTTCATAGGAGCATGATAGGATTAAATCGAATTAATCATAACCGAAAATGAATCCTTGGGCATATGAATTGTTCTTCGCTGATCGGTTCTTTCAATTGGTATCAGAGCCAAGGTTATTTATTTTCGGCTCTATGGCTGATTCGATTTAAATTATGCATGATTTTAATCGATTAAATGTTGTCGTATATCGTTTTTCATGGTGTTAGTCATTTTTCGAGTGCCGGTTTGGCAATAATTATAATTTTAATCGCGAGATAATAAGGTGCGATTTAGATTAGAATTTTATTTTGTTTTTCATTTGTAAACTGCTACATGAGACGAAGAACACGAAGAACGAGGAAGAACACGCAACGGACAAACCACCGCACGCAGCGGCGCATGTATTACTCACGCGGCCGTTCGCCTGTACAATTCGCCGAATGCAACGTCTTCTTCATCCCGTGGCTTCGTCGTGATTCTAACAACGTGCTGGAGTTAGATCGATGATCATGGGGTCGAAGGAAAGGCATCGGAGAGACAAAGAATCGTGCAAGTCAATGGGGTGGTGCGGTGAACCCTAACTAGGGTTCGACGCTGCGGGAGCCACGGCCATGCTGCATGATTGACGGGCAAGGGCTACTGCAGAACCCAGCCATGGGTTCGATGCAGCAGCAGTCGACCAAGGACGTAGCAGCGTCGCCGGCGTAGCAGCTGAGGGGGTGGAACCCTGCTAGGGTTTTGGCCTCAGTTGATGGCTGCAGCAGACGACGGCAAATGGCGATGCAGCGGTGGGCATTCGGTGCAGTTGGAGCGGCTGAAGGCGATGACAGCAACAACGGCATCGGAGGAGGAGGCGATCGGCGGCATGGCCTTGAGCCGGTCAATCGCGATTCGTGATTACGCGAAGACGACCCAGGCGCACGGACCGTGCACTGGCTCGGCGCGGACCGTGCTTGAGCCGGGTCTGCCTCGCACATTGGGCTGGGTTCGGGTGGGCTATGCGGGCCTGGTTATGGGCCTGATCGTTATGGGCCCAGCAGACCCTATGCGTGGTGGGACCGATTGAGGGTTCGGGCATTGTGGTGTGGGCTCGAGCTCGGTTAAATCGGCCCAAGTGCAATGAAAAATTAGAAAATAAATTATTAATTAATTTATTTATTTTTAGCGTGGAACGGGAGATCAAGACGACGGATTTTGAAGACCGGAGCCTGTTCCGGATTTTATTTTATTATTTTGTAATAGAATAGATTAGAAGGGAGTAGTCACACCACGAAAAGCGAGTTTTATTTTTGTTTTTATCTCGTTTTTCTTATCAAAGCATGCTATGGATGCAATTTAATTTTATAAGTATGTTTTGCCTGTCAAGGTGAATAAAATTGCGCTTAGTTGAGCATATTTTAGGATTGTCAATATAAGCATGGTTTAATTTTCTTGCGAGCATATTTTATTTGCCGCGTTTAGAAATTATGCTTAGGGTTATATGGCAACATGATCTAGCATGTCGATAATCTTTTGAAAGAAAAATATTAAGCGGATAAAAACATTTTATTAAAAATGTAAAGACCTCCACAATTGATCTTAATGTGAAGTTTTGGTAAAAGTATGTAAACGTCCACACGAACGTGGCTTGCATATTTTTATCAAAATAAGTTCACTAGATTTAAGATTTCTTAACAAAAATGTTTTAATCAAAATGAGTAGTGGGAGCTATTTTAAGTAAACGTCCATACTAACGTGGCTTACTTAGAGTAGTAACTACGGATTTCTATAGAGTTGATTAGAAACAAAGATAGCTTAAGAAAAATGGAGTATTTTCTAAGTTAAGCTAATATTGTGGTTATAAGCTTAGATATTAATTATGATACAACTCCTCAACGGAGTCCCTTTCTTAATTAATATGGTCTAGTAAGGTTCAATTATTAATTTTATTGCCAAAAGGAAATAAGGTTGGCTAGAGAATAAAATTAAAGATCGGGTATCTGGTCAAGTAACGAGAATGTAAACGTCCACACGAACGTGGCTTGCGCTCGGCGTTACTCGGGCTGTTGAAGGTTTCGTTAAATATTGGTTTATCAAAATGTTACAATATTTACGTTACGAATTTATGCTTACTCTTTTCTTACGAGTGTCTATGTGTTTTATTTTCAGATATGACTTTAGGCCCGTTGGTTAATATTCGTACTTCGAAGCCTCACTGGTTCCAATTACTTGGAATGGAAGAGGAATCTCGAATATGTCATTGTTGTGGAAGAGTACATGTTTGTACTCACAACTCCAGAACCTACTCCACTGACGGAAGAATCCACTAAGAAACAAAGAGCTGAGCATAAGAGATGGCACAAGGCCAATGCAATTGGAGCATAAAAATAATGATATGAGATGCAATTGGAGCATAAGAGATGGCACAAGGCCAATGCAATTGGAGCATAAAAACAATGATATGGTGAGGTGTTTCATCATGACTTCTATGTCTAGCCAGATGCAATTGGAGCATAAAAACTTCACTAATGCGGCTAACATTATGCTCAATCTCAAGGAACTCTTTGGAGAGAAAGATAAGGCCGCCCGTTTTGAAGCCATGAGAAAACTCATGACCAAGGATGATGGAGGGGACTTTTGTGCGAGATCACGTTCTTAAAATGATGAATGCACAGAATGAGTTGGACGAGCTTGGTGGAGGTATCGAGGCTGAGGCCAAGATCGATATGATACTCCACACTCTTCCTAAATCTTTCGAGAATTTCCATCTGAATGTGGTCATGAACAAAAAGGAGTACACTTCAAACGAACTCCTTAATGACCTAGTGATTGCCGAAGCCATGATGAATGAAGGTGCTACGGCATTATCATCTGTGAAGGCTAGTTCTTCTGCACCGAAAGGTGGAAACAAGAAGAAGGCGTGGCCTCCACGCAAGAAGATGGCAAGTCCTAGTGGGAGCAAAGGTCCTAAGCCTACCGGTGGTGTCAAGAAGCTTAAAGAGAAGGGCAAGTGCTTCAAGTGCAACAAGACGAGACATTGGAAGGCTGACTACCCTCTAAAGAAGAAGAATGGAGGTACGTCTTACTCATTAGTAACTGGAACGTGTTTAGCTGCATGTTCTACCCAGACTTGGGTAGTAGATACGGGCGCAACTGACCATGTATGTTACACCTTGCAAGGGTTTCTGCAGAAAAGGGAGCTGAGTGAGGACGAGATTACCATCTCCATGGGTGACGCATCGAGAGTTACAGCTGTCGCGATTGGAGATTTTCATTTTAGTTTTGGACATTCTGTTTTAGTTTTGAGAGATGTTTTATTTGTGCCGGCATTTCGGCGAAACTTGATTTCTGTTCGAAACTTTATGACGATGGTTTTACAGTTGTTTTTGTAGTAGAGTTACTATCATGAGAAACTATGATGTTATCGTTTCTGGCATACTCTCTGGTTCTCTCTATACTATAAACTGTCCAATAAATGTATCTTCTTCTTCTTATAATGCTACCTCTTCATCGAACACTAAAAAGAGAAAGATTTCTTCTCAAATGAATCAAAATTATCTTTGGCATTTACGATTGGGTCACATCAACCAAAGAGGGATTCAAAGGTTGGTTAGAGATGGTGTTTGGAAGGATTCCAAATGGAACCATTACCAACATGTGAATCGTGTTTGGAAGGAAAGATGGTGACTAGACCTTTCAAGGCCAGAGGGAATCGAGCTTCCCAGCTATTGGAGTTGATTCATTCTGACTTGTGTTGACCGATGTCTACCCAAGCTCGAGGAGGTTACAAGTATTTCACAAGTTTTATTGACGATTACTCGAGATACGGTTTCATTTACCTACTTCGCTACAAATCTGAGTGCTTTGACAAGTTCAAAGAGTTCAAGTTGGAAGTGGAGAAGAGATTAGGTAAAAGCATCAAGTCATTATGATCTGATCGTGGTGGCGAGTGCCTCAGTACCGAGTTCAAGAAGTTCTTGTCGGATAATGGGATCACGTCCTAATTAACTACACCGGGAATGCACCAACACAATGGTGTAGTGGAGAGAAGAAACCGAACCCTCTTGGAAATGGTTCGTTCGATGATAAGTTATGCACCTCTGCCAATTTCGTTTTGGGGATATACTTTAGAAACAACAGATTATCTCCTCAACCTAGTACCCTCAAAATCGGTAAGTAAAACTCATTTCGAATTATGGACAGGGCAAAAGCCTAGCTTGGGTCATATTCGGGTTTGGGAAAGTCCAGCACACGTGCTGAACAAGGAGGCCGATAAATTAGGTTCTAGGACTGAGGTTAGGCTATTTATTGGATATCCTAAAGGAATGAAAGGTGGCTACTTTTATGGTACTCAGGATCAGAAGGTCATTGTGAGCACTAATGCCCAATTCCTAGAGGAGAACTATATAAGTAAACACCAGGCGAGGAGTGATATAGTGCTCTATGAGTTGAGAGCAATGGCAGCCAGTGATCGAATTCAGCCAAGTGTACAAGAGGATGTACCACAAATAACTGCACCAATTTCCGACACTGTAACTCCTCCGGTGCCTCGTTGTAGTGGGAGGGTTGTTCGTCAACCCGATTGGTTCATGTTTCTAGGCGAGTCCACTAATATTCTCGCTGATCTTGAACATGAAGAGACCGACCCCTGGACTTACAAGGAGGCAATGGAGGACAAGGATGCAGATTCTTGGCGAGAATCTATGGATGCTGAGATAGAATCCATAGTTGACATGGGTGTGTACGACCTTGCGGAGCTGCGAGATGGCAAGAAGGCCATTGGTTGCAAGTAGGTGTACAAAAGAAAGAGAGATTTTGATGGGAAGGTTATGGCCTTCAAATCTAGATTGGTGGCGAAATGATACACTAAAAGAGAGGGTATCGATTATGAGGAGACATTTTCGCCGGTTGCCATGATTAAAACCATCATAACTATCTTATCCATGGCAGCGCACTTAGACTTAGAGGTTTGGCAGATGGACGTCAAGACTGCGTTCTTGAACGGTTATCTTGAGAAAGATAAGCATATTTATATGCGCCAACCTGAAGGCTATGTGGCTAAAGGCCAAGAGCATCTCGTATGAAAGTTGAATAAGTCCTTATACGGACTTAAACAAGCTTCAAGATCCTGGAACATACATTTTGATAGTGTGGTCAAATCGTATGGATTTGTTTAGTGTTCATATGAGAGTTGTGTTTACAGGCTCAATGCGGAGGGAAGCGTGGTACTCTTAGTACTGTACGTAGATGACATACTTCTCATTGGCGACAATGTGAACGTGTTGTCAGGCGTAAAGGGTTGGTTGTCTGAACAGTTCAAGATGAAAGACTTGGGAGAAGCTACTTACATTCTTGGGATCAAGGTGATAAGAGATCGCCAGAAGAGGATGTTAGGCTTAAGCCAAGCTTCATATATTGATATTTTGATCGCCCGATTTAGCATGCAAAATGCCAAGAAGGGATTTCTTCCTTTCAGACATGGTATCGCTCTATCAAAGGAGATGTGTCCATAGACACAAAAGGAGATAGACGACATGAAGGTTGTATCGTATGCTTCTATGGTTGGAAGTCTCATGTATGCTATGCTGTGTACTAGACCGGATATCTGTTATGCCATGGGATATATGGCAAGATATCAGTCTAACCCTGGTCAGGGACATTGGATGGCGGTTAAGCATATATTGAAGTATCTCACGAGAACTTGAGATCATGTGCTGACATACCAGTCTGATGAGTTGATCCCGATAGGGTATTCGGACTCAAACTTCCAGGCTGATCGAGATGAGAGGAAATCTACCACCGGTTATGTGTTCACCTTGGGAGGTGGAGCTATCATTTGGAGGAGTGTGAAGCAGAAGTGCATCGCAGACTCTACCATGGAGGCCGGGTATGTGGCTGCTTGTGAGGCTGCAAAAGAGGTTGTGTGGCTCAAAAACTTCCTTAATGAGCTAGATCTGGTTCCGAGTTTGCCCAAATGTATCACGGTGTATTGTGATAATTCTGGTGAACAATAGGGAACCTAGAGCTCAGAAGGCGAGTAAACACATAGACAGAAAGTATCACATTATGCTAGATTTCCTACAACGGGGAGATGTAGAAGTGAAGAAAATCCCTTCAGCGGATAATTTGACGGATCCATTCATAAAGAGTCTGACAGCCAAGGTGTTTGAAAAGCACGTCAATGGTTTAGGGCTGCAGAGCCTCCCACACTAGAAACTTTGAGTATAAGTGGGAGAAGATGTGTAATAGATGCTAGATATAGACACTTGCCTATTGTCACATTGTATACTAAAAGTTTGCTTTAGTATAAGTGGGAGATTGATGGATTTGTATACTAGAAAGCAGACCTTTTAGCTTGTATACATGTGGTTTCCATATTTCACTAACAATTTCCTATCTGATTATGTATGAATTGTTTGTTAATCATTAAACATCTATCCATTATCTCAAAGTTATAGGCTATATGGTGTGTTGTAGATCACGGAAGACCGTAGTAGCTGGTGTCTCTTGAGATATAAACAGTATCACAGTTGAGATAGTTTCGGATAAAACTATCGGTTTAGACTGTAGCTGATGGAGATTAAATATAGTATGAATATTATTATTATAATTATTTGTTTAATTAGATTTTAGTTTACTTCTTTTCCAAGTAATTTAGACTATAAATATGCAGTTTCTTTATGTAATAGGGGAGTTGAATTTTGATAAATATAAAATTAGGGTTTATTTTCCATTGTCTTGTGTTCTTCCGGTATTCAATTGTGAATCAACGGAATTTCACTCTAACTGCGTTCTTTTCCGGTATTGTGTTAATCTTAATCAACGGATTAGACGTTTCCCCTGTATCAGTTGGTATCCAGAGTCTAGCTACGATCCTCCTGCACGATGGAGTATCTTTTTGCACCTTTGGACAACGATTATGACAGGGTTGATTTGGTTACAGATTATTTAGGTCCTCCGATTTATGATGATGACTCATCCCCTATTTTGGAGGATATGGTTCACGACTATCTGGGTCCTTCAATTTATGATGATTACCCAGAAGAATTTGACCATATCGAGGATTAATTTTTACCAGATGTTGAACAGGCTGCAATAGTACAATGCGAGTCCATACACACTATCCATGGTAAAAATTTTGATTTTGGCTTCGAATATTCAAGTTTTTATACACATATTATTGTTGCCAATATTGTGGAAAAGTTATCTTTGGTGGCGGAATATTACCCATGGCTTTCTGGCAGTTATAAAGCAGTTTGTGTTATTTGTGAAAAGATTAATGTTAGATACAAAGCAACTGCTGATGTTCGTTATCGTGAGATGCACTTTGAGTTCCTGATGCCTTTTGCAAGTGATAATTTCTTGGGAGATGAAGCTGCATCCGCGATTCGAGGACGAATCGTTTCGATGCAGAGGAGAATGATGGAGACACTACTAGAAATGATGCAGAGGACGAATCCGTAGTGTATGCTACTAAAGTACCGTAGTGTAGGAAGGTGTAGTGAAAGGTGCCTAGTATACACTACGGTTATGAACCGTAGTCTATACAGACTATACACTACGGTTTAAAGCCGTAGTGTATGCTATAAAAAAACCGTAGTCTAGGATGGTGTGGAGAAATATACCTAGCATACACTACGGATTTAAACCGTAGTCTATGAATTCTATACTCTACGGTTTTTAACCGTAGTCTATGGCCATACTACCCGTAGAGAAAAATGGTGTAGAGAAATCTCATGGGTATAGACTACGATTATAAACCGTAGACTATAATTATCATTCACTACATTCATTAACCGTAGTCTATATTATACAAAAGTGTAGAGAATGCTTATTACTATATTTTTTATTTAATAGGTATAGACTACAATTTTTATTCACCTGTAATTGTAATTAATAATTAAAATGCTAAATATAAAGCTTGCAATCTAAAAATCCATAATTTCACATTGAACCCAAAAACAGTCTACAATGTATGATACAAATATATATAGTTACAAATAATTCATTGCTCTTACAAATAAATAACTAAAAAAGATATATAATGATAACTTCCATTGCACTTGCTGAGCAAAACCCTTGCTCCCTCAAGTAGAGCTACACATGCCCCCTGCTCTTTTCTCTATCCACTTCTGTTTTATCTTTTATTCATACGCGGTTATGCCTCAACTTAATCTAAGAAGACAGACAGAGAGAATAAAGATTTAATCTAGAGAATTAAGATCAAACTCTTAGATGTAAAACTGAACCATCATGTCATTTCCCCTTCTTTTTCAAGAGAAGAAGATAAGAAAATACACACAGTAACACCACATTTTGTGCCCAAGATACCAGGGTGATTATTATAGATCAATAAACATATGCTCTTAAAATTAAATCTAGTAGTAGACGCATGCATTCATACATAATTCTTCCTACAAAAATGCATTAAGGATAAGTGTACCTCTTCAAAAGTAG
>CM038111.1:4541895-4920445 GCA_001642375.2 Mentha longifolia | reverse complement strand
ATTTTTTTATTGTTTACAGAAGAAGAAAGCAGGAGATGAAGACCTGCATAGCGAGGGCTACTCAATCGGAGGATTATCGATCGCAGGGCACAAACTTGCGTGATTCTGCCCTCTCTCAACTTGGCGTTTGACATAGGCAAGTGCCCCCAGGGCGCCATTTCACAGCAGTTCCTCTTCCTCTCCCATGGCCACATGGACCACATTGTAAGTTATGAATCAATACTTGATAAAATAGATGACCTTTATAATTTTACGTGGCTGTTTAGCTTGATTAATTTTCATGAAGATTCTGTTACAATTTTCGATCGATTTTTATACTTCTGTGACTTAGATTGTAGGATCAAGAAATGGAGTTTAGCTGTTTCAATAGAAACCCTAGCTCAGGAACTAGGATAAGTTTGGTTTATTGTTTGGATTCTTCTCATCTCTTTGTCGATCACAATCTTTTATTAGTAGGGAGTACTTGCAATGTATGTGCTACTCGTGGTTTATATAGAATGGCTCCACCAACTTTAGTCCTGCCTAAAGTCATCATGGAAAGTCTGGAAAGATTTTTGAAGCACACAGACCATGGATCAATCCGAGCTTCTGCATACTCTCGTTGTTCTAGATGGGGTAGGTAGAAAACGAAGGCCTAATCGTGTCTCATTGTTTATGCGAACTCCTCCAAGGCCTAATCAGGGTGTCATTGTTTATGCTGAACTCCTCCACTACTTATTCCAAGCCAGGTTATCCTCTAGACTTTCTGTCTGCTATGAATTTGGTTTATAATGTTATTTCTAGCAAATTAGTAATCAGTGGGTTGGCTTTGTTTGTTTATAGGGATACATATTTATTCTTTGAGACATAAACTCGAGCAGGATTATGTTGGGCTACCTGGAGCTGAGTTAAAGAGTCTGAAGCTATTAGGTGTTGAGGTGCATTACATAACTCTTGCAGTTTGATCCAAAGGGTTTATGAATCATGATAAAGCTATTCTAAAATGAAAAAAAGAATTGGTTGTATATGGGTATATGGTGTATCTCTTCTAGCTTGCTTCTCTATATGGTGTATCTCTAGTTTGTCTGAACCATGCCCTTGGAAATTTTGGCTCTTTATGGTAACCGATGATGAGCACCGCATAAGTTTGGTGCTCTCTTTCTTTGTGTCTTTAGGTGTTATATCAAGATAATGAGCTTAGTTTGTAATATTTTGAATGTCAAAATGAAGTTTATGTTAAAACCAATCTATTTTCTTGAAAATGATGATTTGTACTCGATATTTGGATTTAAAACCAATCTCTTTGATTAATTGGTGATATTTTGGTTGAATTCTGCTTATGAAAGAGGTTTAACTACGTACCGTTACTCCATGGTATTCTGCTGTGAGATTAATTATATTGACAGATTACAGACACATATACGACACCTGAAATTGCATTTACGGGAGGCACTATGTCAGACTTCAATTCATTACTGATGCAGACAATCCCGATGTTTTGAGGGCAAAGATTCTCATTATGGAGGTATAATGTTTACTGTAACCTTTATCGATTTAAGCTGAATAACTCATGGTTCGAGTCATGAATAAGCTACTGATTCTAGTTCTCCTCATCTCTGATCCCCTCATTGGAGCTCATTCGTGGATAATTCATGCATGGTGGAGGATGCACGAGATTACGGGCATACCCATTTATCCGAGGTTATTGCACTAATGGCCTTTTATCTTCCTTCCTTCTTAATCCTGGAATTATAGTACTTAATACTGATTTTGGTTTCCATTGTCACAGATAATTAGCCATGCAGGATAAGTTTCAGAACAAAGCAATTCTTCTAATTCGCTTTTCAGCTCGGTGTCAATTAGATGCAAGTCATATTCTCTTTTTCCTTTTGTTTTCTAACAAGGCATCTTCATATCTCTGTGCTCATACATTATAGAAATCGCAATGGTTTAATAATTCCTAGCAACGAATCACTAACTATGCTATTGAAAATGCTCTTTCTGCAGCACTCCCTCCGAGTCTGTAGCGGATTGGGGGATGAGAGCAGTGATGAGAGATGCGATGATGAGGGTGAGGAAGACGGCGAGAGAGATGGCGACGATTCGCCGGCAGCGACCGCTGTGGTTTTTGCTCTGACAAATGGTTTTTGATGAAGACAGCTTTAGAGAATGCAGAGAGGAGTTAATTGTAATTTACTATGTATAGTCAAAGACTCGCGAATTGATGCTGAACTGCAATGGTTTGTGCAATTAGTGGAATTTTTGTTGATTTGAACGTAGCGTGATTAGTACTTCCTCCGTTTCCAGTGCACTAGCCTTGTTTTGTGTGTGTGTGTGTGTTTTGGCATAAGTTTTTTGGAGAGTTAAGTTTAGTTAAAGGGAGAAGGGGTTCTTATTTTTTATTTTTAGGAGAGTTAAGTTTAGTTACAGGGAGAAGGGGATCTTAGTGTAATGTTTCTTGATTGACCCAATTCTTTCTTTTCTTAGAAGTATAATGTCAATAATGTACTCCCTCAGTCCACCAATTCTTGGACCTCTTTCCTTATTTGTCCGTCCACCATTTTTTGGACCTTTCCGTTTTGGGACGTGGGACCTACACTAGAAATGACCATTGTACCCTTAATTAGTTGGTTTATTTATAAAAAAACCAACTGTGGCCCACAAATCAGATTTGGGTAACTGTAATTACCCAACTAATTAATTAAGACTAACCCAGCCCAATTAACCTAATCTAACCCAACCCAATTTATGATACTCAATTCATATCTAACCTACCCACCTTCAACAACCCAATTAATCGATCAAAACCCTAAATTTGTGTTCTTCATTTTTATTCTTACATTTTTTCTCTTTCTTCCTCACCTCCCTCACCTCCCTTCTCTCCCAAAACCCTAATTCACTACCCCTCCGTCGCCCTTCTTCGGCGTCTCCCATGGAGTCGTCTCCGTCTAAATCCTCCAAATCTTGCCCGGATTCTCCATCTCTTTCTGATATCGATTATCATTTCTTTGACTCTGAATTTGCGGGAGTTATTATTCCGGATTCTGAGGAAGATCGAGACCAGATGGTTCCGGAGATGCCGGAAATCGAAGGCGACGGTGATGCGGTACCAGATCTGCCTGAATCGGGTGATTCATCACCCGATTCACTGGTAGATCTGGAAGACTGGGCTACCGATTGGTCTCCGGAGAGGCGGGATTCTTACCTGAGAATGCTTGCCCTAATCTGCCCCGGACTGCCTAATTTATGGATAGTCTGAGGCGGGATTATTTCTGTGTTATATCTTGAGCGATTTTTAATGCCATCTTTTATGCACGTGCTGAATTTGCCTTGATTTCTTGGAAAATTATGTATTTCATGGATGTTTCATGTTTAGTTGGCCGCAGTTGGGTTTATTATGATGATTTACTGTGATTATGTTCTTGGTATTACCTTGTGATGTGCTAAAGTTGAATTATTGCGTTGGATTACTTATCTGTGATATCCACCTCTGTGGCTGATTTGGTACTTTAAGGATGTGCCTTGAGGGCTCTTTGTTGATTTGTTGTTTGCAGTTGGGCTTATTTACTTGGCTTATTGCTATATTGCTACTGATATGGAGATAATCTATGCATATATGAAGATATTGTTGTTCTGTGCTGAGGTATATACCCTGTGATGTGTTGTGTTGTGGTCCTTAACTTGGATTTATTTCCTTTCATAGCCACCTCTGTTTCCTTATGTGACACAGATTAGGAGGTTTTAGTGGGAATTATCCTAATATGCTTCACTGAGGGCTTATGCTACTGATTATGCTATTGCTATGGCCTTCATTTTATGCATGTATGTCCCTAAGTTCCTAAGGTCTGGTGGTTTATGTGATGTGCCCTGTGATGTGCTTGTGTTGGTTTCATTTATGGGAATATTATCATGTGATAGCCACCTCTGTGTACTTCATTCACACAGATTATGAGGTTTCAATTGATGATTCTATATAATTCTGAAAGCTGAGGGCTTAAACATAGAACAATAAATCACATTCACAGCCACCCCTTAGTGATACTTAGAAAATAATTACACATAGACTGAATATGAGTAACTTAGTTACAATAAAGGAAGTTACTAGCTAAACAACCTACCAAAAAGAGAAATCCAGTGTTTACCCTAGTAACTTCTTCAAAAACTGAAGCTTGATTTATTTCCTAGATTACTTCAGTGGCTTACAAGCCTAAATGAACCATCAAATTCTGTTCCAAAACTTTCTTCAGAGCACCCATGTTGTATGTAATACCTGCATCATTTTCTGGTATGTCTAGGTACTCCAAGCATTTCATTACTAAGTCCTTCTTCACCTTAATACATTCTGGCAAAAGACCTTCTCTTAACAACTTCCCCTTGCTCATGTGAGGGATTTTGTAGTTGTTACCTCCCTTCACCTTCATCATCTCTACATAGCAGCCTTGAAGAGTCAAAAATACATTGTTTAGTGTTGTGGCAGTGAGCTCCTCAAATGATAACACCACATTCTTCACTAAATCATCCACATTCTTTGTTGGCTTCACATACTGTAGTGATTGAATAGCTCTGAAGAAGCCTAAGTCATTTATGTTTGTATCAGGAGAGTTTGATGGCTGACATATTAGCTGCATATTAAAACCATCTGAATTTGCTGCATTCAGTGCATCATCTGGTTTTATGTGGGGCTTAGCATTGTCTTGCTGAATTATGATATTCTTGCTTGCCCATTTTGGCCATTTCTCCTTTATTGCTGGGATTACCTGTGGAAAAAATGAACTAGATGATGAACTATATATGTTCTGATAGTAAAAAAAACACAAGCAATTGCAATTAACCTGATTTATAAGACACTCTTTGATTTCCTTCTTGCATATAGACTGCATAGGTTTAGTTTCCAAAGTTCCCTTTGGTCTGTTCTTGCTGCCCCTCTGAGCTTGTTCTTTAGTAATGAAGGGAAATATCCCTAATTTTCCATCAAAATCTTCTTTACCATTTTGGCCTTTTTGAGGCCTTGCCACAGCACACATGAACATAACCTTGGGAATGAATCTTTTTGACTTGCATGTTCTATGTGGTTCCATCTCAGCAGGTAGGAGGTAGTACTTGTCAGCATCTTTAGTGAGATAGAACCATTTTTCATCGATATGTATGGTGTTATACATGTTCTGAAAACTGATTTCATCTCCTTCACAACTATTCACATTTAGTTGGTTGAGACTAAACCTGAGCCTACTTAGTTTGTTAACATCAGTTAGTGACTTAGTGTAGGCTTGATAGCATTTGAATGTGACCTAAGAAGCCCTTGTTTTATCCATTTATGCAAGGTACTTTTTCAAACCCCTAGTTTTTCAGACATCCTCCTTATATTTTTTCTGTCTTTCATATTGACAAGATTTACAAGTTCTGGGTCCAATATATACCTGTCATGATGAATTACCCCTTTGTGCTTGTTGATAAAAAAAAACTGGTTTTCCCTCAGCCACCATCTGTTGAGTTTCTCCCCAAACTCTCTTGATTGTGGATTTAGAAGTCCCAAACTTTTCTAGGGCTTCCTTCAATGCTCCTTTGTTCACTTTACCATTACAGCAGTGGGTGAGCAGAAATGATGCTATATGTTGCTTCAAGTCCAAGGAGATCATTAATCTCTTGATTTCTCTAACCATTTTGCTTTTCTGTCTGTGCTATGATCTGCCTGATTCTGATTTTTTGTTTGTTGTAGGTAAAAAGGAAGAAATAAGAGCATGGAGAGGAAGAAAAGATGGCTGAAAGTAGCTGCAAGAAGATGACCGCCTCTGTGGCTGCAACTTTGATGGAAGGAGAAAAAAAGGAAGAGAGAAAAGAGAGAATGAAGAGAGAGAAATGAAGCTGCAGCATGCTTGTAGATATAGTTGGCTCTTATTTTGAATTTGAAACACAAATCCCTCCCTAACTTTCCCTCTAATTTTTTGATCATATCAAGTCTTGTCAACAATACTTTCCCTCTAATTCTTGAATTAGTTGAAGAGTCTTTTGCTAAATTTGTAATGTTGCTGTGCTATGTACAGTTCTCGATTTTTGCTACTTATTGTGCAATTCCACAATTTTTATTTGTATTTTCATTATTTTATTTTAATTTATTTATTTAATTAATTTAATTTCTTTAATTTTCTGACATTTAATTAAATTTACTAAATCCACAAAAAAAAATAGGCGGTAATCACAATTGTTTTGGAATAGCTAATTTACTCTTTAAACACAACCACTTTACACATCATTCACACTCAAATACATCTATTTTACACATCATCACTCTCCGTTAAACTCCGTGCCCAGGATTTTGGTCCAAGAATTGGTGGACGGAGGGAGTACAATGGACTAGTGAATTGGGGTGGAGGGAGTATAATGTTTATGTTTATTTTTATTTATTTTTTATTATAATTTATTTATATGAACTACCAAAACAAATATCAACAAAATGCCAAATTGCTGATAAACAATTACTATCAAATAATGACAATTTTCCTTTTTTTAAAAAATAAAAAATTAGAGCATCAGTTTTTTCTTATTTATTAAATTATTAGTATTGCATATAACAATAGTCCCAACCCAACCCAATTAGCGTTACTTTGGGCCTAAGGAACAATGCAGATATCTGTAGAAGCTTAGAAAATCCATTAAAAGTAAGTGCGAAAAGGGGAAGAAGGAAACCCTAAACTTCGTCTTCTTCTTCTTCACGTTCAATACTGGTTAAGGCAACGAAAAGGGGGATCGGAAGGGGATGTAACTGTTGAGAGGGGGATCGAAAGGGCGATGTAACGTAACTCCAGTTCCTTCGGCTCTCGATCTAGTGGTATTTTTGTGGAAATTCTATTTATCGAGAGAAGAACGGTCGCATTTGTAGATTACAGAATAATCGGTGGCTTCAATCATCTCTGTCCTCCTATTCCTGCAGATTTTAGAGAGTAAGTTGGATTACTGGAACTCAATAATTTGGATTTTACCACTGAACATTTTTTTTTTTTTTTTTTTTTTTGAGAATTAACTGAACATTTGTTATATAAGTATGGTTATGAATAGATCATGTTATCTTTGTTTATTTCGTTGTAATTGTAATATGTATCGGAGTAGTAGGAGTTGGTAACACGCAAACATAGATCTAAAATATTTGAATATTGACAACAATGGAAGAGCTAAATAAAATATGAGAATTAACGTGGAGGAGAGAAGTAGATCTTTGATATCTGTATTTGAATTTTGAAATTTGAATGCTTTATCAATTATAAGCCACTGGAATCTGAATATTTTGACTCTTTTTTTTTTTTTTTTTAATTATTTTATTTTATTTATTATTTTATTTTTTTTTCAGCTATTGCAGCCAATTTTGGTGGCAAAAGTGTTGAGAGTTGTTATGTATTTCATTGCAATTGTAATATGCATCGGAGCAGTAGGAAAACTAACCCTAACCTGGAGGAGAGAAGTATATAGTAGATCTTTGATATCTATATATTTGAATTTTGAAGTTTGAATTCTGTATCAAATTTAAATTTGGGCTGTATAGATATGATGCTTATTTTTTATTTTATTTTTTTGGCAGCCCATTTTGGTGGCAAAAGTGGTAGGGGTAGTAACAGATTATTACCTTATCTGAAGAATCAAAACAATTTTCTCAAATCGGCGAAGAAAAGAATGAAGCTGGGTCGCAAATCCACGTCATTCGGTGAGTGGAGTCCATTCTGATACTTGATCTGCTGGCTCTGAGATTCTCAATTATTTGTTTGTTAATATATACTATACTATTTTCTTAAGATTTTAATTATTATACTGTAATTGTTTCGGATTGCATAATACTAAGTAATTTGTTGTGATATTAATTGATGTTGCAGAGTCGAAGTCGGAGTTGAAGAGAATAGTTGCAGAATATGCGGTTGATTGCATTTGCTGCATGCTGTGTAGCGCAGCCTGCTTTGTCGTTTTAGAGTTTTTACTCGAATATAAACTATTACCATTTGAAACTATATTTGATTGGGTGGCTGAAGTTGCATCTTGGTTGTTTGTGCTTTGTCTTTACTTATTTTTCATTAGTGTATCTCTCTTGGCTGATATAGTGATTGTTGAGGGAGGCAAAATCTGCAAATGGTACAGATGGAAGGTGGTGAGATTTTCTCTTATGCTCCATTGGCGCAGTTATAGCTGCCTCAACGAAGCTATGAAACGCTATGAAGAAGCTACGGAAGTAGAAGACATCAACTCTGCAGTCTGATGAATATCGGAGGAAGAGGAAGACTACTAAAGACTACTACTGTTACCATTTGTTTATTAGGGTTTATTAGGGAAGTTGATTGTGTTTATTAGGGAAGCTGAGACTACTGTTGATTGTTATGAGGGAAGACGAGACTATTGCTTATCCCTTGTTTATTTGTTATTAGGGATGATGAGACTACTGCATATCCCTTTTTCTTGTTTAAGCATTAATGAAATTTCCTTAACAGTTTGTTAGATGCCTGATTTAAAATTATCTTTCCAGATTTAATTAGCAGCATAATAGCTTCATAGGTATCAAACTATGCTTCAAAATTCAAAGAGATTTCGTATTTAAAATCTATGAATATAATATATATGTGTATGTAAAACTTTATAGTAGCTTAAAAAGAAGATTTATCAAATTGCATCACCAACATGTTCAATCCAATCTCCCAAACAAAATGTACTGTTATAATACATCTATGCCATGCCAATAAGTTCCTCTAATTAATCAAAACTGAATTTAAATGGAAAAACAAACAAAAGACAGATCATATGAATGAATTCAAGGAAATTGACTGCTCCAGCTCCATCCCCAAAGAATCATGGTGGTAAGCCTGCAAAGGAGATTGCTCTTCAGTAAACAAGTTCGTGCAAAAAAAGAGAGGATATACTGCTGCATATAGCGCTGCTCCGGCAGTTACCTGACTGTTCAACGACTAAGAAAGATCGAGCAGAAAATCCAGGAAAGAACTATTTGCTCGGTTAGCAAAACCTGACCATGAAACGGAGAAGAAACTTCCATGAATGGGGTTTATCTTAGTTTAGTCATGATACTGGAAATAAGTTCAGAACTTCAGATAGAGCATATCCATGAAAAATAAAAGAAAAAGTATGATAAAGCAAGAAAAAACACAAGGATGAGAAACAAAAACCCAGATTCTCCAGCCTCCATACCCTAGCAGAATCTTTAAGCAGAGAACATCCACATATCATTCTCTGCCAATTCACTTTTGAGCATACTACATTATCTTCATTCATGATGACCGAGCAATACACGACTTATTTGGCAATATCACGATTTCTTTAACCTAATCAATGCTACCAATATACTTACAAACATCCATCATCTAATGGTTTACCACGGCCTTTCTACATAAGTGACAACCGGGAGCCCTAATTTTCTTTTGACGCCGCTTCTATGTGTAATGTGCAAGTGTCTACTCTCACTTAATTCATATAGTCTTCTGCCAATAAAAGATTGCATACTGTGTGAATCCTCAATATACAAAATTAAGATCCAAACATTATAAAAACAGGAAGTGAATTATTATATGATAGCCCTCAATCACAAGAACCTATAACATGAATCTTTCTTGATGAACACTTTCTAGAAAAATATGATGGCAAATAGTATTAGCAAGGCTCGAACATAATCCAGGGGATTGCAACAGCATTTCAAAGTGCCATAAGTTCTTAATGTGACACAATACATAATAATATCAGAATTTCAAAGTACAGAACATTGAATTGAACTTGAAGCGGATTGAACATGAGATTTCATCTGAAGGTGCAAATAAACAAGCAAACAACTAAAACAGAAACTACAGCACATAAATGCAAGACGAATTCGAATCCATACCATACCCTAGCTTTCGATTCTCAGCCTTTCAGACAGATTCGCCAAACCACCACAGAGCCTCGCCTCGATAGCTAAGGAACTAACATCTTCTTGCAAGGATATCAGCTCATGAAACTCAGAATGCAGAACCAGAGTCAAATAATGCTCATCCACCACAACACCGAAATACTTGGCAACTGTTTAAAGACTCGGAATCCAATCACAAACCAGCAGCTGTTAAATGTGCATGCATCCTTTCAAGTGCGTTTAGTACCAAAGGAAGTTGATTCTGTTTGTACTCCGTCACAACCTGGGATAATATATATGTATCGATAAGCCTTAAGAGATATGCATCGATAGATCTAATCAAAATCTACAACATCTAACTGAGTGTCATTTTACCTGGAATGGACCGAAAATTTCTTTGGTTACCAGATCATAATTCTCTTCCTTTAATGGCAGCAGTACACTGTTGGAACGAATACAGCAGTAGGTTTAATGGCACCGTACACTGTTGGAATAGAATGATTTTGCAAAGCTTCACAGCCAAACAAAAGCTTTGATCCATTTATCTTGAGATTTGTTTAGATGATCGAGCATCGCTTCTGTTGTTACCTGCAAACAGAAACACACACACATAGAATGGGCTAAGAAGTTGAACCATTATTATAGTGCTATAATGCCTTTCTACGCTACCACTTTTGATCAGATAAATTAAGTATTATCGAAAAGAACGGGAGGTACTCACAGTAAGAACACGGCCAACTGTAAGATCCTCCAGCTTCCTTCTAGCAGCAAGTCCACGCAACTTCTCCAAGCACGAACTTTTGCTCCAGTTCTGAGGATATGATTTTCATGGGAAAAAAGGGTGAAATTGAATTTTGGATATCGATGTATACATTTAGCAATAGCTTAACAGAGAAAAAAACAGAAGATAATCCATTATGACGAATTTTTTGATAGAGTTACCAACAAGACTCATTGGAGCTTACTTCAAGAACGAAAAGAATGGACTGTGCTGAGCACTTTTGTCCACTACATGCGTATGCATCTTGATCACACACCCAAGCAACATAGTCTTCCTGAAAAATAACGACGTAATAATATCCAAAATGATCAAAACACTTCAAATTGAATGGTATAACTGAAAACTTAATAACAAAAATGTATTAGGGTGTAAACCTCTTGCACATCGGGTCGAAGAATCTTCCAGTCAAACCCAGCATCTTTGAGTCTGATACGACCATTGAGATCAACAGCTATTTTTTTGGCTACTCTCGAACTATCGGTGAAGAGAGTCGTACGTGGTTTCTCCTGAACATAAAATATATTTAAGAGATTCTCAATAATATCAGAAATAAAACTCCCACGGTTGCTCGAATATACTGCACTTTCCATAAAGATGGCATGCAAAAATGTAAGGGAACTTATTGCATTTTCCACCCTAGCATATAAAAGACTAACCTCTGTGAGAATTTTGTTCATAGCAACCCCATAGGAGTTTACGAAGTCAACGTCCCCCGCAGGCAAACCACAATCATGGAGTAAACGAAGCATTTGCTCCATATAATGGAAACCTATAAATATGAGAACTTACATTCTTAATAAAAGAGAGCGAAGCTGTATAGCATTAACATGCAAGCAAACCTGAGTAAAGTATTTGTCTTTACATATAGAAACGAGCTTTCAAAGTAAAACTATGTACAAGAGCTACTAAGACTAGAACATTCCTTTCTCCGAAAGAATTCGAGATTTATTCGTCTACTATAGGTTTTACCCTTACCTTGCTATCAACTTTAAGAAGTGGCTCGTTCCCCATATAAAGCTCCATCAACTGAAGAAGTGGAATCTCCAAAGGGAAATTGAAAGGAGTGATAATAGAAACCTAAAGAAGAATATCATTTTCTGTGATGACAAGTTAACGAAAAATAGTAATATAGAGTAGTTAATAAGGGAAATATAGGACTTACTGGGCCGTATGGCCACCTAAAACCATGACTCTGCTGACCTAGATGATTTCCCGGCACTCCAAATGACCTAGCCAAGAATCGAACCTGCCAATTTCAAATGAATTACAACGAAGCCTCAGTCACAGATTTCAGAATATGGAATGACAGAGTCTACATTAGATTCTGCAGCTTGCCATTTCACTATGGATTCCTCTTCCTGTACATCTTCAACATCTACAAAGGTGGAATTGAACTCATACAACTGCAAATGCCTGCCTCTGAAATTGAAAAAGCATGTCTGAAATCTTAGCAATGCAACACAAGTCATTTAACCAAAAAGAAAAACATTCACAGGAGTACCTTTTTGTTTCCACCTTTGCCAGTCCAGTACCCAGGATGTAGAAACTACAGGATTGATTTTCTTACACCGGATGCATTAGGGAATATATTGTCAAAGTAGATGGCTAAAATTAACCACAAACAGGAAGTCGCCACTAGCCATATGCATATATCATTCCGATAACAGACAAAGATTTAAGAAATGATTCAGTAGGAGCAGTAGAGTAGCTTCGTATTCCAGTATCCACTAAGTTATTTTAAGAGTTTTTGCTCAGATCCTAATAATAATTGACTAGGTATGTAGAATTACCTACATAATAATAATTGACTCTGAAAGTTGGACATACAATTGTTATAACGCATTCTACATCACCAGGTGCACATTTCAACCTCCCTTTCCAGCTTATGCCAGGATCTTGAGGAGTTTCAGTAGCCTGTGAAAGCAAGTTCAAACCCGCTGCAAAAATATTGGGTGGGAAGAATGACCACAAAGTTTGGTAGGCCTTTGAGTAATCCTGGCCGTAAGGAAATCCAAATGTTGTGACTAGCCGAAAAAGAATTCACAAATCTCAGTTATCAAGGGCTATTAGCTTATTAAGATGTCTTTAGTACTTTCTAAGTAAACCTCAGGTCAAGTTACAAACCTGAGTCATGAAACCAATAATACAGATGAAGAAGCCAACAGTTGTGGATGAAGATGACTTGCTAATAAAGGCAGACAGCATAAAGGCGAAACTAACCTGACAAAGAAAACAACAAACATTCCAGCAATCAGAATCTCCTTATGCATTTTGCATTAGTTGAAACATTGAAATAGATGAGAAATTTGCAAGATTCGTACTTGGATGAGGAAACCTACCATACTCAATTGGAAAAGGTAAAACAAGAGGAAGACAACCGTAAAATTGTTGTTCAAAAAGAAATAATATTGGAACATCATCCCGAAAAGTACTGTTAGGAGGGATGAAATAAAGGCGAGCATTCCCTCCCACGTGAGCCATGATAAACAATATGCGGTATCATAAAGACCCATCATCGTCATAGTCTGTTATCACAAGAACAAAAGGATAAAAGATTAGTTATGTGCGGTGCCAAGCACAGAATTCAGTTTCTATTCTTAGCTGAAAATGCAAAGCTAATACCTGGCGAAGTTTGAGTTCTTTCTCGGTTATCAAAGAGCTGATTTGAAAGACGAAAGAAAACATTGCAATAGCCAGGAAAAAGGTCGGTCCAGCTCTCTGCACAGCAGAAAAGATTTCCAGCGCAGGGTGGGCAAATTCCTTTAGACTAACAGTCCAACTGAAGCTAGCATCTGATAGAGGACATAAAGGTCAAGACTAGAGAAAAGTTTACATATTCGATGTAATGAGCTGGATGACTGCGATAGATGCCATACCTCCCATTAGAGATCTTGCAATTTCTCGATCTGCAGCAAGTTGAAGAGGAATTTGAAATTTAAATGTTGGATCTTCAAAGCTCCCTGGCTTAGCAAGTGGAGTAGAGTTGGTCTGCATCCAATGAAATGGAGAGCACAGGCACATTGCATGGCATGGCTGGCGAGCCAATCGTCTGTTTCATCTGGTGTTCTGAATCATCCAACCTCTCGAGCATGAGGATAGAAAAAGCTTTTACTTCTAGTTATACCATTACACTCTTCGAGTGAGCTAACTCTATACAGAAATACATAATTTTATCATAATGTATGAGAAGAGATATCAGAATTGGTATCATGCCTCTCATCATTAACCATATGGATCAAGAATACTGGATTAGATACAAAGGAAAATTGATTTTAAAACAGTATATACTACATTACAGTTACACATGGTGATTCTTCAATTCATGAGACAGCACCACAAATACCCAAAATGCAATTTACACGAAACAAAAATGACAAATTCAACCAATATGCTCTAAAACCAATCAAACAGCAGTGTCCTAACTAATTCAAAACAACGAAACCGACAGATAACCAAATAAATTACTAATAAATTTGGAAAACGAAACACAAATAAGCCAAACAGAAATAGCAAAAGCCCGAAAAACAAACTGAAAAATATAGACCTTTGCTTCAGGAATAGGCCTTCCAGGATTGTTCTCTCTAACCCTCCGCACAATTTCTCGAACCCTCGCACTCTCATTCCCACTCCACACGAAGTCAAAGCACGGCAGCTTGGTGTAGTACTTGTCCTCGCACGGCGGAATCGGTGGCGCAACCAGCGGCTTCGGATCGACATTGTTTCGGAAGGCTTCCTGGATGAAGAAAATAAGCGCGATGAAGAAGAGCGAGGAGAATAGCTGGAGAAAAGTGGAGCGCTTGTTCCGCCATGAGAGCAGCAGATTTTTGAGAGCAGAGCTTTGTAATGCTGCCACAGCAGTCGAAATCTTCGCTGCAGCTCCATTAATGGAGGTTTTCTACTGATTTTGTGGTCGTTGATTTCGGTGATTTTGGAATGAATTTATACGCTTGACCGGTGGAATAGGATGGTTCAAAGGCGCGGTGAATATCGCCACTTTTACGATTTTGCCCTTCGATTCGGTGAGGAAGGAAAAGGTAGGAGCAACCGAGCAATAATTAAATTTTGAGTTCGAATTAGATTTTTATTTTTTTATTTCATTTTATTTTCCTATGAGATTTTCCTACGAGATATTTCGTGGGAATTTTGCAGAAACTACTAAATATGGAGATTATGCAGCCCAGCAAATCCCACTACTTAAGAATAAAAAGTCAACTCTTGATTTTATTATTAAAATAATTCATTATAATAATATGGCTACGATCTCATGTATCTTCAATTGAAAGTAAATTTATATTTAACGCTCTCTTTATTCACAATATTTGTGTATTTTAATTTTTCAAAAATTAGATCTTCAACACGTATTTTGATGTTTTAAAAATTGGATATTAAGATAAAGTTTATGTTTCACTTAATTTAGGATATCATACACTACATCAAATATGATTTACATTATATCAAACGAAATATAAACTTAATTTTAACATCCATTTTCTAACACACTAAAATACGTGACGAAAGATTCAGTGCACGAATGTTGCGGACACAGGATTATTACCTATTTCTAGGAAAATGTATATTCAATAGTATGCTATCAACTTCACTTTTATAATACCACTAAAAATCAACTTGGAATCAAATGTTGATCTCATGTATTTGGATTTTTTGAGAGGATGAGTGAGGTGAAGGCAAAGAATTTTGAAGTTGCTATCAAGGGGCAATTTGGTCAGTTCACTTGGATTCACTGAAGGGCATTTCGTCGTTAGAAAAGTGGCACTCCATTATTACTTAGTCCATGTTTGGTTCAAGGAGTGAAATGGAAATGGAATGGAATTAAATAAAGGAGGATAATGGAAATAATAATTTTACTTTTTATTGAGTGTTTGGTTCAACAATAGAAATAAATCACTTGTAATGGATTTTGTTTTCGGTGTGTTTTGAGTGGTAACAAAGTAAGGGTTGGATTACCCCAATATAATGGTAATGGATACCCTAATGTTCAAACTAAACATTAAGTAATGGAAACACATAAATAATTCATTTTCCTAGACTAAAAAATCCCCAATCAAACATGGGTTTAATCAGTTAGTTATCGACGTGCCAACCGCAAACACCGTGCGTTGCATGGCTCACATACTTAAATTAAATCAAATCAAATCAAATTAACTAAATTACGCTTGTACTTTATTTCACTATGCATAGATTATTGAGATTTGGTTTTAATTTTCAGATCTAAATATAAATTACATGTAAGACAATGTCAGAATTTTATTTTTATTTCTGTAAAACGTGGGATTTTAATTAATTTACTCCCTATGTCCTTTATTTACTGACCCTCTTTTTTCGGCACGCATCGTTGATGAGTTTTAAAATAAATTTTTGAAGTATTCTTTCTTTTACGGGTTATTACGAAGAGAAAATAAGAGTATTAAAATTTGAGTTGACAGAGAAAAATCGCCTGCTCTCGTTGGTAATAAATTTTAGAGTTTACTAGTTTCTTGGAGGCGATAGCTAACTTTCTTGATAGGTTTTCTGTTGAGACTTTATCATTTTATAAGAAAAAATTATCTAAAAAGTGAAATTTTATTAAGAAAAAAAGTGAAAAGGGGTACAAGGAGTACCAAAGGAAGAGATTTGTAGTGATTCCACTACAGATTTAGCGATAGATTGGGAAGAATTGCAGAATTAGGGAGAAAGAATAGATAGATAGAGAGAGCCGAGAGAAATATAGAGAAAGACAGGAAAATTGTAATTTCATTCTTCTGTTTCTTAACCAAACTTTCCCCAAATATAGCTACAGCAAATACGCTAACTTGGGCAGAAAGCAAACATAAAGTGCTAAGAAATATTAAAATGTTTCTTTAATAAAAAACAACTTAAACTAGATATTAAAGCATTAGGCCCATTCATCTTTCATGACTGGTCCAGGCCCAATTCATCCTTCAGCCCAAATACACTTCCCTTTTCCTTCCTAGGCTCGATCTTCATTCCTAAATTAGACGAAGATCCCAGCTCCTTGTCTTCCTTCTTCTTCTTTGTTCCTCCAATGCTCTTCCAATCTTCACCATTCATAACAATACCCCCGGGTTGATACGATCCTCATCCTCGAGGATCTAAAGATGAAATCTTGTGGCGGATGTACTCCAACCCATCCACAGCATTCTTCATCCTATTACCTTTACCTCCAGTTTCCTTCCCTTCACAGTACATCACAATACCCCCGTCTTGAGACGATCCTCATCCTCGAGGATCGAAAGAAGGAAACTTGCTGCTGATAAACGTCTCAACCTCGCAAGTAGCAAACGATGTGCCAGCATTTAACCATGGAATTAAGAATTGTGGAATCTGATCCACCTTCCTGATTATGACACAGCTTTCCACCACCATTAAAGGTTCGATCTTGGAATGGCCATCACTATCGAAGTTCGGATACTCCTGTGCAGGTACATAATTCTGTTCCACGCACCAAAGAGGGTAAATTTGTACTGATTCAAGCATATCTAGTCTGTATGCCCGAATTCCTACTTTTTCCAGAGTCGTGATGATGCTCTGATTCAACGCAAACAGAAGCTCACTCTTGCAGTTTCGAGTAGAATCAACATCTGAGAGCTTATCCACATGTATGATATCTATGCCATAGCACTTCTCTTCATGTAGAATACTGTGTAATTCTGATCCAATAAGCCCCTTGCAATCCACTGCAGTAGGCAAGGCTTAGAGTGTGACTCGTTCACCATTGAGAGACATCATGGAAATCATATTAGCATAGTTATAGCAAAATCGCAACCAATAACCACTAGTGAAAACCATAGCTTTGTCTAAAATAGAGTCCAAGAACAACTTATCCTCATCAAGTAGAACAAAGATGGCCTCCATGTGATTGGTTTTCTCATGTATGGGACTGCTCAAAAGTGTTTCATTTCCATCAACTACAGTAGTTACTGCATGTAGCTTAACTCTTTTCCCCATTATTGTAACTAAAAAACTCCTATTGGCATATTCCAATTCAATTTGATTGCAAAACTTGAGCCACTTCCTTCCCAAAATCAGAACATACCTTTCCATTAATTGCAGTAAATCAGGAGGTTTATCTTTCTTATTGCTGTTATTCACCACCTTGCCTCTGTATCTTGGTGCTGAAAACATAGCATCTTTAAGTTGAGAATATGATTCATCTGCATCAGGACCTGTAACTAGGAAAGTATTAAGTTTATGATCTTTTCCGTCCCCTACTACTCTCATAGTAGTTAATCCTCCATTCCCCATCATGGGATGTAAAGAAATCGGCACCTCATCAATAATATGAACAATATCTCCATCTGCATTCTGATTTACCGATTCAATAATAGCTTGAGCTTCTAAAAGCTCTTCCTCCTCAGTCATTAGAACATAATTAATCCTCTGTTTGCATCTATGACCACTTACAAAAGGCTCATCACAATTAGAACATAAACCTTTTTCTATTCTAGCAGCCATTTCAAAATATGTGAGTAATTTGGTCGGTGGCAATTCAGCAGGAACAAGTGTTGGAAGTGGAACTCTAGATGTAACTTTCATCTTTCTTGCAATAACATCTAAAGTAGTGAGGTGTTTCCTCCCCAATTCAATAGTGTCAACTAGAGTTCTAGGCTGGAATATGTGTAAGAATGATTGCAATTCCTCACTTAAACCACTTATGAAATGAGCAATGAAATAATCTTCAGAGTAGCTATTGCTATCATTCAATAACATATAAGCACTAAGTTCTTCAAATTTCTCAACATAATCATCATAGGAACCATTTTGCTTCAGTTCCTTGAATTCCAAAATAATATGAGAAATTGGCATCATTTCAAACCTAGCAGACACTACATCCAAAAATTGTTTCCAAGTGATTTCAATTTCACCCATATTCAATTGCTGAAACCATGATAAAGCTTTTCCATCAAAATTCATAGCAGCCAAATTAATCTTATGTGCATCAGGTATACTTGGCATCAATCTAAAGAAACTACTACATTTCAACATCCAAGCTCTAGGATTAGAACCATCAAACCTAGGGAAATCGATTCTAGGCAAGGGACTATGAACATACTTTGAAGGAGGCCCAAATTTCAGATCGAATTCCTTACCATGTACATGTCCACCAGGTGTTTGAGAAAATGACCCTACAAATTGTTCTTGATCTTTTGATTCTGCTGCTCTTCGTTTCAT
Source organism: Mentha longifolia (assembly GCA_001642375.2). Lineage (NCBI taxonomy): Eukaryota > Viridiplantae > Streptophyta > Magnoliopsida > Lamiales > Lamiaceae > Mentha > Mentha longifolia. The sequence goes on along the minus strand of CM038111.1, from coordinate 4,901,630 downwards.
AGATGCCGACTGCAGAAATTTGTCGAACTGTGTCTGGGCTGCTTGCAGGTCTTTAATGCGAGTACCTGTCACCATGGATGTGACTGAGATCTGATCTTGTAATGTCTGCTCCGAAACAGCTCGTTTCAAGGCTTCAGTCTTCAGCACATGTTCAAGTTGCTTCTGCGCCTCGTGCAAATCCTTGAAGCGTGTATGATCGGCCATGGGTGATACCAATTGTAGTGATTCCACTATAGATTTAGCGATAGATTGGGAAGAATTGCAGAATTAGGGAAAAAGAATAGATAGATAGAGAGAGCCGAGAGAAATATAGAGAAAGAGAGAAAAAATTATAATTTCATTCTTCTGTTTCTTAACCAAACTTTCCCCAAATATAGCTACAACAAATACGCTAACTTAGGCAGAAAGCAAACATAAAGTGCTAAGAAATATTAAAACGTTTCTTTAATAAAAAACAACTTAAACTAGATATTAAAGCATTAGGCCCATTCATCCTTCATGACTGGTCCAGGCCCAATTCATCCTTCAGCCCAAAACTTCCCTTTTCCTTCCTAGGCTCGATCTTCATTCCCAAATTAGACGAAGATCCCAGCTCCTTGTCTTCCTTCTTCCTCTTTGTTCCTCCAATGCTCTTCCAATCTTCTGTAGTGGAATCACTACAAGATTATACAGCCCTCCATAAATCGCAAAGAGTACTATTGTTCCAATTCTCGAATCGGCAGGTTACTTCCCCCTCTCCCCGGACCATGCGTCAATTCCAAAATAGGCATTTGATCTCTTCCACAATACGTTGGGCGTTCCATTCCTTTTGTTCGAACCTAACCGATTTCCTCCACTTCCACCATACCCAAACAGTGTATACCCAAAGTCCGCTAAGTTTGGCATTCGATTTACCTTTTCCAAGAAGATCCGAGAAGCTTTCGAAGTGAGCGATGAACGATCTTGGGGCGACCCAACTGACTCCACACCATTGAATCATTGTATTCCAAAGCCTCTAGATTTCTGGACATTCGAGGAAGAGGTGGTGGCCAGTTTCACCTACCTCCTCTCTCAGCAGCAGCAACGCCACATCTCGGTCGGAACAGCCACACGTTTACAGAGGTTATTGATGGTCGGCAATCTGTTGTGAAGTAACCTCCATCCCGACTTGAGCTTTGAATGGCGCGATGGAGCTCCAAATTTTCGAGGGCCATGATAGATTACGTCCAGCAAGATTACTGCCTGATCGATCTTGTTTTCGTAGGTAATTAATGAACGCCAATAAGAAATAAATGAATACGAAAGTAAAAGGAACACAAAGGAATTACGTGGTTCGATCTATCGGAATTGATCTACGTCCACGGAGCGGAAAGAATATGGATATTATTGCTATTATGAGTATTGGTTACAAGATTGTTCTCCCCCTCTCATTCTATTTTAAACCCCTATTTATAGATGCTCATATGGAGCTTGATTCTAATACAAAGTCTATTTCTATAAGGACTCTTTAGGCTTGATCCCCTTCTTAGGGATAGACACCGAGCTTCTATATCTCTATTGGAGCTTGAGTTGTAGTCGATATAGGAGTCTTGATTGCCTTGGTGAAGAAGTCTCTTATTCTTAATTGGGCCGAGCTTAACTGTCGGGGCCCAATTATATTGGGCCTAGGAGCTGGGTCGTATCCTATCACATCCCCCCCTAAAAATATATAGAAGCGAGGGTGTGAATTGGGGTAAATAGTTGAGGCAGGAGTATAGTATGAAGTACGTTGACTCGTGAAAAAATAAAATTGCCGAAGTCAATCGCGGACCGCCCCGTTGAAGATGAGGTCGGTGAAAAGTACGTTGACAAATGTGTACCGTCCCGTCGAAGACGAGGTAACGTTGGCCATGTCCAGACCACAACATAAGAGAAATATGACGAGCTGCAAGCTCGGTTTCTTGAGCTGGAAGAGAAGTTGAAGCTCTCAAAGGAAGAGGCCAAGCAAATCGTTCAGGAACACGCAGAATACAAGGCGATTATCCGCCGGGGTGGTCGAATGACCATCTCCGAAGTCGAAGGGAAGGTAAAAGAGCTCATAGCTCGATGTTCCAGCTACAAGCAGCAATATGGAGCGGGCTCCTGGCAGCTTTGGGAACAAGTGGATGAACTAAAGCAACTAGCCGGCATGTATAAGATGATTGTGGCTCGTCATCCAAGACTAGAGCAACTTGTTTCCTCAGACGCTGGGCCTTCAAGTTCGTCTACTCCCGGTTCCAATTCGAGGATCATTGATCGTCATTTTCGGGAGTTCCTGGATCGAGAATGGCAGTTGTCGACTGAACAAGGCCGAAGTCGGAGGGTTTAAACAGGCCGAAGTTGAGGAGTAGCACGAGAATGAAGTAGAGGTAGGGGCGGGATTAGTATAGACGATCTCTTAAATGTTAAGACTTTTGCTAGAGATTGGCTTAGCTTTAGTCAGCCTTCGGGCTCCTCTTCGTCCTAGTGTATGTAATCATTGTATTTCTTCTCCTTTGTTGAAATAAAATTAGAGTTTTATTTGCAAGTGTACGTCCTCATAAGGGTATAACTCACAATCCTCCTTGTAATATACTACGATAAAAATATGTAGATCGTCCTCGTACTGAAACGAAGGTAGTTCATCCTCGTATGAAATGAAGGTAGTTCATCCTCGTTTTAAATGAAGGTAAGCTTTAGGTAGCTCATCCTTTTCATAAGGCAAGGTTTGGCTTTAAATAGTTCGTCCTCGTCATAAGACAAGGTTTGGCTTTAAATAGCTCGTCCTCGTCATAAGACAAGGTTTGGCTTCAAATAGCTCGCCCTCGTCATAAGACAAGATTTGGCTTCAAATAGCTCGTCATCGTCATAAGACTAGGTTTGGCTTTAAGTAGCTCTTTCTCGTCATAAGACGAGGATTGACTTTAAGTTCCTTATTTGTCGAGAAGTATCGATAGGGGTGGTCCCCTTACGCACATTTATAGTTTACCCAATTTTAAGGTTTCATTCATCCTCGTCAGGATATTACGTCATCCTCAAAAGGGTATTATATTACGAAAGAAATAATATGCATAAGTAGGGCATGAGATATGCAAGATGCGATATGCAAAGATGCGTCTCTTGCTGTACGAAGCTCTTTAAGGGGATTGGTGCCGGCGTGAGGCGTGCCTCTTCGATTCCTAGTTTCTCAAAGCAATCTTTGAAGAGGACGCTCACCGAAGCTCCGATATTGATGAATACCCGCTGAACAAGCTTATTGGCAACAACTGCTTCGATCACGATTGCATCCTAATGAGGTACTCTTTCTGGCACCGGGTCCTTATCAGAAAAGGTGATGGTCTCGTCCTTTTTGAACCTCTTATGGGAAGGCTCATCCGTTTGAGGACTTCGGGCCTCGGCCTTGAGAGAGGACTTCGTTGCACCTTGAGGGAGCCCCGTGATGGCTGATGATTCCATTGAATTGAGGTTGGTCCTCGTCCTCATCATCATCATTGCGCTTCGATTTTTTATCAACGTGGGGGTCACAGTTATTTCCCCCCCTATTTTGCTTGCGCTTTCCTTTGCCCTGAGGTCAGGCTTCATATTGGCCGCGACTTTGGTACCTCTTGAGAGTGCCGTCACGCACCAATTGCTCTATATCCGCAGCAAGATTTCTGCATTCCTCCGTGTCGTGCCCGTAATCCTCATGGAAACGACAGTACTTCTCCTTGGATCGGCACTTCGCCCCTCCACTTGACATGGGCCGAGGCTTCTCGAACATCTCAGTGTGTAGTTCGTAGATCTCTGTCCTCGGCTTCGTCAATAGAGTCAATTAGCTTCATTCCTGGTTTTGCCGAGGTCCGAGCCTGGATTCCAGGGGTGTACGTTGGAGCATGTCGAAGGCACTTCGCCGACTTTGGCCTCGGTCGTTCCGATCCTCCTTCTTCCGATCCGACGGTTCGGCCTTGTCGGCTTCGCGCTTGCGCCTGTCAGCTTCGTCGACTCTTGCGAATCGATCTGCTATGATCCATAATTGCTTCGCAGTGCGAGGTTCGTCCCTCACAATTTCCTTGTACAGAGCTCCCGACTGGATAGCATTTTGGAAGGCAGAGATTAGGACCTCATCAGTTAGGCGCTCGACTTTTAGACTTTCTTCATTGAATCTAGTCATAAAGTCGTTGGTAGGTTCACCCCGCCTTTGCTTGATATTGAGGATATGTGCCGAGGTGGTTTTCGCCTCGGCTTTCTGGAAAAATCTTCACTCGAAGGTATCCATCAGCTCGTCGTACGACCCGATACTGCGAGGTGGTAGACTGTCGAACCACATGTGTGCATTGTCTACCAACAATTCTGGGAAGACCTTATATATGTAGATATCGTCGCTGAGTCTCTAGTTGACCATGTTATATTGGTATTGGGACAGGAAATTCCTCGGGCCGCACGATCCATTGTATGGCTTGATAGGCGGGACTCTATACTTATCCGGGAGAGGAGTGTAAAGTATTCGGTTGGTGAGAGGGGTAGAGATCCTCCCGTACACACCGAACCTCCCTCCTTGGTAATTGTCCTCATCGTGCCGAGGTGAGATGCGATGGTGGTCCCCTTGGCGATCGTCAACAAATCTCCTAGAGGGAATCCCGGCGTCCCGTGCGCCTATGATCCTGACGCTATGGGACTTTGCCGATGCCGCGATCCGGAGGTAGCTTCGTGCTCTCCACCTCGAGTAGCAAATTGGAGAAAATCTTGCTTATTATGCGCAAGATATCCCCTTACAGCCTTATCGAATTCGTCCGGTTGGAGATGGACGTCGTTCTCCTCCTGGCTGTTGTTGTGACCCTCTCCTTCCAGGTACATCAGATTGCCATGCTTATCCAACGGCACATGCTGAACGTGTCCGTCCGGAGTTTGGCCTCTCACGTGTTCCTTCCCGTGTCGTTGGCGTGTCGCAGGGCTTGGATCTTACGCCTGGCTTGCCTCGGCTTTGGGGATTTATGTTTCCCGAACTGGTGGATTTGCTGCCTGTTCTTGTCCGGTTTGCGCAGTCTCCTTTTCCTTGTTGGCAGCGGCAGCAGCGGTTGATCGTGTTGGCCTTGTCATGACGGTAGATTACCCAAAAAACTTTTGATCGGAAATCACAAATTTTATTTTCCCACAGACGGCGCCAGTGATTGATCTTATTTTCGTAGGTAATTAATGAACGCCAATAAGAAATAAATAAACACGAAAGTAAAAGGAACACAAAGGAATTACATGGTTCGATCTACCGGAATAGATCTACGTCCACGGAGCGGAAAGAATATGGATATTATTGCTAGTATGAGTATTGGTTACAAGATTGTTCTCCCCCTCTCATTCTATTCTAAACCCATATTTATAGATGCTCATATGGAGCTTGATTCTAATACAAAGTCTATTCCTATAAAAACTCTTTAGGCTTGATCCCCTTCTTAAGGATATACACCGAGCTTCTATATCTCTCTTGGAGCTTGAGTTGTAGTCGATGTAGGAGTCTTGATTGCCTTGGTGAAGAAATCTCTTATTCTTAATTGGGCCGAGCTGCATAGGCCGAGCTTAACTGTCGGGGCCCAATTATATTGGGCCTAGGAGCTGGGCCGTATCCTATCACTGCCCCTCCTCCATTTTTCGAGTTCTTTGTAAGTTTTTTTGACAGAGAATCCGCTGCCAGTACCGCGCTCCATTCCCAAGTATCCGCCCTACCTTCCGTGGGAGGGTGTGAAGCAAATTAATACGTTAAAGAGAATGTGAAACTCCAAGCCACTCTCACGATCACGCAAGAAGTTGCGGCGATATCAAATTCTCATAATAGTCTGAATAAGGAAAAGCTAAGCAATCTAGGTTTTATGCATTAGAAAGGAAACCCTAAGCGAGGGCCTTAACAGTTCGGCCCATTATTGATAATAATACTCCATCCATTTCATATAAAATGACACTTTTCTTTTTTGCCTTTTCTGGCACGCTTTTCCACGCTTCTCGTTGATGGGTTTTAAGATGGATTTTTGAAGAATTCTTTCTTTTACGGGATACTATATATAGTATCCCGTAAAAGAAAGAATTCTTCAAAAATCCATCTTAAAACCCATCAACGAGAAGTATATAGTATCCCGTAAAAGAAAGAATTCTTCAAAAATCCATCTTAAAACCCATCAACGAGAAGCGTGGAAAAGCGTGCCAGAAAAGCCACTATTGAAATGTATCATTTTAAGTGAAATGGAGGAGAGTACTATGCTTAGGCTACGTTTGGTAATCCTCTCAAGATGAGGAAGGATGATTCATCTCAAGATGACTCATATGAATAGTGTCAAGATGAATCATTCATCTCTCCATTTGGTAGCAAAAAATTCAGACTCGAATGATATCATATTGTGTTTGGTACAAATTGCAAAACTCTAAATTAAAATTTAGATTAACCAAATTACCCTTATTAAACATCCCTACTGATTTCACTTTTTATCGTTGGGATTAAATGGTACCCTTTATTATTTATTATTTATTACTATGTATTATTATTATTATTATTATTGAGTTATTATTTTTATTATTCTTGTTATTATTATAATTATTACTATTATTGTTATTATTATTTATTATTATTATTATTATTATTATTATTTTATTATATTATTATTATTATTATTATTGAGTTATTATTTTATTATTATTATTATTATTCTTGTTATTATTATAATTATTACTATTATTGTTATTATTTAGTTATTATTATTATTATTATTTTATTACATTATTATTATTATTATTGTTATTATTATTATTATTATTATTATTTGAAATCGTATAAATACATAAGGGTAAAATGGTAAGAGGGAGAAAGTGAGAAAGTGTTGTGTTACTGTTTCAATGAGTTCAACTCATCCGATCCGACCAAAAATGTGAGATGACTAAACAAGGCGGAACAGTGAAAATATCAACGGGTCTTGTATTCATTTCGGGTCCTCCTATTTATTTTAGTTAGTTACCAAACAGTGAGATGAACCAAGATGGTCTCTCTCATCTTGGTTCATCTTATTCACCAAACACACCCTTACTAAATTAAGAAAATAAATTCAAGCATATCGCTTGGGCTTTGAAATAACTCGACGTGGCCTATTCTTTGCGATGCTCGTATCTGCAATCTCCACCACCGGCTTATCGGGTTGGCCTTCCTCTTCACACGCATCCTCCTCCTCATCACATAGCGTATCACAAATCAAATAGAAGCTGAGCTTCAGCCTCTTACGACTCTCGCAGCTCCCGTCTCCAATCGATTTTCCACCTCCAAGTCCCTTGATCCCAGAATCCCATGTCACTAACCAAGGCCTTTTGATTGGAGCTCAAGTGGAACAGCCGTGTTAAAAGAGCCTTCAAAGGCCTCTCCCCTGCCCACACTCCTTCCCAAAACTCGGATCCTTTGCCATCCCCCAATTTTCTGAAGACGTGATACCAAAACCAACACCCATCTTCGCCTTCCACAGTGGCGCCTCTGTGTAGTGCCCTCCGCCCCTCTCCTCATCCAAGGGGGCTCTCCATGTCTTGAGAGGATAATTTTCTTCCATAAGCTCCCCCTCCCGTTAAGAATCTCCAGACCCACTTGCAAAGGAGAGCACGGTTGAAGGAAATCAAGTTTTTGAGTCCCAATCCGCCCTCTTTTTTAGGAAGACAAAGATCCTCCCATTTAATCCATGCTACTTTCCTTGCCCCCTGCTCGCCACCCCAGAGGAAGTTACAGTGCATTCTTCTGATCCGTTGCATAATCATCTTTGGAAGAGGAATGATCGAAAGTCCATAGACCGGGAGAGCGGAGATAATAGACTTGATCACTGTGATCCTCCCTCCCATCGACATGGATTTGCAATCCCATCGTCTAATTCTTCCTTTCACCTTTTCCACAATATCGCCCCAGCCCTCCATGCCAAGAACTCTACCCCCCACCTTCAAGCCGAGATAGGGAATTGGTAATGCACCTACCCGGCACCCCAACACCCCGGCCGTCTCCACCATCTCCTCCCTCCCCACATTCACACCAAAAACCCAACTCTCCTCAAAATTAACGGAAAGTCCCGAGGCCAATTCAAAGTTCTTCAAGAGCCATTTGATTGCCGAGGCGTTTTCTTTCCCTCCCTTGACAATAAACATGGTATCGTCAGCATATTGAATGTGAGATATTTGTATTATGTTCCTGCCCACTTCAACCGCCTTCAATAAACCTCTCTCAACAGCCCGTTTGGCCATCAGATTGAGCCCTTCCGCCTCTACGAGCATTTTATAATTCACATGATATATATTTTTTTTGAATATTTTAACCCAGTAAATGTAATTTAGTCAATAGTTACCGAGTCATATTGTGAGCTATTAATTTTATCCAAATATATAAATCAATTGATTTCAACTGTATATTTGTTATATATGCGACTTGATCCATTTTTTTTTTGCACTCGACCTATATCTTTCATGTAATTAGGCTTCCTAAACTTTAATAATTAAATTATGTTAATTAAACTTAGCTAGGTGACTTTTGTAGAAATTTCTTCTTACCCTTATTGAGATTAATAAATTAAATGTGTAAACATGTATCGTAAGATAATTTGCAAACTGGCGTGATGAATATATACTAGTTATTGTTTTATTTTTATATATTTAACTTTTCAAGATATAATTAAGTTGACAGAAACAACTCGGAGATACGTGAAATATAATATTACAAATTCAAAGTTTTATGATCGGAAATAGCATGCTCATAATTCAAGAAATTAAATTTAAACTTTTATAGTTACACGTGTATTTTTCAGATCGTGATCAGTGGAAGTTGATTAATTTAATCAACTAAAGTTTGACCAAGTGAGAGCAAAACGAGGCAATTAAGAATTAGTGATTACTCCGATATACTATCATTTTATCATTTTGAAATTTAATGATAAAATAGTTAAATTTTGTCCATTTTACGTTTATAATTATTGTTATATATTACTCTCTCTGTCTTATCTAATTAATCCACTTTTATATTCATACTAGTTTGTATCCCATCGAAATTCGACGGGTATCATTTTATTGTATATTTATTAAAATAGTTATATTATGATAACTTGTTAAAACGATTATCATTTATTTCTAATTTATTGTGAAGTGTCTTAAATTGAAAATATACATTTTTGTTACAAAATTTTTACAATTATAGTTATCGATACATACTAAAAGAATTCCAAAAATTTATTGGCTAATGGGTCACCTCAAAACCAATTTTGTGTCTATTATATTCTCAGGTGGTTTAAATTCAAAATATAACTTTTGTTATAAACATTTGACAATTATAGCTATCGATATATACTATAAGAATTTTAAAAATATATTGGCCAACGGGCCACCTCAAAATCGAATATCGCCCGTGGCTAGGCGCACCTGTTGTAACCGCCGATTTAGGCAAAAATATATTAGCCAACGGACCACCTCAAAATCCGATATAGTTCTCCCGTGGCTAGTTGCACATGTTGCATCCGATGATTTAGGGGTCTAACAAACCCCCCTCCCCCCAATCAAAACTCGACGACGTCCTCGTCATGTGGGATAAGCCTCTTGTCTTAGATCTATTTTCAACAATAACTCGCTCACCACAATCGAGTTCTCCCGGCACACTACAGCAGTTGCTTGACGCAGCTCCTGCCAAGACTTTTGCATATGTGAGCACACCATGGCCCACACTTGGCTGTTTCATTGCCATGTCCTTCTCAGGCTCCCCACGGCCTACTTTCGGCATGTCATCACCATCATCCAACACTTAGATACCCGAAATATACTGCATCGTGTTGACCTGAACCTCATCCTCCACGGATTCAATATATTAGTATTAGGGCCAAAATATTTTAACAAAAAAAATATATATATTTAGCCAATCCGAATTGAAAATAGCTCACGAAGCTCATTTTTGTGTCTAATTATTGTCAATTATTTTAAATTAAAAAATATATTTTTTGTTATAAAAATTCGACAATTAAAATTATCTATACATACTAAAAGAATTTAGAAAATTTATTGGTCAATGGGCCACCTCAAAATTGATTTTGTGTTTAATAATTAAAAATATATTTTTCGTTACAAAAATTTGTCAATTGTTATTATCGATACAAACTAAAAGAATATTAAAATCTTTTGAGCCGGCCACCTCAAAATTATAATGGTGTTATATAGCCTGAGCCAAAATATTTTACTTTCTTTTTCTTTCCTTTCTGTTTTTTATTTTTTATTTTGGGAAGAGTAGCAAAAACACCCTAAACATTAAAACATTTTTCTGGTCATGGTTCGATCGGTTGAACCATTTAATAAATAAATTAATAAAAATAATAAAAAATCTATTGTATATTTATAAATATCAAAATTTTCATTATTTATATAAAAAAAATGTAATTTGCAGAAGAACTGATGAAATTCGACTCCTTTAGAACTTTATTGGTAACACGGTTTTGAAGAATTTTTGCCCATTAAAAACAGAGTCATCTTCTACAGAAAATCCAAGAAAGCTATATAGACTAGATAATTGCATTCTACCAGAAAACTCACCTCCAGTCCGCTACTAAGACTCTCTCTTCAGAACTTACTTCAAACGTAATCCTCTTCTAATCCTTCTCCAGAATTTAAAAGAGCTCACAACCCGAAATCCTACATTCCCATTCTACAGCGACCAAAGGATTGAACAGGTTTCTCGAAATTGAAGGGGGAAGAACAGGAAATTTTCTTATTCTCTCTCGGTAAAGCCGTATAGGAGATTGGAGGTTTTTGGTACTTCTCTCTTGCGCAAAACTGAAAGGGGAAAAATAAAACCGACTCCTCCCAATTCTCTACTTAATTCTAATTATTAATTAATATTATTAAAAGGAATAACTAATCAAAATATATACACACAAATATATATATTTAAATACACTATTCCTTCTACTTAAGAAATACTTAATCGACTATAAGTTTTAAATAAAAAGTCAAACCTTATCTATGGTTAAATCTCAAGCTCTAAAACTTAGTGACCATAAATTATTATCTAAAAGCTAGAAAATTTCTAAATAGCCATAAGCAAAAGTTGGGCTGTTACAAAGACTTGCCTAATGATTCGTGCAAGAGAACCGGTTCATGTCCTATAACTATGCTTATTACAGGAAGAAACCAAACCTTAGGACAGAGTACGTCGGTCTTCATCTTTCTTTCTTTTGTCAAGAGGCTCACTCTTCATCTTATTGATTTTCAAGATATGTCAAGATCAGGTGTCTGGAAACATGTTTGCAAGACCATTGAGTGTAGATTCCTATGATATACTGTACATCTTAGCGGATGAAGCCTTGGTTAGTTGTATTCGATTTTACATTTTTCCAACTTCGATGATAAGTTTTTAGCTTTTTCTAGTGATGAGAGTAGAGCTTCAATGCTAAGACTGCAAATGGTTTAACATTGTTTCTTGATGACATAAATATGAAATTTTGGTGTTTCAGGCTTCGGAAACAATAACTTGGATTTTGAATTTTCTTGATCCATCGTTCTTTTCTAACACTCCTGTTGATTTTCTTCAACCTCAATGTGCATCGAACTCTCAAGTCTCAATTCTCTGTTCCTATTCAATTAGGTTCTTCTACAATACAACAAGGTAGATTTTATGGACAAATTTTGGTAGAGTGAAGATTTAGAAGGCGATTATGAATAAAAGAAAACGCACAAGACTCAGAATCAAACTCAATTCTGCCACAGCACAATGCCGCAAATAATAAGTTCAATAATAATCTCCCCAAACCCTAGTTCACAGTTTAAATACTACTACTACTACTTGTTCTCCAAGAAAGGAAATTAACAATAATAATAATAAAGGAAATAAACAACTCCCACAGCCCACAGCCCATACGCAACTCTCAGCCCACAATAGCTCGATTCTTCTTCTTCCTCACATAAACTATATCCTTCTTCTTCGACTGCATGCTATCAACTCCCGCCTCCACCGGAACAGCCTTGTCCACAAGGCTGGAACACTCCGGAAATTGGCCCTTCAACACGTCGACATCTTCCCAAGAATTCTCGTCTGCCTCCAGCCCCAACCAACGCACCAACACCTGTTCCACCTCCACACCATTTTGCCACACTCGCCGACGGCGCAAAATATCCACAGGAACAAACGTAGAAGCATCATCCGACAACCCTTCAGGCAACGATGCTGACAACACCCCAGATCCAACCGCCGGTTTGAGCAATGAGACATGAAACACCGGATGAATCCTCGATTCCGGTGGCAACGTCAGACGATAAGCAACCCGGCCTATCCTTTCCTCAACTTCAAAAGGACCGAAATAACGTGGCGCGAGCTTAGCATGCGAAATTGCAAACAAGCTACGTTGCCGATAAGGACGAAACTTCAAATAAACCTTATCACCCACGGCAAACTCCACGTCACGCCGATGCTTATTCGCCTCTCGAACCATGCGCTGACTAGCTCTCTCCAAATGAACCTTCAGCCGAGCCAAAATGTCATCCCGAGCATGCAACTCCTCCGCCACCGCCTGCACACGTATTTCACCCGGAAGAAAAGGCACCAAAAGAGGTGGTGGTTGACCATAAACCGCCTCAAATGGCGTCATCCCAGCACTAGATTGAAAGCTTGTGTTAAAACAAAATTCCGCCCATGCCAACCACTTCGCCCACCCTTTTGGACGCTCAAATGCAAAACAACGCAAATAAGTCTCCAAACAACGATTCATAACCTCCGTTTGACCGTCCGTCTCTGGATGGTACGACGAACTCATTCTCAGCTTCGTTCCCATAGCTCGAAACAACTCCGTCCAAAAGGAGCTAAGAAACAATGGATCACGATCCAAAACTATCGAATCCGGAACTCCATGTAAACGTACCACCTCTCGCACAAACACCCCCGCCACCGTCTTAACCGTGTACGGATGTCGAAGTCCCATGAAATGGCAGTACTTGGAAAGACGATCCACCACAACTAATATGCAATCAAATCCCTCAGAACGAGGCAAACCCGAAATAAAATCCATACTGACCTCCGTCCACACACGATCCGGAATTGGAAGTGGCGAGAGCAAGCCAGCTGGGCTCTTGGTTTCGTACTTGTTTCGCTGACAGACGTCACAGGCCGCCACCATAGACGTAATGGCCTTCATCATGCCCGGCCAATATAAATTAGCAGCCATTCTCCTATATGTTCGGAAGGCCCCCGAATGCCCTCCCGACGGGGGTAGCATGGAATTCGGAAAACAATTGCGGAATCCAAGGCGAATTAGCTGGTAACACAACCCGTCCTTTGTAAAACAACATTCCATGCCCCAAAGAATAATGTTTCGGTGCGCTTCCGCCCCTTCTTCAGCGCGTCAATGATCCGAGACAGCCGTGGATCACTTGCCACCATTTCCTGCAGCGCCTCCCAATCCTTCCATCTCGGCGTTGTTATTATTGCTAGTTCCCCCCGGTCGTGATCTGCATTGTCTACTACATCAACATCCTCATCACGTCTTGACAAGGCATCGGCCGCCCTATTCAACTTGCCCTCCTTATAAACCACCTCAAAATCGAAACCGAGTAGCTTGGCTGCCCAATTCTGTTGTGCTGGAGTCGAAAGCATTTGAGTTAACAACTGCTTCAAGCTACGCTGATCAGTATAAACCACAAATCTCCTTCCGAGCAAATAGGGACGCCAATGTTGTACTGCCAGTACCAAGGCCATCAACTACTCCTCATAAGCTGACTTAGCCAATAGACGACCCGATAAAGCCTTGCTGAAATACGCCACCGGCCTCTTTCCCTGCATCAAGACCGCACCAATTCCTCGGCCCGACGCATCACATTCAATTTCGAACGGCTGAGCAAAATCTGGCATACACAAAACCGGAGCCGACGTGAGAGCCTGTTTGAGCGCTTGAACTGCCGTCTCCGCTTCCTCGGGCCAAGTCCATTTTTTTAATCCCTCCTTCTTTAATAAAGATGTCAAGGGGGCCGCCAATTTTCCATAATTGCAAATAAAACGGCGGTAGTAGCCTGTTAGTCCCAAAAATCCACGCAATCCTCGCACCGTCGTTGGTGTAGGCCACTTCAGCACATTCCCGATCTTGGCAGGATCCATCTGTACGCCGGCCTGCGACACGATGTGACCCAAATATTCTACCTGCCCGTGCCCCAATACACACTTCTTGGGGTTGATGACCAGTGAATTCTTGTGCAGAATCTGAAAGACCTCTCGCAAGTGGCTTAGGTGCTCCTCCCACGAAGAACTATAAACAAGGACGTCGTCGAAAAATACGAGTACAAACTTGCGGAGAAAAGGCCGAAACACGTCGTTCATCAAGCACTGAAAGGTGGCTGGAGCATTCGTCAATCCAAAGGGCATGACCAGGAATTCATAATGCCCCGAATGTGTGCGAAACGCCGTCTTCGGGATGTCTTCATCGACAATCCGGATCTGATGGTAGCCTGATCGCAGATCAAGCTTGGAGAACATACGCGCTCCATGCAATTCATCCAACAACTCTTGAATTACTGGAATGGGATATTTATCGGGAATGGTAACCTTATTCAGTGCCCGATAGTCCACACAGAAACGCCAAGATCCATCCTTCTTCCGAACCAAGAGCACGGGGCTAGAATACGGGCTACTGCCTGGGCTGAATGATACCGGCCGCCAACATTTCTGCTACCAGCTTCTCCATTTCGTCTTTCTGAAAGTGATTATATCGGTATGGTCGTACCGAAACTGGCGGCGCTCCTTCCTGCAACACAATACGGTGATCAGTAGGTCGAGAGGGTGGCAGACCCTCCAAGGATTTCATCACCGTAGGAAACTTAAAGATCAAAGAATTCAGCTCCTCCTGTTGCACGTCGGACAAGAAGGGCGAATGCTGAAAGGCCTGCGGCCGCGCCTCCGGTAGCGCCATCAGAAACCAGGCCTCCTCTTCAACTCGTAGCTGCTGCAACTCCGTTCGTGCACAGGCTCTACGCGTGAGTGCTGGGTCCCCCACGACACGGACTAGCTGGTCACCCACCATAAACTCCATTGACAACTTAGCCCAATTCGCTACCACATCACCAAGTTGTGTGAGCCACGACATGCCCAGGATCAGGTCCACACTACGCAGAGGAAACACAAAACACGTGAGATGGAACACGTGATCCTCCACTACCACGGGTACATTACGGCATGCGCCCTGCGATTGAACTCTAGTATCGTTCCCCCAACACGACAGAGAAGCTGGCTGATGGGTCGACGGCAAGTCGGAGGTCCTGCACCCGTCGGTCCGAAATGAAACAATGGCTGGCTCCGCTGTCCACCATGGTCAGTAAACGCTGAAAGCCAACCCTCGTGAACAACTTCATGGTCTGCGAGCCATCGATGCCATGGAACGATAACCGGGAAAGTTGCGGCTGATCCGTTTCCGGTGGCTCAGGCGGATCGGAAACATTGGTGGGAGACTCCAATAGTTCTATGGGATCGACTGGGCCGGGATCATCCTCATCCGCATCAAGAATGAGGGCCAAATGCTTGGGGGGGCACTTGTGGAGTGGCCCGTATTTGCTGCCACAACGAAAACACAAACCCTTCGCACGATACTCCTCCTGTTGTGCAACGGACAAGCGACGGGAATTTCAGGGCACCGGAACGGTAGTAGATCGGGCAGAAGACATCTCCGAGGAAGAGCTGGCAGTCGGAGATGACCTCTGGAAAGAGACGGTTGGACGGAAGAAATTGTTGGAGGAGAACGGAGGACGGAACGTTGCAGCGGACGATTGACTGGGACGAGCGATTCGCCGGGCGGCCCGCATGGCTGCAAAGACGTCATGCAGCTCCAAATCAGGTAGACGATCACGTATGGAGGGTTTAAGGCCCCCCAAGAACACCCCTAAATACTGCTCTAGCGGCAAGGACGGTAATTGGGCGACGCGTGCCTCAAACAAAGCAAGATAATCCTCGAGTGAGCCCGTTTGCCGCGTGAGATGAAGAGCTTCATAGGCATTGACTGCGGAGCTATCCCCAAAACGTGCCACCAATTCCTTCGAGAAGTCCGACCAAGAGATCGACGCTTGACGCCGCAGCACCATTGTACCCAAAACATTGCATTGCCTGCCATGGCAATTAGTGCCAATTGAACTTTTTGCGCCGGGTCGGTCTTGTGTACCAGAAAATATTGTTCCGCCTGAGCCAGCCATGCAAGAGGGTCGCCGCCCTCAAACATGGGTAAATCCATGCGAGGAAAAACGGGGGTGATGGCTGCGCTGTCGGTAGACGACGGAGCACCCTCCCCATTCGCCGAAGACGCGGTCTCCTTCTGGGCTGAATGGCTCTCCTTGCCTGCGGTGAGGATCGCCAGTTGCTCCATGATCTTATCGAAACGGCTCGCGTGATCGAGCAGCGCCGTTTCCACCGTGTGGAGGGAGCCTTCGAGGGTGTCGACTGTCTCCGCGACCCCACGGACTGCATCCTGCAAATCCTTCGAAACCTTCTCTACCTCCTCCAGACGCTTCTTGTCGGCCATGGCTCGTGTCTCCGGAACGTCGGAATTCGTCATGCAGCGGCAGGTCGGACCAAATTGGTAGAGTGAAGATTTAGAAGGCTATTATGAATAAAAGAAAACGCACAAGACTCAGAATCAAACTCGATTCTGCCACAGCACAATGCCGCAAATAATAAGTTCAATAATAATCTCCCCAAACCCTAGTTCACAGTTTAAATACTACTACTACTACTTGTTCTCCAAGAAAGGAAATTAACAATAATAATAATAAAGGAAATAAACAACTCCCACGGCCCACAGCCCATACGCAACTCTCAGCCCACAATAGCTCGATTCTTCTTCTTCCTCACATAAACTATATCCTTCTTCTTCGACTGCATGCTATCAAATTTGTGTGTGATGATGTTTATTTACTCTGTTGAAAAATACATATTGTATGGATATGTTGAAACCAAACCTTAGGACAGAGTACGTCGGTTTTCATCACATTAATGTAAAAGTTAAAAATCCGAATTCAAAGTACCATACTTAGACACATAAACAAAGAAAGAAATTAGAGAACAAACTATGTCTAAACTTCAAAGGATAACACACAATCATACTATGTCCAAGCTTACGAACTACTGAATTCTTTACTATCGGACGATGATGCATGCACTTTTTACTATTTCAGCACAGTCTATGAAAGAAGCAGAACATTTATGCGATAGTCACAATGGCGAAGCCAGGAATCTCGTTCAGTGGGGTCCAATTTTTTATAGCCTAAAATAAAATATTGTATTCAATTTTAAAAATTATTAAAATAAATAATAAATGAAAAAAATGCATTGACAGAATCCCTTTTGCTCTCGTTTGAACATCGAAAATTTTACATATATTATTAAAAAACGAAAGGAAAAAATAGAATTATGATTGGCCAAATCGCTTTAGAATTATTAAACTATGAATAGAAAAAGTGAATAATCACTATAAAAATTGAAGGAAAATTAATATACTATTGAAAAATGAAAAGAAAAATAAAATTATGCTCTATTTTTGTAGTTTTAAAAGTATTGAGAAATGAAAGGAAAGATAAATAAATAATGCATTGGCTTGATTAATTTTGAAGAAAACAATATAAAATACTAAAAAATGAATGAAAAAGAAGAAAGTATTGTATAGGTTATTATGAGTACTCATTCGTAAAAGAAAAGGAAAAAAAGGGAAAACAAAAACATGTTTGAATAATTAGTAATAAAAGTGAAATAGAAAAACATGGGTGGAAAATATGAAAAAAGAAATAGACAAACATGTTTAAGTTATTAGAAAAGTGAAATAGAAAAAAAAGGAAAGGGTAGAAAAAGCGAGAAAATAAAAACAACAATTGGTGGGAGTAGTGAGGATTAGAGGTGCCCACGGTTCCGGAACCGGAATCGAACCGGCGGTTCCGGTTCAAAGATGGTTGGAACCAGAATTGAACCGGAAAAGTCACGGTTCCGGTTCCAGTTCTTGGAACCGGCGGTTCCGGTTCGATTCCGGTTCTGGTTCCGGTTCGAACCGGAAAGAAACTGACTTTTTTTTAATTTTTTAATTTTTTTATTTTTAGTTCGATTATGATTCATGCTTCGTTGTTTATCGATCTAATTTTAATTGTAAGACAATTCAAATTATAAAATGTAAAAAAAAATACTTACGAGAGTGAGATTGTTTAATTTTTTTTATTTATTAATCCTAAACCCTTGGATATCACATGTTAATTCCAAGGGCCGAGCCTCATTAAAACCTCTGTGAGGAAAAAGAGTACTCGTCTAATTTTAATAGACCACTACATATTGTCTAACCGTGGAAGCATTTTAATAAGAGTACTCTGTTAGGAACCGTGGAACCGCCGGTTCCGACGATTTTTTTTTTCTTTGTTATATATTTTTTTTTTGCATTCTCATTACTAATATCATACTTAATAATTATTATTATGTGTATAAATTTTATTTATAGTTAATAAATTTTTTCATAATATTTTTTGTATTTAAAGGCATCTACAATTAATTTCACTTTGATGACAATGACATTTTTTATGTAAATTGTCATCTTCAATTATTCATCATCATGTGACATTGTTTATTATTAATTTAAATATATTTTTTGTATTAGTCTTCTTTATTATGGGAACAGATCATATCAATCAAATCCTGTTAAGTTAAGCAGTCGTCTTCTAATTTGACTAACAGCACTCGAACAAGAAATACCATGGAAATAGTGAACGAAATGCATTATTAAATTCAAAGAGGATTCAATGAATAAATATAGAAGTTCAGAAGCAAGTAAACCTCTCCAAACCAGCAGCAATTATTTAAAGAAACAAAGAGTCAACACAAATAAAATGAGTTACTAGAAAAAGCTCTTACCCTTGCATCATTATGAACATACTGAATTCCATGGCCTGGGTATATGGTTGAAGAACAGAACCAGCACTTCTCCAACTTCATCTTTGTCTCACTTTAAAAAGGTCCGCTACCAAACCAAAACTAATTGATTCAAGCATGAATTCATTATCAACTGAAGAGTTGATGTAGGAAGTAACATCAGAGCTTGGAAGTACCAACAAAGCCATGAATTTGGAAACACGGTAATTTGAACAAAGAATCAAAGAAATTGAAAACATAATGAATCAAAATTATTTTAGAAACGGAAAAACAATTCACGACTAATAAATCGAACAAGGAAAAAGAGGAAAAGGGAAAAGTCAAAAACCCTTACCTGCAATGGCGATGGTGAGAGAGGAAGTGAAGAAAGATCAGAGTTAGGGTTTATGTGATGCAATTTGCGGTTCAGATAACGCGACTTTTAAAAACGGTATTATGCACAACGGCGGCGGGGACACGAGTAGTCAACGAAGGCGGACATAATCTCTGTGTTGACGGCGGTTGTTGCAAGCTTCATCAACTGCAGCAACGGCGGCGACCTGTGAAGAAAAACGATAAAGCACAATCACAGAGAAGGGGGGGCGCAGTCCCTTTCAGAAAATTTAAGAAAAAAATGGCCACACGACAAGAAAATTAAAGAAAAAAGAAGAATTGCCGCTGAGTTGCCGGAAGATATGCGCAAGTTCTCCCAAATCTAGACCTCGGCGCCTATTTCCGCTGCGGCGGCGTCGCTATCGGAATCCTCATCTCGCACAAGGTCGCCGATGCATCCACATCCAGAGGGCGGCAACACTATTGTTGCCGGATTTGACGCAGCGACGATGGCTGCAGGAGGAGAGAATCGTAGGCGGCGGCGGCTATAAAAATTGGTATTGGAAGGGAAAAAGAAAGACAATAACTTTTCTCTATTTTTATTGATGATACTTTGTATTATTATTATTATTATTATTATTATTATTAGTTTATAATTTTAATTTGATTTAATAACAGTCTTTTTTAATGGTTTTTCTTAAGCGTTATTAAAAGTTAAGATAACACATAGATATATTACGGTTCTTATAAAACTGTTATCTATAACAATGAGATACATTACGGTTTTAAAAAAAACTGTTATCTATGTAAAATACACGCTCATAGATAACAGTTTTATAAGAAACCGTTATCTATGATGTGTTATCTATAATAAAATTTCTTGTAGTGCATTATGGGTGGGAAGACTAATAAAATTAGTCTCATTGCTCTACCAACTACGCTGGATTAACTAAATGAATTTTATAAACCAAAAATATATAATAGATAATTTTTTTCTAGATCCCAGTGAGACCCACGGATCCCCCCCCCCCCCCTTCGTCACTGGATAGTCGTGGAATTTTCGTGGACGGAAGCCTGCAGTGCATAGGAAATCCTAAAGAGGTATTTAGAGCATGTACAACGGCCCGGGGAAAGGGGGCTCGCACCCGACCTGCCATCGAGAGCCCGGCTAGCGCTCCTCATCTTTAGGTGTGCTGACGTCATAATGACGTCAGCCACCCTAATAAATTTATTTTTAAAAAAAATCAATTTCAAGATTAAATATATATATATATATAAATTAATATATATTTTTTTTAGCCGTTGGAGCTCAAACGGTCAACCCCATTTTTCTCCCTATAAATTCATACATCCCTCAAAAGAAAGCGCACGTCTTGGAGAAGAAGGGCCAAGCCTATAAGAGCAAGATTATGACTTCGTATAGCAAGTTGCTCGCCATAGATACGAGTCACATGTCGGAGGAACAGTTGGAGCAGCATCAAATGCTCCTAGCTAAAATGTGGAGCATGATCGAACAGTAGCTTTCTTCCTTTGTGTAATTTTTTTTTTTCATTGTTGTTTTTCATTTCGTATTTCGTTTCAATTAAATAAAAAAAATTCTAAAAATTGTGTATTTTAATTCAAAATAGAATTAATAAAATAATTAAATAACAAAAGAATTAAAATAAGAATTATATGTGTTTTTTTTAATTGAAAGTAGAATTAAATAAATAAATAAAATCGAAATGAAAATTGAATTGAAAAAATGAAATCGAAAATCGATTAAAAATAAATAAAAAATAATATATTAAAATAGAGAGAGCCCGGGAAGAGAGCCCGTGGGAGCCCCTCTCCACCGGAAAGTGGCTGAGAGCCTCTAAAAGGGGCTCTCGGCTGTGGATGCTCTTACACTTTGCAATACCGCCAATATTTGAGACTTCATTGTAATCTGTAATATTCGTAATCGGAAGGTATCCTCTGTTCCAAACTTGGTGTCTCAACCGTGTTCCAAAATTCAATTTCTATTAGTTTTATATTATATTTTATAAAAACAAAAAAATACAATAACATACAAAATCATAATAAACATTTGTAAGTAAAAAATTGAAAATAAAAAAAATGTATACCCTAATTATAGATTTATCAAACCTAAAATAACTAGAAAAAAGTGAAATTAAATACAAAAAAATTATTATAAACCCTAATTGGAGGGGCGAACCCTTGAAAATAACCATAAAATTAAACTAAATTATTATAATATAAATTTCCGATCAAAAACTAAATTATTATAATATAAATTTATTGAAAATATATATATATATAACTAATAAAAATTACGATTTGAGACACGGTTGGTATACAAATCGTAAACCAAGTGTATTGAGTTGTTTTGTACTACTACTATTATTTTATTATGTTACTTTTTGAGATTTTACATCTCTTATCAGAAGTCAAACCGCTCCACACACCCCACCCCTCTCAAGCACGTTTCTCCATGTATAATAATTGTTTTGAACTACAGTAATTATAATGATTGTTTTGAATTTTTTTTCTACTCAACTAATTATCTTATTTATTATAATTAGCGAGGTGTTTTTTTTTTTAATTTTTAATTTTTTTAACTCAAAACAAATCATAAAATTTGCAGTTCATCCATCCTACAAGTAAGGAATATGCAGGAACAAGGTTTATGGAGCTATTTTCCAGCCAACAAAAGGGAGAAATCAAAATCTACTAGGGAAAGGATGCAACATTTACAGCAAAACTTGAAGCAAGTTCCCGCATCATCCATATTAAAGCAGAAAATTAAGCTATGACCAATCAATTAAGCAGAAAATTCTTGGTCCAAGAATTGGTGGACGGAGGGAGTACAATGGACTAGTGAATTGGGGTGGAGGGAGTATAATGTTTATGTTTATTTTTATTTATTTTTTATTATAATTTATTTATATGAACTACCAAAACAAATATCAACAAAATGCCAAATTGCTGATAAACAATTACTATCAAATAATGACAATTTTCCTTTTTTTAAAAAATAAAAAATTAGAGCATCAGTTTTTTCTTATTTATTAAATTATTAGTATTGCATATAACAATAGTCCCAACCCAACCCAATTAGCGTTACTTTGGGCCTAAGGAACAATGCAGATATCTGTAGAAGCTTAGAAAATCCATTAAAAGTAAGTGCGAAAAGGGGAAGAAGGAAACCCTAAACTTCGTCTTCTTCTTCTTCACGTTCAATACTGGTTAAGGCAACGAAAAGGGGGATCGGAAGGGGATGTAACTGTTGAGAGGGGGATCGAAAGGGCGATGTAACGTAACTCCAGTTCCTTCGGCTCTCGATCTAGTGGTATTTTTGTGGAAATTCTATTTATCGAGAGAAGAACGGTCGCATTTGTAGATTATAGAATAATCGGTGGCTTCAATCATCTCTGTCCTCCTATTCCTGCAGATTTTAGAGAGTAAGTTGGATTACTGGAACTCAATAATTTGGATTTTACCACTGAACATTTTTTTTTTTTTTTTTTTTTGAGAATTAACTGAACATTTGTTATATAAGTATGGTTATGAATAGATCATGTTATCTTTGTTTATTTCGTTGTAATTGTAATATGTATCGGAGTAGTAGGAGTTGGTAACACGGAAACATAGATCTAAAATATTTGAATATTGACAACAATGGAAGAGCTAAATAAAATATGAGAATTAACGTGGAGGAGAGAAGTAGATCTTTGATATCTGTATTTGAATTTTGAAATTTGAATGCTTTATCAATTATCAAATGTGTTGTCCAACTCTAAGCCACTGGAATCTGAATATTTTGACTCTTTTTTTTTTTATTTTTTATAATTATTTTATTTTATTTATTATTTTTTTTTTCAGCTATTGCAGCCAATTTTGGTGGCAAAAGTGTTGCGCATTCGATTATTAAGTATAGTAGCAACAGATTCCTTATCTGAAGAATCAAAACATTTTTCTGGGCGAAGAAAAAAATGAAGGGTCGCAAATCGACGTTAATCAGTGAGTGGAGTCTATTCTGATATTCTCAATTATTTGTCTGTTGATATTTTCATAAGATTTTATACTGTTTGTTTCGGATTGTATAATAATTTAATTTGTTGTGATATTGATGTTGCAGAGTCGAAGTCGGAGTTGATGAAAATACTTGCAGAATATGCAGTTGATGGTCTTTGCTGCACGCTGTGTAGTGGAATCTGCTTTTTTGGTTTAGCAAATTCACGCGAATATTTGCCATTTCAAACTATATTTGCTTGGGTGTGTCATGCTTCGGCTTGGTTGATGAATCTTTTTACTGTTGTATCTGGCGTTAGTGCACTTTTCTTAATTAATTTATCGATTAACGAGGGAGACAAAGTTTGCATATGGTACAGATGGAAGGTGGTGAGGTTCTTTCTTATGCTCCATTGGCGCGTTTTTAGCCGCCTCGACGAGTCTATGAAACGCTACGAAGAAGCTAGGGAGGAAGAAGAAGAAGAAGACTCTGCAGTCTGATGAATAACAGCACGCACTGGAGGAGGAAGAGAAAGATGAGACTACTGCTGCCATTTGTTTATTAAGAAGTTGATTATTAAGTTGATTGTATGAGGGAAGTTGAGATTACTGCATATCCCTTTCTTGTTTCTCGTCAATGAAATATCCCCAACAGTTGTTTTATGCCTGATTTTAAATTATTTTTCCAAATTCAGCAGCTTCAAAGTTCAAAGAGATTTCGTATTGAAAATATATATATGAATATATATGTGTTTGTAAAACATCATGGAATAAATAAATGATTTATCAAATTGCATCCCCAACATGTTCCATCCAATCTCCCAAACAAACTGTACTGTTACAATAGATCTATGTCATGCCTAAGTTCCTGTAATTAATCAAAATTGAACTTAAATGGAAAAACAAACAAAAGGAAACCACTCCTCCATGAATATTTTCTTCGTCAAATCTCCCCAAACAAAAAGGTTGAATATTAGTAATTTATTATGAATCGCATCAAAGATTTCTCTTCTTGCACTTATTTTCTTGGTCAAATTTTAATTCTACCGACTGTAAAAAATCAAGCACTCTCTGAAATTCCCAGAAAAAAAAAAAAAAAAAAAAAATCAAATTCTGATGCACACGAGTTTATAGCTGTTTTGAAGAGTCAAGATTCAGCTCATATTTTTTCCAAAAAAAAAGAAGAAAAGAAATTCTATTATGATGCAAAACATAATAAGGTCATGAAATAATCCAAAAAGAAATTCTACGCATCGGTTTCGCACGATTATTGAGTCTTTGTAACACTTATAAAATATAGAACAATAGGGGTTGGCCGAAGTCCGAAGTTCTCTCAGTCGATTCGTATGATTTTTTCCTTAGGCATCGTTTTCCTTGTTTCGTCCCCTGAAATCTCCTTCGTTACTCATCGGTTTCGAACGATTTTTGATTCGTTGTAACACTTATGAGATATAGAACAATAGGGGGTGGTCCAAGTCCAAAGTTCTCTCAGTCGATTCGTACAATTTTTTCCCTATGCATCGTTTTCCTTGTTTTGTCCCCTGAAATCTCCTTCGTTACTCATCGGTTTCGAACGATTCTTGATTCGTTGTAACACTTATGAGATACAGAACAATAGGGGTTGGTCGAAGCCCGAAGTTCTCTCAGTCGATTTGTTCAATTTTTTTCCTAGGCATTGCTTTTCTTGTTTCGTCCCCCTCACATCTCCATCGTTACTCATCAGTTTCGCACGATTCTTGAGTCGTTGTAACACTTATATATGATGAAAAACATAATAAAGTCATGAAATAATCCAAATGCTGAAATTCCGAATCGTTGTGATTTTTGGAATTATTGACAAGTTTTTGTATTTTCTCCGAAAAACACATGAGAATTTTTCCAAGTATGGGCCAAATTGTGCAAGCTGTAATTACTTGTAAGTTGATAGTACATGCATGTATTTAATAATTTGAAGTTGCGTCTTGGTTGTTTGTGCTGTCTTTACTTATTTTTTTCGTTAGTGTATCTCTCTTGGCTGATATAGTGATTGGCGAGGGAGACAAAATCTGCAAATGGTACAGATGGAAGGTGGTGAGATTTTCTCTTATGCTCCATTGGCGCAGTTATAGCTGCCTCAACGAAGCTATGAAACGCTACGAAGAAGCTACGGAAGTAGAACACGTCGACTCTGCAGTCTGATGAATAACAGAGAAAGACAAGCATCGGACTATCGGAGGAGGAAGAGGAAGACTACTATTGTTACCATTTGTTTATTAGGGAAGTTGATTGTGTTTATTAGGGAAGCTGAGACTGCTGTTGATTGTTATGAGGGAAGACGAGAATATTGCATATCCCTTGATTATTGTTATCAGTGATGATGAGACTACTGAATATCCCTTTTTCTTGTTTAGGCATTAATGAAATTTCCCTAACAGTTTGTTAGATGCCTGATTTTATTTTTTCCAGATTTAATTAGCAGCTTCACAGGTATCAAACTATGCTTCAAAATTCAAAGAAGATTTCGTATGTAAAATCTTTGAATATATATTTGTGTATGTAAGACTTTATAGCGTAAAAAGAAGATTTATCAAATTGCATCACCACCATGCACAGTCCAATCTCCCAAACAAAATGTACTGTTACAATAGATCTATTCCATGCCAATAAGTTCCTCTAATTAATCAAAACTGAATTTAAATTAAAAAACAAACAAAAAGATCATATGAATGAATTCAAGGAAACTGATTGCTCCAGCTCCATCCCCAAAGAATCATGGTGGTAAGCCTGCAAAGGAGATTGCTCTTCAGTAAACAAGTTCGTGCTAAAAAAAGAGGATATACTGCTGCATATAGCGCTGCTCCGGCAGTTACTGACTGTTCAAACGACTTAGAAAGATCGAGCAGAAACTCCAGGAAAGAACTATTTGCTCGGTTAGCAAAACCTGACCATGAAACGGAGAAGAAACTTCCATGAATGGGGTTTATCTTAGTTTAGTCATGATACTGGAAATAAGTTCAGAACTTCAGATAGAGCAAATCCATGAAAAATAAAAGCAAATCCATGAAATAAGTTCAGAACTTCAGATTCTCCAGCCTCCATACCCTAGCAGAATCTTTAAGCAAAGAACATCCACATATCATTCTCTGCCAATTCACTTTTGAGCATACTACATTATCTTCATTCATGATGACCGAGCAATACACGACTTATTTGGCAATATCATGATTTCTTTAACCTAATCAATGCTACCAATATACTTACAAACATCCATCATCTAATGGTTTACCACGGCCTTTCTACATAAGTGACAACCGGGAGCCCTAATTTTCTTTTGACGCCGCTTCTATGTGTAATGTGCAAGTGTCTACTCTCACTTAATTCATATAGTCTTCTGCCAATAAAAGATTGCATACTGTGTGAATCCTCAATATACAAAATTAAGATCCAAACATTATAAAAACAGGAAGTGAATTATTATATGATAGCCCTCAATCACAAGAACCTATAACATGAATCTTTCTTGATGAACACTTTCTAGAAAAATATGATGGCAAATAGTATTAGCAAGGCTCGAACATAATCCAGGGGATTGCAACAGCATTTCAAATAAGTTCTAAATGCGACACAATACATAATAATATCAGAATTTCAAAGTACAGAACATTGAATTGAACTTGAAGCGGATTGAACATGAGATTTCATCTGAAGGTGCAAATAAACAAGCAAACAACTAAAACAGAAACTACAGCACATAAATGCAAGACGAATTCGAATCCATACCATACCCTAGCTTTCGATTCTCAGCCTTTCAGACAGATTCGCCAAACCACCACAGAGCCTCGCCTCGATAGCTAAGGAACTAACATCTTCTTGCAAGGATATCAGCTCATGAAACTCAGAATGCAGAACCAGAGTCAAATAATGCTCATCCACCACAACACCGAAATACTTGGCAACTGTTTAAAGACTCGGAATCCAATCACAAACCAGCAGCTGTTAAATGTGCATGCATCCTTTCAAGTGCGTTTAGTACCAAAGGAAGTTGATTCTGTTTGTACTCCGTCACAACCTGGGATAATATATATGTATTGATAAGCCTTAAGAGATATGCATCGATAGATCTAATCAAAATCTACAACATCTAACTGAGTGTCATTTTACCTGGAATGGACCGAAAATTTCTTTGGTTACCAGATCATAATTCTCTTCCTTTAATGGCAGCAGTACACTGTTGGAACGAATACAGCAGTAGGTTTAATGGCACCGTACACTGTTGGAATAGAATGATTTTGCAAAGCTTCACAGCCAAACAAAAGCTTTGATCCATTTATCTTGAGATTTGTTTAGATGATCGAGCATCGCTTCTGTTGTTACCTGCAAACAGAAACACACACACATAGAATGGGCTAAGAAGTTGAACCATTATTATAGTGCTATAATGCCTTTCTACGCTACCACTTTTGATCAGATAAATTAAGTATTATCGAAAAGAACGGGAGGTACTCACAGTAAGAACACGGCCAACTGTAAGATCCTCCAGCTTCCTTCTAGCAGCAAGTCCACGCAACTTCTCCAAGCACGAACTTTTGCTCCAGTTCTGAGGATATGATTTTCATGGGAAAAAAAGGGTGAAATTGAATTTTGGATATCGATGTATACCTTTAGCAATAGCTTAACAGAGAAAAAAACAGAAGATAATCCATTATGAAGAATTTTTTGATAGAGTTACCAACAAGACTCATTGGAGCTTACTTCAAGAACGAAAAGAATGGACTGTGCTGAGCACTTTTGTCCACTACATGCGTATGCATCTTGATCACACACCCAAGCAACATAGTCTTCCTGAAAAATAACGACGTAATAATATCCAAAATGATCAAAACACTTCAAATTGAATGGTATAACTGAAAACTTAATAACAAAAATGTATTAGGGTGTAAACCTCTTGCACATCGGGTCGAAGAATCTTCCAGTCAAACCCAGCATCTTTGAGTCGGATACGACCATTGAGATCAACAGCTATTTTTTTGGCTACTCTCGAACTATCGGTGAAGAGAGTCGTACGTGGTTTCTCCTGAACATAAAATATATTTAAGAGATTCTCAATAATATCAGAAATAAAACTCCCACGGTTGCTCGAATATACTGCACTTTCCATAAAGAAGGCATGCAAAAATGTAAGGGAACTTATTGCATTTTCCACCCTAGCATATAAAAGACTAACCTCTGTGAGAATTTTGTTCATAGCAACCCCATAGGAGTTTACGAAGTCAACGTCCCCCGCAGGCAAACCACAATCATGGAGTAAACGAAGCATTTGCTCCATATAATGGCAACCTATAAATATGAGAACTTACATTCTTAATAAAAGAGAGCGAAGCTGTATAACATTAACATGCAAGCAAACCTGAGTAAAGTATTTGTCTTTACATGTAGAAACGAGCTTTCAAAGTAAAACTATGTACAAGAGCTACTAAGACTAGAACATTCCTTTCTCCGAAAGAATTCGAGATTTATTCCTCTACTATAGGTTTTACCCTTACCTTGCTATCAACTTTAAGAAGTGGCTCGTTCCCCATATAAAGCTCCATCAACTGAAGAAGTGGAATCTCCAAAGGGAAATTGAAAGGAGTGATAATAGAAACCTAAAGAAGAATATCATTTTCTGTGATGACAAGTTAACGAAAAATAGTAATATAGAGTAGTTAATAAGGGAAATATAGGACTTACTGGGCCGTATGGCCACCTAAAACCATGACTCTGCTGACCTAGATGATTTCCCGGCACTCCAAATGACCTAGCCAAGAATCGAACCTGCCAATTTCAAATGAATTACAACGAAGCCTCAGTCACAGATTTCAGAATATGGAATGACAGAGTCTACATTAGATTCTGCAGCTTGCCATTTCACTATGGATTCCTCATCCTGTACATCTTCATCATCTACAAAGGTGGAATTGAACTCATACAACTGCAAATGCCTGCCTCTGAAATTGAAAAGGCATGTCTGAAATCTTAGCAATGCAACCCAAGTCATGTTAACCAAAAAGAAAAACATTCACGGGAGTACCTTTTTGTTTCCACCTTTGCCAGTCCAGTACCCAGGATGTAGAAACTACAGGATTGATTTTCTTACACCGGATGCATTAGGGAATATATTGTCAAAGTAGATGGCTAAAATTAACCACAAACAGGAAGTCGCCACTAGCCATATGCATATATCATTCTGATAACAGACAAAGATTTAAGAAATGATTCAGTTGGAGCAGTAGAGTAGCTTCGTATTCCAGTATCCACTAAGTTATTTTAAGAATTTTTGCTCAGATCCTAATAATAATTGACTAGGTATGTAGAATTACCTACATAATAATAATTGACTCTGAAAGTTGGACATACAATTGTTATAACGCATTCTACATCTCCAGGTGCACATTTCAACCTCCCTTTCCAGCTTATGCCAGGATCTTGAGGAGTTTCAGTAGCCTGTGAAAGCAAGTTCAAACCCGCTGCAAAAATATTGGGTGGGAAGAATGACCACAAAGTTTGGTAGGCCTTTGAGTAATCCTGGCCGTAAGGAAATCCAAATGTTGTGACTAGCTGAAAAAGAATTCACAAATCTCAGTTATCAAGGGCTATTAGCTTATTATGATGTCTTTAATACTTTCTAAGTAAACCTCTGGTCAAGTTACAAACCTGAGTCATGAAACCAATAATACAGATGAAGAAGCCAACAGTTGTGGATGAAGATGACTTGCTAATAAAGGCAGACAGCATAAAGGCGAAACTAACCTGACAAAGAAAACAACAAACATTCCAGCAATCAGAATCTCCTTATGCATTTTGCATTAGTCGAAACATTGAAATAGATGAGAAATTTGCAAGATTCGTACTTGGATGAGGAAACCTACCATACTCAATTGGAAAAGGTAAAACAAGAGGAAGACAACCGTAAAATTGTTGTTCAAAAAGAAATAATATTGGAACATCATCCCGAAAAGTACTGTTAGGAGGGATGAAATAAAGGCGAGCATTCCCTCCCATGTGAGCCATGATAAACAATATGCGGTATCATAAAGACCCATCATTGTCATAGTCTGTTATCACAAGAACAAAAGGATAAAAGATTAGTTATGTGCGGTGCCAAGCACAGAATTCAGTTTCTATTCTTAGCTGAAAATGCAAAGCTAATACCTGGCGAAGTTTGAGTTCTTTCTCGGTTATCAAAGAGCTGATTTGAAAGGCGAAAGAAAACATTGCAATAGCCAGGAAAAAGGTCGGTCCAGCTCTCTGCACAGCAGAAAAGATTTCCAGCGCAGGGTGGGCAAATTCCTTTAGACTCTGATAGAGGACATAAAGGTCAAGACTAGAGAAAAGTTTACATATTCGATGTAATGAGCTGGATGACTGCGATAGATGCCATACCTCCCATTAGAGATCTTGCAATTTCTCGATCTGCAGCAAGTTGAAGAGGAATTTGAAATTTAAATGTTGGATCTTCAAAGCTCCCTGGCTTAGCAAGTGGAGTAGAGTTGGTCTGCATCCAATGAAATGGAGAGCACAGGCACATTGCATGGGATGGCTGGCGAGCCAATCGTCTGTTTCATCTGGTGTTCTGAATCATCCAACCTCTCGAGCATGAGGATAGAAAAAGCTTTTACTTCTAGTTATACCATTACACTCTTCGAGTGAGCTAACTCTATACAGAAATACATAATTTTATCATAATGTATGAGAAGAGATATCAGAATTGGTATCATGCCTCTCATCATTAACCATATGGATCAAGAATACTGGATTAGATACAAAGGAAAATTGATTTTAAAACAGTATATACTACATTACAGTTACACATGGTGATTCTTCAATTCATGAGACAGCACCACAAATACCCAAAATGCAATTTACACGAAACAAAAATGACAAATTCAACCAATATGCTCTAAAACCAATCAAACAGCAGTGTCCTAACTAATTCAAAACAACGAAACCGACAGATAACCAAATAAATTACTAATAAATTTGGAAAACGAAACACAAATAAGCCAAACAGAAATAGCAAAAGCCCGAAAAACAAACTGAAAAATATAGACCTTTGCTTCAAGAATAGGCCTTCCAGGATTGTTCTCTCTAACCCTCCGCACAATTTCTCGAACCCTCGCACTCTCATTCCCACTCCACACGAAGTCAAAGCACGGCAGCTTGGTGTAGTACTTGTCCTCGCACGGCGGAATCGGTGGCGCAACCAGCGGCTTCGGATCGACATTGCTTCGGAAGGCTTCCTGGATGAAGAAAATAAGCGCGATGAAGAAGAGCGAGGAGAATAGCTGGAGAAAAGTGGAGCGCTTGTTCCGCCATGAGAGCAGCAGAATTTTTGAGAGCAGAGCTTTGTAATGCTGCCACAGCAGTCGAAATCTTCTTCTCCCGCTTTCTTCTTCTTCTTCTGTTTCTGCTTCGTCTGTGTCGCATCAATGGACCACGCGCGATTCCGCCGCCGGACGCCATTGAAATCGAATTCTGCATATCTTAATCGAGTACCCTTTCTTTTAATAATAATAATAATAATAATAATAATAATAATAATAATAATAATAATGTTACTTGAAGAAAAAGAAAGAAAAAACTAGAGCTCAATCCGGAAGTTCTCTTTCGCGGGAAGAAACTCTGGCGGTATATTTTCAGTCCCTATAAATCCCTAGAAACTTAAATCTTTCATCCCGTCGTAGCAATTTTGACATCCTCCAGAGAAATGAAGATATTTTCTCCACTGTTCAAAATCCTCTCCTTCCGCGCCAGCGCCAACGCCGAGAGCTTCTCCTCCGACGAAATCTCCAACGAGACCTCCGACGAGACCTCCGACGAGACCGCCGTGATCGGAGGTCTCTGCTCCGATCGCCTCTTCTTCGATCCCAGCGAGACGAGCTCCATCCTCGAGCACGCGCTCTCCTACGGCGACGGCGTCGGAATCGTGGCGATGGATTCCAACGATCCATTCCTCGATTTTCGAGCCTCGATGGCGGAGATGGTGGAGGCGCACGGCCTGAAGAGCTGGGAATGGCTGGAGGAGCTGCTGGCGTGTTATCTGGGAGTCAACCAGAAGAGCAATCACGGCTACATAATCCGAGCGTTCGTCGATTTGCTGGATCACGTCTGCCTTCCGGCGGCGGAGTGTTCGCCGTCTTGAAGAAGATGAAAATAAAAAAAGTTTGAAGGTGTAGAAGATGGGCGGCAACTAAAGAGGAAACGGATCCGTGTGCTTTAAATCTCCACCGTAGATAGGTTTTTAATCCAAGGGTTGCTGTTAGCGCAGATTAGTCAAATCGCTTACATTTTGTATGACATTAAATATAAACTGATTCAGTATGAATGAAAATTTACTCTTCTTTTACAAAGTTTTTTACTGAATATCCATGGATATCCATGGGGAAGCACAGGAAAAATCGCTGGTCTGAGGTCTGATCTATTAAGGATGAAGGAGAATCCTCATGGAGAAATCAGGAGAATGAATACCAATTTGGAGATGGTGAATCGAAGCTTGAATCACGAGAAATTCAGGAAACCCTCCGATTGCAACCGTCGGATCAGTTGCGGTGCCATTTACTTGTAATAATTCTTTCCAGTGGAGTCGACGATTAGAAGAGCATTAGGAGAGTTGGAATTACTCGATGGATCTTTGCCCGAACCTAAACCGTTGGTATTATAAGATTTTGGCTCAAAAATGACTATACGATATCTAATTGGATAGTAAACTCGATTTCAAAGGAATTGGTTAGTGCCTTTTCGCAAATTTTTGGGGTATAAACAAGGGATCAAAATGTATTGATAGAGTTGACAGAATTCAACGATGATGGTGGTCCACCACGGTGGTTTTCGCCTTCGGGGAGTGGCTCTAGGACGGCAGGATCCCCACTACTGCTCTTTTTATCAGGTCTCTCTCTCTCTAGACGGTCTTTCTATCTGCCTTTTCATTCATTTTATGATGTTGCAGAGCTGGTGCTTGTGGTGGAGAATACCATTAAGGCAGAGCAAGATCAATAAGCAAAAAGACCTACTTATTTAGTTGGAGAGTCCCTTGGAGCATCTCTTGCACTTGTTGCTGCCAAAAATCCCGACATTGATTTCATTCTAATCCTCTCAAATCCAGGTAAAGAGAGAGCTGTATGTTACAAATCATCAAGATAGCCACCAATTTTAAGAAAAATTGGATTGCATTCATGTAACTGTCTTGTTTTGCATAACCGCAGCTACGAACTTCACCAAATCCTTAGTGCAGAGCATCGTGCCTTTAGCAACATGATCCACAATCAACTAAATGGTGGATTGCTGGACTGGATGAGCTCAATACCAGGTTTCCCTGCTTACTAGTAACCAATATCGAGTGTTTTTTAAAAATACATTGTATTAGTATTTGTGCTCCTCTATAAACTTTTTTTGCTAACTTATACTGTTGGAATTCAAAAGTAGAAACAGTTTTGTGGAAGTGGAAGATGATTCACGAGATGCAATATTTGAATCGCATTTTCATGCTGTCAAAGCTGAGACACTGATACTCACAAGGTGACTTTTTTCGATTCCCAGCCTCCAGAAGAAAAATAGTTACAGCAGTATATCTATTTCCATGTGTGGCCACATAGCTGATGATTCTTGGTTGTGATCAAACATGAGCAGTGGAAAGGACATGCTCCTAGCAAGCATAACATAAGGCGAAAGGCTTAACAGTATGCTACAAAATAGTCGGATTCATTTGTTTTTTGGCAATGGTGATCATCTATTCTCGGTAAGGATAGAGTTTAACTCCATATGTACATGATTATTATGATGTATTATTTTAATTTTTTGATTAAGAATGGCTATAAAAGGTAGAGCTTGAAGAAGTTCATGACTCATTTTATGAATATCCATTTTATAGGATGATAAGTTTGATTTAGTAGCAGCAATAAAGTGTGCCAGTTACTACCGTCGTGGAGCATCCATGGATTACATCACGGATTTTTTGCCACCAACCCCTTATGAATTGCAATCAGCATGTGAACCATTCAGGTAATAAGTGTTTAATGTACCAAAAGATCATCATGAATCATTAATAGCATAAAACATAAGAATAAAACTAATCTCAGATGGATGGATGTGGCTGTGGATCCCGTGATGTTATCGACTATGGATGGAAAAGTAGTTCGAGGGCTAGGTGGGGTTCCTTCAGAAGGACCGTATTCATGTCAAGGCGTTGGAACATGTTGGAAAGGAGCAGCATGGGGCTGATGCTGGGATTAATGTTGGAGATTGTGTTCTAACCGCCTACTATCTCATTAACCGAATTTCTTCTTCTGTTTTAACTCCTACCCTCACACCTTTTGAAGCTTTATTTCGGAAACCTCCATCTTATACACATCTTCGCACTTTTGGGTGCCTTTATTTTGCTTCTACATTTCATAGGGATCGTGCAAAATTTGATCATAAAGTTGTCAAGTGCGCTTTTGTTGGATATCCTACAGGATATAAAGGATATAAGCTACTGAATTTGCTACTAATAAAGTTTTTATAAGTTGAGATGTAGTATTTCATGATGGTGTTTTTCCATTTAAAAGCATCTTCAATTCCTCTCCTTCTGCAGTCTTTCCTTTGTCTCTTCCTCATTCTTCTTTCTCACCTCCTGTAACTGCAGACTCTGAGCTTCAATCATCTTCACCTCTTGTCTCTTCATCATTATCACCTCCAGCTCCTACCAATTCTTTTGGTAGAACTCTCAAGCCTCCTTCCTATCTTAATGACTACATATGTGGATCAGTCATTAATCCTATAATAATCTTTCTTCTTCTCATGCCGTTGTTGCCTCATCTATTGCTGCGGTTACTGAGCCTACAACTTATGCACAATCCTCTCTATATCCAGAATGGAATAAGGCCATGAAAGAGGAATTGGATGCATTGTTGGATAACAAAACTTGGTCCTTGGTAACATTGCCTCCAGGAAAAACTGTTATTGGGTGTAAATAGGTATACCGAGTGAAATTCTTATCTGATGGCACAGAGGATAGATACAAAGCAAGGCTAGTTGCTAAAGGATATATTTAAAGAGCTGGGATTGATTATTTGGAAACTTTTTCTCCTGTGGCAAGGCTAACATCACTCAAGGTTATGTTAGCAATAGCAGCCGTTAAAGGCTATTTTCTTTTATCATTTGGATATCAACAATGTGTTTCTTTATGGGACTCTTTCAGGAGATATCTATATTGAAGTTCCTAAAGGTTTGCTAAGTAAGGGGGAGCATGAAGGCATGGTGTGTTAGTTGAATAAATCCTTATATGGCTTGAAGCAAGCCTCTAGACAATGGTTTCTTCGAAGTTTTGCAAGGTTTTGGTCTCAAGAAATCTTCAGCTGATCATTCGTATTTTTACAAGCATAACAGTGGAGTATATCTTGGAGTTTTGATTTATCTGGATGATACTTCCTCTGTCTCAGAGATATTGACCCCTTTTATTATTTTATACCTCACATATTAATATGAAAGGGCTCAATATCTCTGAGCCGGAGGAAGTATATTATTAGCTTGTAATCATACAACAACTATTCAAAAGTTTTATGACTATCTTGGCAAGCAATTCAAGTTCAAAGATTTGGGACATCCAACATACTTTCTTGGTATTGAAATTACATAAGATGATACAGGGATTTCCCTATGCCAAAGAAAGTATGCGTTGGATCTATTGGCTGATACAGGTTTGATTTGTTGTAAGCCGAATTCTACACCAATGGATGCAAATGTGCAGTTACAGCAGGAGGGCAGTGCACTACTTTCTGATCCCAAGGCTTATAGAAGATTGATTGGTCATTTACTTTACTTGTGCATCACACGCCCTGATATATGTTTTGCAGTCAATAAATTGAGTCAATTCTTAGCAAAACCTTGTGAGCATCATATGGCTGCAGCATATAGAGTTCTTCATTATGTGAAAGGAAGTGCTGGGCTTGGTTTATACTATTCTTCCTATCGTCCTTGGAACCAAGCATTTTTGCAGATGCGGATTGGGCTTCTTGCCCGGACACTAGGCGGTCCATTTCTTTTCTGCTTGTTTCTTGGTGATTCTCTTGTTTCATGGAGGTCTAAGAAGCAGCAAATTGTATCAAGATCCTCAGTTGAAGCTGAGTACAGGTCCATGGCACATGCAGCTTGTGAAGCGGTTTGGATAGAGGTTTTGATGTCTGATTTTGGTGTTGCTCGTTCTAAGTCAATTCCCTTATTATGTGACAATAAGGCGGCTGTGTATATAACCTCTAATCCTGCTTATCATGAAAGAACCAAACATATAGAGATTGATTGTCATGCCTTAAGAGAAAGATATGTTCAAGGTCTTATTAAGCCATTACATGTTGCTCGTGAGTTGCAGTTGGCTTATTCTTACAAAACCTTTGGCCCATCCTTCTTTTATTGTTCGCAAGATGGGACGTGGTAATTCTTACACCCATCTTGAGGAGGAATGTAAAGGTATGCGAGTTAAAGGGAGCAAAGAAGTGAAGAAATGAGCTGCGTCGCATGGAGCTGCAAGTAAGGGTAAGGGTTCTCTATTATTAATCTGAAGGTTGTCTCTATTATTTTTGGCTGTCGCAGGTAAGGGTTTTCTCTATTATTTGTCTATTTTTCTATCTCACCTCTGTTTCGATTTGTCTTTGCCAGAAAATATCATTGGAATGGGTATCAGTCGATTATTTTGATCAGATACTCAATTGAGATTCAGGTGCATTTCTGATTCAACTTCGAATGAATATGTAAGGGATTGTTTTAAGAATTTGTCAGAGGGTTTATGTCAGTCAATTAATGTTATACGT
This sequence comes from Mentha longifolia, assembly GCA_001642375.2. Taxonomy (NCBI): domain Eukaryota; kingdom Viridiplantae; phylum Streptophyta; class Magnoliopsida; order Lamiales; family Lamiaceae; genus Mentha; species Mentha longifolia. The sequence goes on along the minus strand of CM038111.1, from coordinate 4,864,670 downwards.
GAATAAATATTTCCAAGGATTATACGTTAATTATTGTTGCTTGTCTATGCACACTTTATGCTTCTTTTTTTTTCTTTTCTTCTTTGATTGTTGTTCTTTTAAATTATTTATTAAAAGTTTTAGTTTTAGCAAAACAAGTGCTCTTTTTTTTGTTAAAGTGATTTAAAGCAACACGAGTTACAATGGTGAATCCTTAGAAAACTGGCGAAGTATTTTGGTTTTCCTGTGCATATTTTGCTTTCTCTGTCTAAATCTTTTTCAAGTTGTGTTTATTTATATTGGAATCGATTAGAACATAGCCTATCCATCTAAATACATATGGAGGCCTACAAGTGAAGACGGGAGATATTAACGGGTTAAAGGTTGTAAGGGTGGAGCACAGATCGGTTTGTTATTCTGTTTGGAGTTGAGTCTCTAGAAACTCAAAGAAATTGTTTCGTGAGTTCATTGACTTGTTGGATGATGAATGATTAACTGATTTTTGTACATGCTGCAGGTATCATCTAGAGTTGACTTGTCTTCAGGATGGCTTAATCATGCTTCCACTTGCTTTGTAAGAATTGTTGGTGCAGTCGTATCAGTTGGCATCACTTCACGATTATTTCACTCTGTTGCAGAACCACTTCCAGCGGAGCAACTCCACAAAGTTCTCATCAATCTACTTCAAGTAATAGGTGTCAGGAATGTGCGTCTATCCGAATACAATTAGCTCCGGTTTTTCCGAGAGAGGATGCAGATCATTAAGCTCTAGTTCATTATTGAGATGAAGCTGATTATATGGGCTGGTTTTATAATCTAAAGCCGAAGGGTGTAGGAACCAAATAGGCACAAGTATGTGAGAAACTTTTTAACTATTCATTCATTTCAAAATCTGCAAATGGTACAGATGGAAGGTGGTGAGATTTTCTCTTATGCTCCATTGGCGCAGTTATAGCTGCCTCAACGAAGCTATGAAACGCTACGAAGAAGCTACGGAAGTAGAAGTCTGATGAATAACAGAGAAAGACGAGCACCGGAGGAGTAATAGAAAGATGAGACTATTGCTGGTACCATTTGTTTATTAGGGAAGTTGATTGTGTTTATTAGGGAAGCTGAGACTACTGCTGATTGTTATGAGGGAAGACGAGACTATTGCATATCCCTTGTTTATTTGTTATTAGGGATGATGAGACTGCTGCATATCCTTTTTCTTGTTTAAGCATTAATGAAATTTCCCTAACATTTTGTTAGATGCCTGATTTTAAATTACTTTTTCCAGATTTAATTAGCAGCATAATAGCTTCATAGGTATCAAACTGTGCTTCAAAATTCAAAGAGATTTCGTATTTAAAATCTATGAATATATATATGTGCTTGTAAAACTTTATAGTAGATTAAAAAGAAGATTTATCAAATTGCATCTCCAACATGTACAGTCCAATCTCCCAAACAAAATGTACTGTTACAATACATCTATGCCATGCCAATAAGTTCCTCTAGTTAATCAATACTGAATTTAAATGGAAAAACAAACAAAAAGATCATATGAATGAATTCAAGGAAACTGATTGCTCCAGCTCCATCCCCAAAGAATCATGGTGGTAAGCCTGCAAAGGAGATTGCTCTTCAGTAAACAAGTTGGTGCAAAAAAAAGAGGATATACTGCTGCATATAGCGCTGCTCCGGCAGTTACTGACTGTTCAAACGACTAAAAAAAAGACTGAGCAGAAACTCCAGGAAAGAATTATTTGCTCGGTTAGCAAAACCCGACAATGAGCCGGAGAAGAAACTTCCATGAATGGGGTTTATCTTAGTTTAGTCATGATACTGGAAATAAGTTCAGAACTTCAGATAGAGCAAATCCATGAAAAATAAAAGAAAAGGTATGATAAAGCAAGAAAAAACACAAGGATGAGAAACAGAAACCCAGATTCTCCAGCCTCCATACCCTAACAGAATCTTTAAGCAGAGAACATCCACATATCACTTTTGAGCATACTACACTATCTTCATTCACGATGACTGAGCAATACACGACTTATTTGGCAATATCACGATTTCTCTAACCTAATCAGTGCTCACAATATACATACATACAAGCATCCACCATCTAATGGTTCACCATGGCCTTTCTACACAAGTGACAATCGGGAGCCCTAATTTTCTTTCGACACCGCTCCTATGTGTAACATGCCCGTGTCTCTTTTAACTTAATTCATATAGTCTTCATACCAATAAAACATTGCATAATGTGTGAATCCTCAATATACAAAATGAAGATCCAAATATTATAAAAACATGATAGCCATCAATCACAAGAACCTATACCATAAATCTTTCTTGAAGAAAACTTTCTAGAAAAATATGATGGCAAATAGTATTAGCAAGGCTCAAACATAATCCAGGGGATTGCAACAGCTTGTCGAAGTGCCATAAGTTCTTAATTTGACGCAATACATGATAATATCAGAATTTCAAAGTAAAGAACATTGAATTGAACTCTAATCAGATTGACAAAAGCAAACAACTAAAACAGAAACCACAGCATATAAATGCAAGACAAATTCTAATCCATACCCTAGCTCTCGATTCTCAGCCTCTCAGACAGATTGGCCAAACCACCACAGAGCCTCGCCTCGATAGCTAAGGAACTAACATCTTCTTGTAAGGATATCAGCTCATGGAACTCAGAATGCAGAACCAGAGTCGAATAATGCTCATCCACCACCACACCGAAGTACTTGGCAACGGTTTCAAGACTCGGAATCCAATCACAAACCTCCAAACCCAATGCAGATGATCCCTTAGGACAAGGACCAGCCTGAGGAAACCTTTCATACTTCTTTAGCAACTTCCCCAGATACTGAATCAAAGCCTTCAACTCCTCTACATTCAACTTACTCACACAAGCTGAAAAAATAACCTCATCGAGATTCGCAGAGGCAAGCAAATAATGCAAGCACAGTTCAGACACCGAGAATCCATCATGTCCCACCATGATCAAAACTGCAGCTTCCTTCGCCAAACTTTCTTTCCCACCAGCGCCTTTACCACTAGCTTTCTCAATCGCCATTGAAGCTTGTCTCTCCCAATCCTTCCTCACACTCACCAAGCTTTCATACCCATCACTCGGAAGCAGCAAGAAATACTTCAAAATGCACATCAAATCATAAGCCTGCAGATCTGACAAGTGTTTAACGCACAAAACAACCAAATTTGATCTCCTTTTCTCGATCAATTCATGAACCAAGTTCGAAGCGGAAGCATGTTCGACAACGCCATTAACTATCAAACTCTCCAACAAATCCCAAGCCTCCAAACTAATACAGCCCTCCAAAACCAAACCCTTAATATCCTTACCAATCGAAACCCCCAATTTCTCCACCAGTTTGCAAACGTACCCTTCCTCTGTTTTCTCAAAAGGAGTAGAAATCCCAATTTTCTTAGCGATTTTCTCCAAATGCGAAGCTACCGTTTCCAAAAACTCAGCTCTACCGAAGGAATTCGTGTTTTTCAGATTCCTCCTCAGCTTCTTCAAGAACTTCTGCCCTAATTCGATAAGCTCACTATCTGTTTGCGGTATTTCCCAGCCGGAAACCTTCTTAACAGAGTTTTGAGCTTCCGGGGCATCGGACTCGGGCTTTAGCTTGAGGAAAATAGGCTCCGGGTTGAGCACAATCGGATAATCGGTTTCTTCTCCGGCCAGAGTCGGGATTGAAGCCGAAGCTTTTGTTATCACTTCAAGCAAAGACATTTTGAAGAGAGGAAGAGGAAGTTTAGACAAGGAAGAAAGATAAGTTGGTCTCAGCTTTTGCTACTTGGGTGGTGGTGGAAGATTGCCGTCGGTTGGGGCGAGAGAGGCGACGGCGGCAGCTGCTGTGTTCTGAGCGGCGGTGGTGGCGGTTTTAATTTTGGGAGAGAAGAGTATTTATATATGCATAATTACAAGGTTTGATTTGGGCTGGGCCCATTTTAGTTGGGCTTCTTCTTGTATTTCAAAAAGAAAAAAAAAATGTTGAATCTTGAAAATTATACACACTTAAAATTAAATAAAATTTTATTAGTTGATCAAACAATTTCCTACTTGGGTAATTTTGTATTATATGTTGGTGGACAGAAAAGTAAATTAAAAACCCAGTTCAAGAAAAATATAAGACGATGTTTGGTTGTATTATGAGCAGAACTAATGAAATTGGTAGACAGGCTAAAATGGTAAGTAGACAATGAATTAGTGGCCGATAACGATATAAAGAGATTGAAACGTACCGAATTTATTTATATTTTTATCCGAGTTTATGAAGATAAAAGTGCTAATGACAAACAGATTTTACAAAGACAATAGCTAAGGCCAACAGGATTCAGGATGGTGGTGGGGTTTTCCAATCTTGTGGGACGGGGCCGACGTCGTAGATGACCTCTCGATGGCACGACCATACGAGCTTTATCGCTTCTGGAGTCCCGATTCCGGCACCTCTCGGATCTCCGGCTGGCCCGAACCTATACCAGTATTTTGATAATAAACATCCAGCAACTATTTATGTTTTTCAATTGAGAAAAAGATATGTACTACTACTAGTAAGAACTAACCAATGATTTTGTGGGGCTCCTGTTGTTCTTGCTCTCAATCCAACATACGTAGTTCCATTCACCGAATTTCCAATGATTTTCTACAAATTTTAACACAAAATCATAAATTATCTATTATTAACTAAATCAAGAAGCATGAGTTTGGAAGAGTCTGCCTTACTTGTACGAACAAAGGATCGTTCGAAACAACTGCAGCTGTTAAATGTGCATGCATCCTTTCAAGTGCGTTTAGTACCAAAGGAATTTGATTTTGTTTGTACTCAGTCACAACCTGGGATAATCGTATGTGTCGATAAAGGATATGCATCGATAGACCTAATTGAAAATCTACAACATCTAACCGAGTGTCATTTTACCTGGAATGGACCGAATATTTCTTTGGTTACCAGATCATAATTCTCTTCCTTTAATATTTCCTCGAGTGGAACGAACACAGCAGTAGGTTTAATGGCACCGTACACCGTTGGAATGGAATGGTTTTGCAAAGCTTCACCACCAAACAAAAGCTTTGATCCATTTATCTTGAGAAGCTTGTTTAGATGATCGAGCATCGCTTCAGTTGTTACCTACAAACAGAACCACAAATGCCCTTTTGTAGTGTACTCGGAATATCCGGCTATGCTACCACTTCTGATCGGACAAATTAAGTATTATCGAAAAGAATGTGAAGTACTCACGGTGAGAACGGGGCCAACTGTAAGATCCTCGAGCTTCCTTCTAGCAGCAAGTCCGCGCAACTTCTCCAAGAACGAACTTTTGCTCCAGTTCTGAAGATATGAATTTTAGATACCGATGAACAACTTTTGCAATCGCTTAACAAAGAAAAATAAGGAAAAGATAATCCATTATAATTAATATTTCAGTAGAAATTACCAACAAGACTCGTTGGAGCTTACTTCATGAACGAATAGAATGGACTGTGCCGAGCACTTTTGTCCACTACACGCGTATGCATCTTGATCACACACCCAAGCAACATAATCTTCCTGAAAAATAACGACGTAATAATATCCAAAATGATTAAAACACTAGAAATCGCATGGTATAACTGAAAACTTAATAACAAAAATGTATTGGGGTGTAAACCTCTTGCACGTCGGGTCCAAGAATCTTCCAGTCGAACCCAGCATCTTCGAGTCTGATGCGACCACTGAGATCAACAGCTAATTTTTCGGCTACTCTCGAGCTACCAGTGAAGAGAGTCATACGTGGTTTCCCCTGAACGTAATATATATTTCAGAGATTCTCAATGATATTGAAAATAAAACTCCCACACACACACTTTTCAATATGTTGGTCGGTCGAAAATACTCCACTTTCATAGTAAGAGGCTAACCTCCGTGAGAATTTTGTTCATAGTAACCCCATCAGAGTTTACGAAGTCAACGTCCTCCGCAGGTAAACCACAATCATGGAGCAAACGAATCATTTGCTCCATTACAATGGCGACCTATAAATATGGAAAAAAAAAATACATTTTTAATAAAAAAAGAGAGAGAAGCTGTCTAAAATTAAAGTATTTGTCTTTACATATAGAAATGAGCAGTCAAAGTAAAACTATGTACAAGAACTACTAACACTAGAACATTCCTTTCTACGAAAGAAGTCGAGATATAGGTTTTACCCTTACCTTGCTATCAACTTTAAGAAGTGGCTTGTTCCCCATATAAAGCGCCCCCATCAACTGAAGAAGTGGAATCTCCAAAGGGAAATTGAAAGGAGTGATAATGGCAACCTAAAGAAGAATATCATTTTCCGTGATGCTGAGTTAACGAAAAAATAGTATATATACTGTAATTAATAAGGGAATGATAGGACTTACTGGGCCGTATGGCCACCTAAAGCCATGACTCTGCTGACCTAGATGATTTCCGGGCACTCCAAATGACCTAGCCAAGAATCGCACCTGCCAATTTCAAATGAATTAAGATGAAGCCTCAGTCACGGATTTCAGAATATGGAATGACAAAAAGCTAAATATTATTCAAATAAAAGTTGTATTTTGAGCTACTCTTATTCGTTTAAAATGCAAAACTTGAAGGGGTAACTGCAGTACCTGATCACCGCAGAAATTCTCCAGAAACTTCTGTGTTACAAAAACCTCCATAAAAGCTTGTTGGTAACTCTTTGGCGAAACTCTTTGTATCAGCTTCGCAAAGAAGTCAGAAACCTAGAAACAGAATAGGAATGATCTGAAAATTGCATGAAAACTATCGGTTGATTCAAATAAGACTCGTGAACTTCTTCGAGTTAGGAGTTACCTCGGGTTGAGCAAGTTTTTGAGCTGCTTTTGTGGTTACATCTCCAAGCATGAGGTACCTAAGACATATTAGTTTTTATATGAGTTTCAGTTCAAGAGTCGTAAACAAAACAAAAACAGGAAGACAAAAAAGCTCAAAGAAAGAGGATCGAAACTCCTAGTGACAAATAGATAGAAAGAAATAACCTTTCGGGTGCTTTGAATGGGTTGTGTAAACCATGTTTAGGGCACTCTGCCAAGCTCTCGACAAAAGGCTGCAATAGTTATCGACTATAAGAACATTTTCAAGGCAGATACTTCAACAAAGTGAGATTTTTCTACGATACAACATAAGTTGCAAGTAACATGAGGAACTCATCGAACCTACCTGTATCTCTTTCGCATTTACTTCACAAACTTTAATGAAAGACTCGCCATTCAACGGATCAGGGATGGCATTACAAGTCGAAGATTTTATCCATTTACCCTTCACTGGGAAAGAAAAGAAGGCTAATTTAACACATTTTCATGAACTAATATTCTCATTTCTGATAACAACAACACTACCTTGTTGATAAAAAAAAGGGTGATTAACTATATTTTGGTATATGAGCTCAATTCCTATTCACAACTAAACCGAAATAATCAGCTCGAATCTATCGAAAACAAAATCGATATGTTCTGAGTTTCGTGTTACATACCCAAGTTAAGAACTTCAGCTGGCTGAGAGCCAGATACTTCTTCAGCTTTCACAGTAGCAAAGGGTAGCGAATGAACATATCTGCGGAAAGAAAATTCATAATAGGCATATAAACTTCCATTCACTTCACATATTTAGCACTATATTTTCACAAACAAAATGAATTCAGTCATTTCATCCCAACAGAACTGGAAATATAACAGTAAAGCTAAAGTTGGCAAGTTTTTTTTTTTTTTTTTCCCGTTTTCGTACATCACAACCCAATCAATCAAGATTGAATTTTTAGCAACAAACTAATTCCAAAAAATTACCAAATGGCTTAAAAAATTCAATCTTTAGAGCATAACGCCACAGCCCATATACAGATTCTTGATGAAATGGCAGTTTCTTGAGTTACCTCGAAAGATTGAAGCAGTTGATCGAGCCTTTGTTTCTCAAACTCCTCGAAACCAATGAACGATACATAGTATAAATTCACTCAATATTTTGACTAGAAACACTCACTCTGAGTCTTACTAGAGGAATTGATGCTGTGAAGAGGAAATCTGCCTTTGAGGTTTATAGGCATAAATAATTGTAGTTTTGTTCCTCAATTACACACTTCTGTTATTTTCTTTTCTTGGACCGCTCAAGTGACCCTTCTCCCGATATTATTGTTAAATTACTTTGAATATATATTTTGGACATTCCCCAATTGAATTTGTTAAATAAAAAATAAAATAAAAAATCTGAAAAACAAAAGAATTTGGTACGATGAGTATTTCTCTAGAAAATAAAAACGAGTAGGAAGTTTCAAACTATATAAAATCTTATCAATCAAGTTCTAAATTAGTGATGTCAATCGGGCAAATCCGCTCGATTTCGGGTTAACCCTATCGGGTTTCGAGTTATTTGGTTCGGGTTAAATTTTTTTTGGGCTAAAATTTTTCGACCCTAACCTTAAACCTTCCGGGCTCGAGCTAGCCCGTCGGGCCAAGAAGTTGACGAAAATATAAAATATATATAGATTAGTCTGATAAATCGTAATATTATAAAATTAAATAAGTCATGTTATACCATCTAAGACACTTTGTCTCATATTATTTGACTACAACTTCATAATACTATGTAATAAGTATTTACTTGAGATGTGAAGACATGAAGATATTTTTCTTTAATACTTATAATAGTAATCATTTTTTATTATTATTATGTGAAGTAGAGAAAATATTATGATGAGTAGAACTTAGCAATTAAAATTATAATATTTTATACAAGTATTTGAATCAATACATAAACTTTGATATTTGAGTAAAAGTACTGAAATTCAACAACTAAATAATGAAAAACTTTCGGAATATCGGGTCAACCCGTCAATTTCCGGGCTAGCCCTATCAGGTTGTCGGGCTATCCGGTTCGGTTCATTCGGGTTGAAAATTTTTTCGAATTAAAAACATTCGACCCTAACTTACTTTTAACTCGGGTTACTCGGGTCAACTTGCAAATTTCGGGCTCAATTGACATCTAAAAAAAAGGTAAAAATGCATGTAAATACACGAACTCTTTCTGACATTCCATTTAATTCATCAACTTTCAATTTTTTTTGTAAATACACCAACTCTTTAATGTGTTCAATTTTCCCACCGATTAAATTTACGGCCAAATCAAAACTTAGTTGGCATTCTACGTGGCCTCCACATAGTTTTCATATTACACGCGTACATCCACGTCATTATTTTTATTAATTAAAAAAAATAAAAATAAATACACTCTCTCTCTCTCCACAACTCTCTCTCTCCCTTCCCCAAAAAACCTGCAAATAGAGAGAGAAGGCTGCCGACTTCAAGAAGGCCGAAACCCATCGTCAGCACCGACACCATCCTCGCCTGGGACTGGCTCACCATCGCCGCCGTCCACATCTGTCATCATCGGCTACACATCCTCCCACAATCACCCAGACTACTTTCTCTCTCCCCACCAAACTCACCGACGACTCGCTCGCAACTCCAAATCAAGAACATGAATAGGAACAGGAATTAGAGGCAAACCCAGATGAAATCAAGACCCCACCTCTGAATTCCGCCGAAGATCAGTTGCTATTCTCCCAATCTCCACTCAATTCCACGTCGGATCAAGCAATTGTAGGAAACCCCTTTGAGGAAATTCTTCAAACACCTGGCGTGCTCTTCACTGAGGATCCAAAGCTCCAGCAAGAGGAGTTGAGCGAGAAAGGGGATGGGGGTGGAGAAGGGGAGGGGGGCGGAGAGAGAGAGAGAGAGAGAGAGGCGGGGGAGAAGTGGAGGAGGAGATGAGCGAGAGAGGGCTGGCATGAAGAAGATGAAGATGAAGCCACCGCGGAAGGATTTGCTTGCTTGCCTGCCTGCATCTGCTTTTCTGGGCGTTGGAGTGAAGAAGATGATGAGTGAGAGTGAAGACGGAAATTAGGGTTTGTGTGCTACTTAATTCTAGATGAAAACACAAGAAATGACATCGTTTAATGATATAGATACGGCACCGTTTAGTTCGTCGGCCGGAAAATTTATCAACACACTTCGGCTGCCAAGTAAGTGCCACGTCAGTTTAAATTTGGGGGAAAATCACATCAGTGAGAAAATTGAACACATTAAAGAGTTGATGTATTTACAGAAAAAATTGAAAGTTGATGAATTAAATGGAATGTGTGAAAGAGTTCGTATTTACATGCATTTTTATCAAAAAAAAATGTCATACTAGTTTTTTGTACTAGCATTTTTTCTTACATCAAGAGCGGCAATTGTGCCTTTCTATAGTTTTGTTAAGCACCTAAAACTTTTTCAGCATTGGGCTTTTCTATATGGGTAACCAAACTTTACAACTTTTACCTCAAGAAAAAAAAAACATTATTTACTTTTACGGTTCAATTTGTTACGTAATACAGTAAATTTAAATTAATATAATATAGAAATATCATACGTAAACGTGTCATTTTTACTCATTTACTATGATTAGTACCAATTAATGACATAATTTTGGTATCATGCTCTAATCTGAACACTAATTATTTTATTCTTTAATTAATCTTTTTATATAATATGTATATATGTATACACATAATTAGTAGCTAAATGTTGTCATATAAGTCCACGAAAAGCGTTGACTTTGTTGAATATAATAAAACTCTACTAGTGGAATTAAATTTGCCAAGAATCTAGCTCGAGTCTTGAGTTCATGACTCTCCATATATCTAAAAGCCCATTTAATAAATCCCTACTATTATTATGCTTAATTAAATAATAATAATAATAATAATAATAATAATAATAATAATAATAAAATGAAATGGTCAGTTGGTCTCATCAAGCTGGTGTATATTATTATATCGATAAAAGTCATATATGATAAAGTAAATTGAAAATTTGAAATGGGCGTCCACAAGTCCTCGTATTATATTTTCAAGTGATATTTAAATTAATATAAACTACAATTTGTCAAATTATCTGGGGTGTTGTTGATGGCCTTATTATTGATTGATTAACTAACACTATTTAAAAATAATAAAATGCTAATTTACATAACGAAGCTATTTATAATTACTAGATTGGGCTATATGTGCTTCCATGTTGGGTACATGGCAGTTTTTATAGCCATGAAATTAATTATTTCATGATTTTTTATTTGTTAGTATTATTCAGAGCTGCGGCTATTAAATTGAATAAGCCGTTTAGTAATTATGTCTATAGTATTATATATCATACTTACGTCATATATTAATTAAATATTAATAGTAACGGTAATGGTATTAGATTTTTCATACTAAAGTCTTCTTCAACTTCAAGTGGGAGGCCAGTGAAATTCATATATATAATACATACACACATACATACACACACGTATATATATAATAAATACGGCGTCAATGGATGATGTACCTCACCTTCAACTTGAATTATAATAAATTGACAAGAAAGTTGAAATTTGTAACTCAATCTATCAGTCACATGGTACAATTATTTAATTAACTAATTAATTAATTAATTTAATGCTGACATGTTGCCCAGTTTATTTACCAAGACCCGCTCCTAATTCTTCCATTTCAACTCTTCACGCTGCAAATTATTTTATTTGTCAAATTATTTAGGGTCAATTGGAAATTAATTGAATTTGGTCTCAAAATACTAATGAAGTTCGAAAATGTGATTATAATTTGGGGAAAATGAAGAAGAGGCAAAGAAGGAAGAAGAAACAAAAAAACAAAACAAAATAGGGAAGATAGTGTTTTTCAACTCCAAGTTTATATTATTGACTGTGATACACATGTTTCCAAAGTAAATTTAATCGCTCCTAAAAAAGTCAATTCAATCATTTTTCTTAATGGATAAGCCAAAATCCAATTTTTATAATTTTCAGTGGATAATTTCAAGAATATTGACATTTCATAGTATGTAAATCTTGTTAAAATAATGCTAACTGCACTTTAGAAGGATTTCCTTCGCCGTTTTCTTTCTTTTTCGAAAATACAAGTTAATTAGAATAATTTCCAAAATTCAGAAGTAAGCAAAAGTTAAAATAGGTTACCATAAAGTTTATTTTAGTTACAAAGTCAATGATGGCTGATATTATTAACAATACGTAGGCTACGTAATTATGCTTTAATGAATTGGTGAAATTTGAACTTTAATCAAGTCTAATGCTATGAGACAGTAAGGTTTGAAACTTTGAATACTTTGACCAATGCATAATTCATTAGAGGAATGCTCGTGCCGGTGAATACATTTAATATGTTGATGGCTGACATAACAATAATATATAAATAAAATTAATATTACTTAATTACTAAGAAAAAATTAAATTCTATTAAAAAAATTAAACCCTAATTTGAAAATTTACTAGCATTATATTGACTCATCAGTAATGAATATATTAAGTGTGTCACGGTGGACAATGGAACGTTTCTATAATTTATTAATATCTTGAAGCTGAAAGTAAACTATATACTATATATATAGAGAGAGAGAGAGAAATGATCCTCTACCCATCATGGACACACTTAATGTGTCAACAGCTGACGTGACAGTGACACGTCAATAATTTTTCCTTTTGGGGTTTAGTTTTTTTGTTAGGGTTTAATTTTTTTTGGTAAGATTTATTTTTATAAAGTATACTAATTAATTTTTTCCTTAAATATAATGCCGCCACCTCATCCATGGGCATATTAAGTATGCCCACGGTGGGTAGGGAGCATTACTCTATATATATATAGAGAGAGAGAGAGATTGGATATTATAAGAACCCCTTTAAAACTTGAGAACTAGTAACTCATATGGACCATCCATTTTAATAGATGAGAGGTTGAGATTTAGCAGTTTTTTTTTTAATTATGGGTATCAATGTAATCTTTTAATTTATGGACCACAAATATAGGAATTAAGGCTTCTCTCTCATACGCACACGTAGATACATTCATTCTTCTTCTTCAAAACTTATCTCTCCCACTTTCTTCTATTTACGTATGTGTTCCTTGAAATCGTAAGTCATACAAACATCATTTCTTTTGTCAAGTAATCTTCTTCTTTTTTTTTTCATTTTTATTTTTATTTTTATAAATGTCTTCTACTTTTTTAAAGACAAGGCAAGGCCGCATAAAGATGAAAGATAAAGCATAAATAAGAAATAATTATTCCAACTCAACAACTGATATTATCATTTATCAAGTTTTAATGTGAGCATAATTAAATTTTACGGGTTCATTTATTTCTCCCAGTGGCTTTATAGATAAAATTCGTATTGAGGTCAACAACAAATTTTTTCCCTTCTAATTTGAATATGCGCTTTATTGAAAAAATTAAAATGTTGTTAAAAGCATAATTTTATATTTAAAAAAGCATAATTTCATACTTAAAATACTTCATTTGATAGTAATTGCATATACTAAAAAAGCACGATATATAAATAGCATATAAAAAACAGATTTATAAATAGCATAATTTGATATCTAAAAAAGCATTATTACGTATAAAAAAAGATTATGATACGTTTCATTTATGCTTCTTTCTATATGAGTATAAAATTAGGCCTAATTAAATATCAAATTATGCTTTTTATGAATGTTAAAATGCTTAAATTATGCTTATTTGGATATAAAATTATGCTTTGGTATATTTATGCCTTTTTAATGCTTTTTAGTGTTTATTTCATGTTTTTTTATGTATTGATTACAAGCTTTTATACTATTATTAGTTTTTGGTGTTATTAGTGGTTTTTTCGAAACTAGACCCTAACCCTGGAATAAACCCTTAGGGGGTTTATTATCTAGTTATAACTTTATGAAAATAACAAATAATAAAAAAGAAAAGAAAAAAAGAAAACACCATCCAGGCCTTGAAAAATGATTTTCGCACATGGAAACAAGGCAGCGACTAAATCTAAACCAAATTATCAACATTTACCACTAAAAAAGCATGAAATGGATGTTATTAGTTTAAATCATGCTTAGAACACGCTTAAATAAGTTAATAAATAGAAAACATGCTTAAAAAAACACGCTTATTTTGAACAAAAGATATGTTTATTTAGTAAAAAAATAACAATATGTGATTATTGAACAATATGCATAAAAAACATGCTTAGAACAAATCATAGAACAAAAAACATGCTTATTTAGTAGAAAAAGAAAGATATAATTACTAAGCAATATGCATAAAAAAGAACATGCTTATTTAGAATAAAAGACATGCTTATTTAGAAGGAAAAAAAAAACATATATAATTATTAAACAATCACATAACTATGATAGGAAAATAAAAAATCACTATCAAAACTGATGTTATACTATTATTAGTTTTTGGTCGTTACTTTAAGCATATGTCCTTCAAGATTTCAAAAAGCATGAAATGGATGCTAAAAAAGCATGAATAAGCATGTCAAAACCCGGACACTAGCCCTGGAAGTGTCCGGGTTTTGACATGCTTATTCATGCTTTTTTGGCATCCATTTCATCCTTTTTTTTATCTTGATTTCATGTTTTTTTTTATTAATTATTAGTGTTTTTGGGTGTTATTAATGGTTTTTTCAGAAACTAGACCCTAGCCTTTAAATAAACCCTTAGAGGGTTTATTATTTAGTGTCCGGCTTTTTATACTCCCTAAGGGTTTATTCCAGGGTTAAGGTCTAATTCATGCTTTTTTAGTCTTGATTTCTTTCTTTTTTTTTCTAAATAAGCATGTGTTTTTTTTCCTTATACTACTTTGTTTAATATTTTCTTCTAAATAAGCATGTGAATTATTCTAAATAAGCATGTTTTTATGCATATTGTTTAATAATTATATCTTATTTTTCTACTAAATAAGCATGTCATTTGTTCTAAATAAGCATAATTTCATGCATATTTTTGAATAATTATATTTCATTTTTTTTTCCTACGAAATAAGCATATATTTTTGAGAAATAAGCATGAAACTGAATTGCAATAAACCAAATCTAATTTGAGAACAATTGAGAATCAAGAGGCTCCCCAATTGTCAATTTCAACAAATTGATTTCTAATAACACACAAAAACTCTAATAACACTCAAAAAACCACTAATAACACACAAAAACACTAATAATTAATAGTAAAAAAATATGAAATCAAGACTAAAGAAGCATGAAATAGACTCTAGAAAAGCATAAATAAGCATGCCAAAACCCGGACACTAGACCCTAAACCCTAAACCCTAAGGGTTTATTCCAAGGCTAGGGTCTAGTTTTCGGAAAACAACTACTAACACCAAAAACCACCAAAAGCGGGACACTAAATAATAAACCCACAAAGGGTTTATTTTAGGGCTAGGGTCTAGTTTCCGGAAAAACTACTAATAACACCCAAAAATACTAATAATTAATAGTAAAAAAATATGAAATTAAGTATTTTAACATTTGTAAAAAAATATAATTTAATTGTAAAAAGGCATAATTTTATGTATAAAAAGCATGAAACTGTTATAATTCAAGCACACAGGAAAACAATGTAAGCAGAGCATAATTTCAAATTTAATAGTAAAAAAGCATAATTATATATATATAAAGCATGAAAGAATCATTGTCTAAGCATTGATAAAAGAATAAATTAAGTATTTTAATATTTATAAAAAAAATTCATATCTAAATACGCATTATTTAAAACAACATAACTTTATATGAAAAAAGCATAAAACTATTATAGTGTAAGCATACAGAAAAAGAGATGAAATTAAAAATAAAATAAAAAACCCAGGAAAAGTAGATTAAGCATTGAAAATATATAAATTAAGCATGAAAGAATGTAAGTGTAAATAAGTGTTATACTTATTTATTAATTATTTTATAATACGAAAAGTTTGGTATTTTATTAGAAAAGCCGACACATACATAAAAAAATTATTCATTAATATTATTTGAAGTATTGTTTTTCACAAATGAAAAAAAAAAGAATATAAAACTAAACCTGTCATTGCTAGAATTATGGATATGATAAGCGGTGGTTATAGGATCGTTATACTAGTATAAATTCAAGAAGACAAAATTACCCCTAATTCACTAAAAACTGGTGGTTATCATATTTTATTTATCATTTAAGATTAAATCTCCACCATTAGATTGTAAGAAAAGGATGGTTAGGATTAGTTCCTAGTTCTCAAGTTTGGAGATAGTATCCATAAGATTCATCCCCTATATATATATATATATACATAGTTTAAATAGGGATAGTTACCACTTACCATAATAAACCAATTACATATATATATGCTAGTACATGATGAAATATTGTGCATGTAGACGTGTACTATATGCATATAAAGTTGTGGTTCAAAATAGAAAATCTACCTCGACAATAATTAATTAACTCGATTAGAATTTTGAAGTAAATTAACAACAAAAATTACCCATATAAACAGCGTATTAATTTACTGTAAACATTAGTTAAGACCAATTATTAGCTGTCAACGTTTTCGATCCCAATGTGGGGTTATTTAGGGTCTGCTGCGTTGAATTTCACACGTTTACAAGTTGATATACTTTAAGAATTAATTATCATAGAATTATATTTAGAGTAATAGTAGTAATTTAATTTATGTGTTTTAGTGTGCCCAAATATTAATTTATATTTAGATATTATCAAATTAACTTAAACTTTAGTATTACATAACATCTTAATTTTTTTCAAGATCGAGTACATTGATTAATTACCGACAAAATAATTAATTTCTTCGACGCTGCATTATCTGTTTTTAAAATTTGCATTTAAATCTCTTCAAAAAAATGCATTTTAATACTCCCACCTTTTTTTTAAAGTGTCCCCAACATAAAATTACGCATACCAAGAAAGTATATAAATTTACATTTTAAATTCATTTATTATTAGTTTTTTCTGAATCTCAACTTATATATATAATTAATTGTGGGGATAAAATAGGAAGAACAAAACTATTTTATCATCAATTCTGAAATAAGACACTTAAAAAATAACAAATCCTAAGTAACACTATTCCTATAGATATATCTCATTTTTTTATGACTAGTTAATAAAATTTGTTTTTGTTTTCTTAAACGATCAAAATTATTTCATTAATTTTAGACCTGTATTATTTTTTTTTCTCAAATATTTATGCCTATGAAGGTCAATGTTGAAAAAGGAGGGGTATGCTACCGGAAAAAGCCGTAGCCAGTAATCTACGAACCGAACTTTGACTTGATTCATATGAAATCAGCCCTAAATACCTTTTTACCTCTAGACTTCGGAATCAAACTTCGACCGGTAGCCGGTCTGACCGAGTGACTTTTGCAATTTATATTAGATTTAAACCAATCAATAATCAGCCATGAATGTCAATGTTTGGATACTAAATAAATTTATTTTTAAACTGATCCATACGTATATATATCAGAAAATTATAATAGCGACTAATTTTCATTAGTTGATTAATCTGGATTTTTTGTAGTAAAATAATAGTTTAATTATCTCACGTAGCGTCAAACAATGCATATAGCAAGGCGAATATTAATTAACTAGCGTACCGCCCGTCGAAATTCGATGGGATCACTTTATATTACAATTTTAAAATAGAATTTAAAAGATAATCCACATATTTATTTTAAATTGATAAAAGTGCAAAAATTCATTTTAGAATATTAATATGTAATGATATCAAAAGAAAAAGATAAATGAGAGACTATATTTTGCATTTAGCGATATCAAATCGTCCATTATACGGTAATAGAAAATTAGATTAATAAAAATTTTCAAGTAGTCATATTTATTCAAATTTTATTTTTCAAGACGTTCGTCATAAATGTAAATAGAAAAATAGATTTAGTAGTGATATTATTTTTCGAGACATTTTCATTTTGATGCCTAACCGCCCGTTGTTTGGTTCAACCAATTGAAGGTTACATTTGTCGAAAGTATTTTTTGAGTAGTTATATTTATTTCAAAATTATCTCATTGTTTGGGTCAACTGCTTTGAAGGATAACATTTGTTGTATAGTCGAGTGACTATATTCATTTTGAATATGAAGCCGCCCATTGTTTGGATTATCCTGAAGCCGCCCATTATTTGGATTATCTGTCGAAGATATAATATTTTTCGGGTAATTATATTCATATTGAATATCAAGTCACCTGTTGCTTGGTTCAACCATTTGACGGTAACATTTGTTCGAGTAATTATATTCATTTTACATATGAAGACATTTGTTCGAGTAATTCATTATGAATATGAAGTCGCCCGTTGTTTAGATTATATATCTAATGGAGATATAATATTTCTCGGGTATTTATATTCATTTTGAATGTCAAGCCGCCCGTTATTTGGTTCCACCATTCGAGAGTAACATTTGTTGGCAGTTGTATTCATTTTTAATATAATATTTTTTGAAAACTACGTCGCCCATTGTTTGAGTCAACGGTTTTGAGGGATAACATTTGTTGGGTTGTATTTTTCAAGTCGAGTAGTTATATTCATTTTGAATATGAAACCCCTATTTCCCTTGTCCCACATCGAAAATCAACACTAAACATATATATTAAGTTGGATATAAAAGAAAAGTTTGAAAAATTAACCAAAAGATGACTAAATGAGTATTGGTTGCACTTATGCATCTGAACTCAAACAACATAGTATTAACTCCCTCCTACAATCTTTATCTTCTATATATTTTTATTAAATTACAATATAAATTTGATTCTCCATTGTCGATCGCTAAGCGTACATCATACATGTATGTCATGATTATATAATAGAATGAAATATAAAATTAATCATGATTATAAAATTTTATAGATAGATAGATAGATAGATAGATAGATAGAAATAAGATCATGAATTGTCTTGTGAGTTGATAATTATGATTATGGTTCGAATGGATATATTAATGAGTTATTACAATTATATAAATACACTACTTATATAAATCGTGATATATTATTTGAAATTTATCAAAAAAAAAATTGAACTAATCCAAAATCATTCGATTTTCATTCTTTAAATCTAAAGTTAGAGATAAATAATTTTGAATATGCGGTGGCTTTTTTTATATGAGTTCTCCATTGATAAAGTCTTATAAAAAATCGATGTGGGATAACAAAATTTATTACGAATCCTAATGGAAATAGTAATCACGAAAATTCTACATAATTCCACGTAGGATGGAAATCCGTTTTCGTATTATATATATATATATTGATATTGATTTAATTTAAATTGGGGAGGAGGTAAAAGTCAAAAATAAATATACTAAATACATCAATTAATTAAGTAGTAATTCATAATAATAGTAGTTACACGAATATAGAACATTCAAATATGAATAGTAGCTTCCCTAAAAAAAATGGAATAGTAGTCTAATACTATTTGTCTATATATTCGGTCAAATTAAAGTACTTGTATTCAAAATTCAACGAAAAAACAAACATTTATCACGCAGTTCAAAACCCTACCATATAAAGTGGTTATAGATCTGAATTAGAAAGTGGAAAGTAAACATAGAATAGAATGCTGTAATTAATTTATTAATTACTTCATGAAAAAAGTCACATACAAATACAATAGATGATTCGAATTGATTTCCGATACTCTACTAGTGTCAATAATTATGCTACTCAGACACATGTACCTCTAATTAGACTTGATGATTTATTATAAATTAAAGTGATTTAAATTTTAAATACTAATATTTTACAATAGACGATATCCGAAGCTCCAAGCTAGAGATAAATCAAAAATATATATACATACATATCTATATGAGATGAAATTAATTTCTCATTAGTGTATGTATAAATCTTATATATATACATGTTGCCTCAAAGACTTAAACGTTGAAGTTGAATTCTTCAAGTTCAATAATTTCTTTGTATTTATGAGTATGACAGTGAATATTGTATATTGTTTAATAGGGATTAGTTCATATAATAGTATAAATAAAAATTAAATAGGTATATAAGTAGAGTGCAATTGGGGCATTGACATTTTGTTTGAGTGTGCTGGATGAAGCCATTTATTTTGAATTAATTTGTTTATGCAAGTCAAATACTGCCGCATCCCTTTATATACAAGAGGACTATTGCTGTTTCAATTCAGATCACACACACACACAAATTAAGAATACCAAAAGTTTTTTAAAAAAACACAAGAGCTAGAGAGAGAGAGATGGAGAAAGAGAGAGAAAGTAGAGCTATTATGGACATTTCTTTGCACAAATCTGCAGCCATGGATGAGAGCAAACCTTCTGAATCTAACGGTGACGAAGAAAGTTGTATCGAGGAAATCGTTCTTCATCAGGTAATTGATCTTGATTTTTAGCTCAAATCTGCATTTCATGAGCTAAAAGAGGCCATACATACATATTTGTTCATGTTTTCTTTTTCTTTTCTTTTTTTTTTTCTTTTTTTTAAATTAGATTATTTTCTACTAATTTAATCTAGTTGTGTTTCTCAGTTTGGTGGTGGGAAAAGAGGCCAAGACTACGATGGGACGAAGGCACCATCAACTTCGAATTACAGCAAGCAAGTAAGAATTAATCAACCTAAAATTATGAATATATCAAAAAAAATAAAAATTATGATGAAAATATTATCTATATGTATGCTTTGAATCCTTCATGGTAATATTTACTTCATGCAATTTTTTTTTTCTTTTTTCATTGATATTCATATAAATGGAAATTAAATGATTCTCCAAAAAATCTGCGGCATGTGGTGATCAAAGTCGTCGACGAAGCTATGTATATAAATATATATATATATATATATATATATATAATAATAATAAATATTAATCTGAGCAACCCAGCCAAACCATTGACCATATATGTATGTAATAGCTAAGAAAGAGGCAAGTCGTTGATATTTTTTTAGAGCATGGACTACAATTAATTCAAGTTGGCTCTCTTTTTTAGACCACAGCAGTTTAGATTTAATAGGAGTTTGACGTTTATTTATTTATGAATTTTTGTTTTTATTCAAATATGGTTTCTTTTCTTCCAATTAAAGAATATTCATCTTTATTGAAATCTCACATTTAGTGCAAATAATCTTTAATTAAGTCATAATTATCATCTAACACAATTATTTTTTACAGTGTTTAACAAAGATGGAAAGGCCATCACCTGAATCTGAGTCCAGATCTTCTTCATCTGCTAAAAAGGAACAGGTTTCTCTCTCTCTCTCTAGTTAATCTTATTATAATTAATTGTCATTAAATATTTCTAATTATGTAATTAATTAATTAATTATGGTTGTTGCAGTTGGATGATAAACTTGGATCAACAAGAGCAGAAATGGATGAAGTGATGGAGGAAAATCAACGGCTAAAAATGTACTTAGATCGAGTTCTCAAGGATTACAGAACCCTACAAATGCAGTACAAAGATGTTCTTCTACAAGAGGCAAAGCAATCTCCTAATCAAGCCACTGATGCTCAAATTAGTTGTCATGATCCGACACAGTCTTCCGATCATGACCTAATCGATCTCAGCTTAGGGATGAGCTCGAACGACAGGAAAGGCGAGACGCGTAAAATGCCAAAGACCGACGATAATGAAACACGAGATGATAAGCAAGGGTTGTCGTTAGGGCTTGATTGCAAGTTCGACTTGCCCGAGAAGTCGGTGGTCGAAGCTTCTCCGAATCCGAGCCCGGAGAATAGCGTAGAGGAAGTGAAGGAAGAAGCCGGAGAGACGTGGCCGCCTAAAGGAACCAAGAATGCGAGAGATGTCGGAGAAGATGAGATTTCGCAGCAAAACCCTACTAAACGAGCTAGGGTTTCTGTGAGGGTTAGGTGTGACACACCAACGGTAAGATTTAATTTTAATTTGACTAATTGGAATATAATTACTTTTGTACTTATATAGTTTTGGAGAAGTTAATTAAATGATTTTGGTTGTATGTTTATATAAATCTAGATGAATGATGGATGTCAATGGAGGAAATATGGACAAAAGATTTCGAAGGGGAATCCATGCCCTCGGGCTTACTATCGTTGCACGGTCGCACCATCGTGCCCCGTTAGAAAGCAGGTATACTTTTTTATCTTAATAATCTATTACTATTATAAAAGTGTGTATTATATTCTTATCGATTTTGGTCATAAGTCTAGAATTGTTCAAAATTGTGATACTATCTAACCATTATTTATTACTCCCTCCGTCCATATAATAATGAGCTATTCATTATTCATTATTTAAGGTACAAAGATGCGCCGAGGACATGTCGATCCTGATCACGACGTACGAAGGCACGCACAACCATCCGCTCCCGATCTCGGCCACGGCCATGGCTTCCACCACATCTGCCGCCGCCTCAATGCTGATGTCGGGTTCCTCCACCTCGGGAACCGGGCCCAACTCCTCCACCACCGCCGCGGGCGCCACCACTGCCAACCTCAACGGCCTAAACTTCTACCTATCCGACAACTCAAGATCGAAACCGTCCTTCTACCTCCCAAATCCATCGATCTCATCCTCCCCTTCGTTTCCAACCATCACTCTCGACCTCACCACCTCCTCCTCTTCCTCCACCACCCCCCATCTCAACCGCCTCGGCAGCGGCAGCTTCATTCCAAGATACTCATCCACAAACCTCAACTTCAGCTCCCTAGAATCGAACCCTATCCCAGTGTCTTACAACAACGGTATGCTCAACTATGGCCCACAACCCTTAAACCGAAACCAGAATCCACCATCTCTAAGCTTTGGATCACAACCCTACGAAACCCTATACCAATCCTACTTGCAGAAAACTATGTCAAACCCTAATAATCAACAGTCTTTAGGGCCAGACACCATTGCAGCTGCAACAAAAGCTATAACGTCGGACCCTAGCTTTCAGTCTGTCCTAGCCGCCGCTCTATCCTCCATCATGGGCGGCTCCGGCGGTGGCGCCGCCGCCACATTAGGCAACCACAACTCCGGCGACAAATCGAGTGCGATGATGAGCTCCAATAACGGCAGTGATTCTTTCCCGATTCTTTCTAGCTTTCCTTCAAATTCAAATGCCACCAAATGCGCGCCGAGTTTTATGAACAAGTCGTCGTCGTCGACGAGCTCTCAACCGGCCGGCTTGACGCTTCTTTCGCCTCCGTTTCCGTTTTCGAATTCGAGTAAGAGTAAGTCTGACTCGCCGGGGGATAGTAGGGATCACGTACTTTGATTTGGTTTAATTTGGATTTTTTTTTTCTTCCTTAAATATCATAGATGATAGTAGGGTTTTATCATAATGCAAATTGTGCATGCATGGATTAAGTTTTTTCTTTTTCCTTTTTTTTTGTCAACAATTTTTTTGTGAATGAATGATGTAAGATGAAGAAAATTGTGGATATAGATGGTGATTGCTGGTGATGACAGTTGAATAACTATTGCCAGCTTCATTTTTTTTCTTCTCTGACATTTTTAATTAATTTTAATTAAAAGCATCTTTATGTATTATGAACTCTATGAAGCCATGTTGATGATTTACGTAATTTGACTTTTTTAATTTATTGTTTTTGGTTTTTTCTTCTCACTCTTCCCTCTATTTTTAAATGATATATATTTTCTAAATTGAAATCATATCCGTAACAGAGATGAGTCTACCGTCGAAGAGGACAAGTATGAATTCACTTTATAAGAGTTAAATTAATGAGCAAATATATAATGTTGAGTTATATTGGATCAGCAGCTCAAGCGTTAGATTACTATGAAAACCTTGGTATCCATAATTATATAGTTACGTTAATTAGTTGAAGTAGGCGCACACTATAAACAATCTTAAATATTGTCATCTACTTTGAGCTTAGGGCTGCGCACGAGCCAAAACCGAGCCGATAGTACCGTGTTCAAGTTTGGATCGTTTAATATCGAGTTGAGTTTAGTTTATTAATAAATATTTTGAGTCTCACGAGTACTTTGATCGAGCCTAAACTAGTTTTCCAAAATTTCGATTTATGTACAAAATGTTAAATGCGTTATTTATAATTTATATTATTTTATTCACAATAACATAATATATTCACTAAAATTCATCATTCATATATTGTTGATATTCAATAATATTACTAATTAGAGTATAAATATATAAGTTGCAACTACTTAATATCAGTTATATATGTAATTTCAAGATAAGTACACTTATAAAATTTGTTCACGAGCTAATAAGTCAAACATTGCGCCGACGGATTGGTGATGGAAAAAACTTGGGATGAACACCAACGGATCTGTTGCGGAATCAAGATAAGGCAGCGTGTTAATAAAAGCACCAGATTATGTTTCAAATCCGCAACGAATAATAATTGTGGAAATTTGCCGACATACATAAATCCGCAACAAATTTATAGTGACCCAAAAAGAAAAACAAGGCTCTTTCAGAAGGACGAGAAGAGTAACAAATTTTAGAAATTTCTACCTACGTACACGGCACCCTCATTGCAACTAACAAAATATTTAGTTGGAATATTAGTTTACACAAAAATTGATAGGTAAAACGAATTTTTGTAAATATCTTGATTGAGTTTTGGAATGAGTGGAATACAAGGGAAAAGGGTGAAATTACTAAAATATGCATTGGAATGTGCGTATATTGCCATAGTAAAAATAATAGTAACGCCAAGAGCAATAATATAAATGTCTATTTTAATTAAAATATCTTCTCTCTTCTTCGCTTCGCAGTTCTCTACCTCTTCTGCAAGAGGACTTCTCTGAAAAGTGTGAGGGCAGATTTGGCAATAATCTTTACCTTCTTTTACTTGTATGTGGCTGAATTCATCTGCGTTTCCTTGATTGAATAAATCGATTAATTTCTTTGGAAGGAGATGATTAAGAATCTCAATTAGGGCATTTTTTTTTATGCTGGTTTTCTGTTAGTATTTGCTAATTAAGGGGGGTTTTAGAGTAATTTCGATAATCATCGTGGCTGATTATGTGTGTGTCTAGAATTGGAAGCGATTCCTTGTAAATCACCTAAAACTGGAGCTGGGTAACCTTGAAATCTGTAATTCTTGTTTTTGTGATACCGTAAATTGTTAATTATATGTATAATTGGGGGGAAATGATACTTTAGTGCTGAAATGAACTGTTTGTTTCCAAATCTGATTCGTTTAGCAGTTGAATTTATGTAGCGGAATGAAAGATGAAATCTTTTGATATCTTGATCACTTTTAGGAAATTAGCTTCTTTTTTTTTAATCTTTATTACTGAGCTAATTAATGAAGTTTATTGTTATGATTATTAGGTATTTGAGATGTCAACTGCAGCGAGGAAGAGGCTGATGAGGGATTTCAAGAGGTTGCAGCAGGACCCACCTGCAGGCATTAGTGGGGCTCCACATGATAATAATATTATGCTGTGGAATGCAGTGATATTTGGGTGTGTAAATTGTGTTTCTAATTCTAATTATTTGGCACATATTATTGTTTGATTATATCATTATTTGTTTAATTATTATAAACTCTTTTGCATGTGGACTGCAGTCCAGATGATACACCTTGGGATGGAGGTGAGTTTCAGTCTAGTGCTTGTGTTTCATTAATGGAGTAGCATTTTGTTCATGTTTGTGCCTTGGGTTCTACGGCTTTAAGCTCGAAGGAATGTGCTTTGAATGTGATAGGTACGTTTAGGATGACTCTTCAGTTCATGGAAGAGTATCCGAACAAGCCACCAACTGTTCGATTTGTTTCTCGAATGTTCCACCCAAATAGTAAGACAGTGGTTAATGATTTGGATCTATTGGTTTTGTTTGCTTATTCTAGCTCAGTGTTTCAGATTTAACATTTTAATCAGTTTATGCGGATGGAAGCATATGTTTGGATATCCTGCAAAATCAGTGGAGTCCTATATATGATGTTGCTGCTATACTCACATCTATCCAGGTAAAATGCTATCTTTTGAACTACTGATTCGATTTACTGAGGTGCTGTGTAGATAACGAACATGAATTTCTGGATTTGCTCTATATTTTGCTTATATAGCAGCTTTTTCCTTAATGAGTAGATAACGAACATGAATTTCTGAATTTGCTACAATTTACTTTCAAATTGCCTTCATGAAACCCATAGTTATAAGTGGGAGTACCCTGTTAGATTAAGGTTATTTAGAATTGCTTATTGATGACTGTATTATAAAAGAATAGTCTTCATATCGAGCTTCTAAGAATTCATGTGGCTGTATGAGATGTCAACCAGTTACCATATTCTGATTCACATGTCTTCACTTATAATCTGAGATATCCAATCGAAATATGTAATCCCTTTGCAGACTATTACTCGTTATCAATTGGGATTCATCTTTTGAATTCTAACTCGAGTATTATTTTTCTTCCATACCCTTCTCTGTCATTCTTCATCTTTATCTATTTACTGCACAAAGTTGCAACCACTAATGCATAATATTCTGGAATCTGCCATTATGTTAGGCATGGTGTGTTCCTTTGCAACCACCACCTTCTCTGGGCATTCTGTAAAGGAACTCTTGTTATCTAATTGGATACCATGCCCAAAATTGTTGGCAAAAATGATTCAATTTCCTGCACTGCTCAAGATTTCGGCTCATATATTTCTAAGTAATAAACTATCTTTAGGGTACAAGAAAGCGTAAACAGAGTCGTGACATTGTACTAGGCAAATTTTCTTGGCATTGAAGGAATTAAGTATTAAGTGTAACAAATAGGTTTTCTGGTGTATAATTTAATGCTTATCATCAATATATGAAGTTTGTAACAAAAAATGTTTGTGCTACAGTCGTTACTGAGCGACCCAAATCCGAATTCTCCTGCAAACTCTGAAGCTGCTCGGATGTTCAGCATGAATAAACGAGAATACAATCGCAAGGTTAGGGAAGTCGTGGAGCAAAGCTGGACGGCTGACTGATCGTGCACTTCAATACTGTAGCAACAAATTGCTTCGACGCTGATTTGGGACTGTGTCAGTCACTTCTGCCTCGGTCCTAATATATGAAGAAGCTGTAAGAGTGCTGTTATGGTCTGAGACTGTTGCTTGATGAAGACTTGTAAGTTGTAAAATATAATTTATGGATTGATTTGTTTTGAACTTTGAATGTTGAAATGACATTTACTTAGCAGCATGAATGCTTGATGTGGGCTTATAAACTATGTACTTGTTTGTTTTACTGGGAATCTTATTTTCTTGCAAGAATTCTAGAGGATCTGGATCTATTTCCTTTTTCCATTTTCAAATATCACATCCATTAAAGTTATTGCAAATTCATTCATAGTATGACTATGAGTTATGATTTGAAATGCATTATTATAGGATGAATTTATTCAAACAAATTCCAAATTTGATATGGATTAATGAAAAGGGATTAAAAATGACATTAGAAGCATCTTGTAGCTGTAGCTTTGTTGCTGCAAATGCTTTGAGAGCAGTATAAAATATGTTAAATATTTCAGACTTCTCAGAATGAAATAAATTGATTGAAAAAATCCAAGTTGTATTTATGTAATGGCATTACAGGATGTAGACAGACATGCAAAACTCACACAACTAATCCAGAGCAGCAGCAAGAGTACAAAAATTACAAATTCCACACCACACCAGATTTTCATATATGCCCACCATAATAATTCTGTCGCCCTATACAATTAGTAAAAAATAACTACTAAAAGTTTAAAATCAAAACCAAAACCAAACATCCAATTATTGCATAGCAATAGTATGTTCTCTAAACTTCTGCTGAAGCCACCTCCTCCATCTGCAACGCAGCCTGCAAAGTAGAAAAGATAGTAAATTTTTGAATAATCGGAACGATAATAGAGAAAAACGTTGTCTTTGTATAAAAAACTTACCATGTTTTCTTTGTCTTCTTGAAGAGCTTCCTCTGGCTGAGAGTTGACTGGCTCTGCAACTGTAATGAAATAACCAAATTATCAGCATAAGTACAATCTTTCTCTATATAGATAGTAAACAATCTTAATGTAAAAGGATTGCCTTATTCACCTTCGCCACTTGCAGGCTTCTTCCCCTGCTTCTTCACCTTGTCATCACTTTTGGTAGGTTCTTGCTTCACTGGTTTAGAAGGTTTTCTTTGAATGCTGCGTCCCCTGACTTCAGGAGTAGGCTTCGAGATTGCAGGAGTCTTGGACACTGCTCGTCTGGTCTTCTTTGCAGATTCATCCTTTGCAGCAACTTCCTTACTGGGTTTCTTGACTTGCTGAATCTCATCAGAACTTATGTCTAGCGACTTCGGCTTCAGCTTCTCAGCATCAGTAATAGAAGATGATGAGCTACGAGCATCATCTTCGGATAACTGATTTGGCTCTGCAGAAGCCTCTGAGGGATCATAGTTTTCAGAAATCTTATAGCCCTGGAACAGTTCTTTCACTGATTCTCCCAGTCCAGAAACATCATGGTTGCGCACATATGACTTTAGCTCATCGCTAATCTTCTGTATAGGCTACACACACACACACAGCTAATCCTTAGTAAGCATATCTAGTGTGTAATAGCAATGCAAAACGAAAACGGCAAAGGAAGATCTAAATTTCATCCAACCATCAGGCCATTGGCATTTCAGAACTCAAATTTTCAAACAAAAGCATTCAGCAAATCGAATAAAGCATTTAGTATACCTCGCATCCAGCCTCCAAAGCAAGCTTAAAGAAACCAAGAGAGAGGGAGTGCTTGCCAGCAGTTTCAGAGAGCTTAATCTGAGTGAGCCAGTAAGAAGCTGATGCTAGAACACTGAATTTCTTTCGATTTGATGTTCTTGAAACATCAGACACAGGCGTTTCACTCTTCCCTCTCTGTGATCTAGCCTCAGAAATGGGAGTGATATTGCCAAAAGATTTGGAAGCAGGGCTGGCACTTGACTTGGAAGGAACTGAGAGCCTTCTCGGAGGCCTGGCAGATTTCTCCTTACCCGAGAGATCGAGAACACTCACACTCTTAGTCACACTCGAGGCCAGCCTTCCCCTGAAAATAAACAGAGTAAATACTGGTATACGTATAGAGGTATGAAGAAACAGTAACAAACAGAGAGAGAATTTTGAGATTGTTCACAAAATAATATATTCAGAGTTTTTAAGATTAAAATTGTCTCCATAAATTCTAGAAATTGAATGAAAAAGTTAAAACGCAGGTAATCATACCGACAAGATTTTATGAACACATAACATAATTAAACATATTAGGAACCAGAATTTGCAGATTAAGTTCCCTGCTCATTATAAAGTCTAACCATTCAACGAAATTCACACACATGAAATCATAAACAGAGGCACACCTTTTAGTGGTAGAGTGGGAGTTCGTAGAATCGGCGAGCGGCGGTTTCTCTTCCTTGGATCTCGTAGCAGATCGGAGCGGATACCTGAGAAGCTTCGAGGCTGATCTTCCTTCTCGAAATCAAGAGCAAAATTGAAAGGAAACAAAAAATCTCAGAATATAAAAATGGAAAAGGAGAAATCAAACCAAAATTGTAAGAACTGCTATCATCAATCTCTGAAACCAAAAAAACAAAAGAGAGAATCGAAGGATTACCAGAAGCAGAGTCTTTGGCAGCAGAATCCTCCATAACTGCAGACATTTCTTCTGACAAAAACTGATAAACACAGGGCGTTTGTGAATTTGATGAAGATTTAGATGGAGAAATAGACAAATAATGGGAGGTTTTGTTTGTATTTATATACTGGAGGAAGAGTTCATGGGCGGGAAAAATAGGGCTTAGATCAGATTTAAAAGGAAAATAATTAAATAAATGGAAAGGAAAAGGCAAATTATGGGAGGAACGGCTTCTGGACTCTGGAGGACCCCATTATTTTTTGAATTTCAAATTTCAAAATAATGAATTTTTGTAAAAAATTATTTATGATTTTTCTAAAGAAAATGGAGATTTTGTAGGCATTTGCCAACTAATTTCTGGTGGAATTGAACTTATCCATAAAAGGACTCAATATATTTATTTATTCTTTTTGATGTGTTTTTCATGTATATTCGGAAAAATAAGTGATCCCAAATATTAGGAATTGTGTCATTATCAAAATTAAATAGCTAACATAACTCTTTTTTATTTGTATTTTTAGAGTAAAAAAAAAAGGTCATTTACCGTTGCTAAAGTGAAGTATGTAGGGCTCCTCATCAAGTTTAATTAACGTCTATTTTACTCTTGTTCTTTCCTACAAAGTCGTATATTAGGAGGAGCGTATGAGCAGTTTTTTCCCTGAATTTAAGAATATTATTTTATTCATATTTTTCGCCACCTATAAATTACACAGACAAATGCTACTCCCTCCGTCCCAGTGAAGACGAGACGTCTCATTATTTTATATCTTCATTGGAACGGAGGAAGTATTATACACTGTACAAGTATTAATGAGAATGTTCCTCAACTATAGTTCAGAATGTGGAGATGAGAAAGAACTAGGCAAGAAAACCATGTCTTTGTACATAAATTTGTTGAAAGATTAAAAATAGCAAAGAATCAAAATTGACTCAAGACTCAAGAACGCAAATCCGAGTCGGTAATCTGGGAAGGATCGATCACGATTCCATGTATTTGCCTTCTTCGTCCAGAAATATTCGCGGAAGAAGCAGTTTCGAACTGCACGTGAGATGGTATAGGCATTTCGTCAGAGTAACCAGAGATGCATAGTGCTCCAGAATCATCTTGCTGCCAGTAGACTTGTACCATTATGCCCCTAGGATGTTCGGCCGATTCTGTCCCCGGTATACCTATGAACCTTGTCCCTATCGGAACCTGCACATTCGAAAGTTAACACGTAGAGCTTTGTAACTAACTATGCATGTACTGCTTACATCTATAATCTATAATTATAAGTTGTAACGTACTTGAAGAGACGCCCCCGAGTTTAGAATGAGAGTTGCAAAGGCTCCCTCAGCTGCAGCACTTTCTAATTCCGCTTGTTTTGCTATATTTAGAAAGACTTCTTCTAGAGTTGTTAGCCCAAGTTGGATATCAGCTATGCCGAACTCTTTCTCTCTCTCCTGGAGCTCACTGAAGAAGTTCTGGGTATTTCGGAGAACGGTTTTTAGTTGATTTAGTCACAGTTGCTAAGAAGATTACCGTGTAGAAAATGTGTTGCTTACCTTCAATAGCTTCTCCTTTTCATGGGGGATAACGAAGGTCAAGAACGATTTGCTCTCCTCTTTAGGTACGACATCCAAATGCTGCGCAACGAATAACAAGATTTTATTTTGTATTCTCTTTAGAAAAATGTTTCGACTATCACCAATAACTTGGCATTAGACTTACAGATTTGAAGAACTCTTTGACAGCAACGTGTTGAGTGTTACTTTCAGTATTTCCCCTATCTGGAGTACCAGTAATATCCCCCACAAAGCTTATATTGGCAATGAAACCTGTTCCAAATTTTGACTTCAACCTTATAGAAGCTCCGATGCAGCGAAGCCTGCCTTTTGCCATAATTCCTATTCTGTCACCTAAGATATCTGCCTCTTCCATGGAATGAGTCGTTAGAATAATAGCACGCCCCTTTTTAGCACCTTCGATTACATCCCAAACATGCCTCCTAGTTATTGGGTCCATACCTGTGGTCTGTGAGTTCAAAATTACTTTCATCAAATTAGTAATGAGAGATCTATACTTAAAGATCTAAAGAGTGAATTAAGAGATTTTCCACTCACTGGCTCATCAAGAATAACCAATTTCGGTTCACCAATAAGGGCAATAGCAACACTAAGTCGACGTCTCATTCCTCCACTATAACTACCGGCTCTGACTTTAGATGCCTCGGTGAGTTTGACTTCCGCTAATAATTTCTCTACAACCTATTAAAAAGGCATAGTGTTGTTATTTTAGGGATTGCTTATCGTGCACACTTGCCACTTGAACTTAACAATATCAGGAACCAAATAAGATTTGATGCAACTAAGAAATGAGTTTGGGATTGGAGAGTTCATACCGATTTAATCGAAGAAGGGTTCAGACCTTTGATGCTAGCAAATAAGTGAAGGTGCTCTTGTGCTGAGAGTGCGTCCCACAGAACATCAAACTGTTATATCAGCACAACTATGAAAGTTAGTTTCCTTTCAAAAGTCAGAAGCACAACTATATTACTCAAAGAAGGCATGGAAAATTTTAAGGAGCAGAACCTGAGGGCAGACTCCTATCATCCTCCGGATGGCCGACATCCCAGTAGAGTTACGTATAGAATTCCCATAAATTAAAGCTGTCAAAATAAATTTCAGAACAGGTTTATGAGTCAGCATTGAAAAAGAGATGACATGAAATTTAAATGCCGAAGGAAGATTTCTCACCATCTCCGATAGTGACGGGTGTAATCCCAGTTAAACAATTGATAGCAGTAGTTTTCCCAGCTCCATTAGGTCCGAGAAGGCAAAAAAGCTGATCCTTGGGGAAGTTCAGCCATATGCCCTGCAGGTAAAATATCCACAATCTGCTTCAGCAGGTATTTTTCCCATAAACAAAATTATGAATAAAACTAAACTAAACTGATATGTGAGGTATACATGTATACCTAGATGTTCTTAGTGAAGTTAGGCTTTATTTATGAATTATGTACTTTATGAATTTAAGGCCTTCATGCCTCTGTTTTTAAAAGTCACTCTCATCAATTTCCCATCCCTCTAGAATGGATATTAGTGCAAACTTAAAAATCAATCAACAGATGAGACCACAATGCTTCCTTCACAGGCAAATAGCGGCTTTAATATAAAGTATTCTGCTTAAATCCAATTTTGCTGAGTGTATTTATCATTCTAAACCCCAGTATAATTAAATCATAAGTAGAGTTAGAACAAGCTATCACTCTTATAGCCCGATCGCCTGCTTAGGCACTCGTCTCCAATAATTCTAGTCCCAATTGATAAGCTACTCTAACAGGCACATCACATGTGATTGACTTACCTTTAGAGCATGATAAGGAGAGGTCCTCTTGCACCTGCAGCAACCAATTTTTGTTGCTCCAGCATAAGTCTTCACTAGACCCCGTATTTGAACTGCAATTCTCGAGTCTACATTAGATTCTGCAGCTTGCCGTTTCACTATGGCTTCCTCTTCTTGTACATCTTCATCATCTGGATGGAGATTCTCCAAAGGTGGAATTGAACTCATACAACTACAAATGCCTCCCTCTGAAATTGAAAAGGCATGTCTGAAATCTTAGCAAAGCAACAAAACTCATGTTAACCAACAAAAAAAGACATATACTGGAGTACCTTGTGATTTGTTACCACCTTTGCCAGTCCAGTACCCAGGATATAGGAAGTAGAGGACTGATTTTCTCACACCAGATGCGTTAGGGAATATATTGTCGAAGTAGATGGCTAAAACGAACCACAAACAGGAAGTTGCTACTAGCCATATGTATATATCATTCTGATTACAGGCAAAGATTCAAGAAATGATTCAGTAGGAGCAGTAGAATAGCTTCATATTCCAGTATCCATTAAGTTATTTTACGAGTTTTTGCTCTGATCCTAATAATAATTGACAGGGTATGTAGAGTTAATACACTCTGAAAGTTGGACATACGATTGTTATAACACATTCCACATCACCAGGTGCGCATTTTAACCTCCCTTTCCAGCTTATGCCAGGATCTTGAGGAGTTTCAGTAGCCACTGAAAGCAAGTTCAAACCTGCTGCAAAAAGATTGGGTGGGAATAATGACCACACATTTTGGTAGGTCTTTGAGTAATCCTGGCCGTAAGGAAATCCAAATGTTGTGACAAGCTGAAAAATAATTCACAAATCTCGGTTATCAAGGGCTCTTAGCTTATTACGATGTCTTTAGTAATTTCCAAGTAAACCTCTGATCAAGTTACAAACCTGAGTCATGAAACCAATAATAAAGATAAAGTAGCCCACAGTTGTGGATGAAGATGACTTGCTAATAAAGGCAGACAACATAAAGGCGAAACTAACCTGGCAAAGAAAACAACAAACAAATCCAGCAATCAGAATCTCCTTATGCATTTTGCATTAGTCGAAACATTGAAATAGATGAGAAATTTGCAAGTTTGTACTGGGATGAAGAAACCTACCATACTCAATTGGAAAAGGTAAAACAAGAGGAAGACAACCACAAAATTGTTGTTCAAAAAGAAATCAAATTGGAACATCATCCCGAAAAGTACTGTTAGAAGGGACGAAATAAAGGTGAGCATTCCCTCCCACGTTAGCCATGATAACCAATACGCTGTATCATAAAGACCCATCATTGTCATAGTCTGTTATCACAAGAACATAAGGATAAAAGATTAGTTATGTGCGGTGCCGAGCTCAGGATTCAGTTTCTTTTCTTAGCTGAAAATGCAAAGCTAATACCTGGCGAAGTTTGAGTTCTTTCTCGGTTATCAAAGAGCTGATTTGAAAGACAAAAGAAAACATTGCAATAGCCAGGAAAAAGGTCGGTCCAGCTCTCTGCACAGCAGAGATGATTTCCAGCGCAGGGTGGGCGAATTCCTTTATACTAACAGTCCAACTAAAGCCAGCATCTGATAGAAGACACTAGAGGTCAAAACTAGAGAAAATTATGCATATTCGATGTAATGAGCTGGATGCCTGTGGCAGTTGCCATACCTCCCATTAGAGATCTTGCAATTTCTCGCTCTGCAGCAAGTTGAAGAGGAATTTGAAATTTAAATGTTGGATCTTCAAAGGACCCTCGCTTAGCAAGTGGAGTAGAGTTAGTCTGTATCCCATAGCTAATAACAGTAGCATTTCTGTCCATGAAATGGAGAGCACCGGCGCATTGCATGGGATGGCTGGCGAGCCAATCGTCTGTTTCGTCTGGTGTTCTGAATTCTCCGACCTGCTCGAGCATGACGGTAGAAAAATCTTTTACTTCCAGTTACACCATTACACTCTTCTAATGAGCAAACTCTAAAGAAATGCAGACTTAATTTTATCACAGTATACAAGAGATATCAGAATTCGTATCATGGCCTCTCATCATTAACCATATGGATCAAGAATATTGGATTAGATACCCAAAACAAAAAAAAAAAAATTGAATTTAAAACAATATATACTGTACATTACAGTTATGCATAGTGATTCTTCAATTCATGAGACAGCACCACAAATTCCCAAAATGTAATTTACATGAAACAAAAATGACAAATTCAATTCAACCAGTTTCCTCTAAAACCAATCAAAAAGCAGTGCCCTAAATAATTCAAAACAACGAAACCGACAGATAATCAAATAAATTGAGAAAACGAAACACAAATAAGCCAAACAGTAATTCCAAAAGCTCAAAAAAATAAACATAAAAATATGGACCTTTGCTTCAGGAATAGGCCTTCCAGGATTGTTCTCTCTAACCCTCTGCACAATTTCTCGAACCCTCGCACTCTCATTCCCACTCCACACGAAGTCAAAGCACGGCAGCTTGGTGTAGAACTTGTCCTCGCACGGCGGAATCGGCGGCGCAACCAGCGGCTTCGGATCGACATTGTTTCTGAAGGAAGAGGAGAAGGAGTAGCGCGCCTCGATGGCTTCCTGGATGAAGAAAATGAGCGCGATGAAGAAGAGCGAGGAGAATAGCTGGAGAAAAGTGGAGCGCTTGTTCCGCCATGAGAGCAGCAGGTTTTTTTTTAGCAGAGCTTTGTACTGCTGCCACAGCAGTCGAAATCCTCTCTGCAGCTCCATTAATGGAGATTTTACTCTGATTATGTGGTGGTTGATTTCGGTGATTTTGGAATGAATTTATACGCTTGACCGGTGGAATAGGAAGGTTCAAAGGCGCGGGGAATATCGGCACTTTTACGATTTTGCCCTTCGATTCGGTGAGGAAAGGAAAAAGTAATAATTTTGAGTTCGAATTCGAATTCCATTTTTATTTTCTTTCATTTTATTTTCCTATGAGATATTTCGTGGGAATTTTGCATAAATTACTTAATATGGAGATTAAAAGGTCAACTTTTGATTTTATTATTAAAAAAATCATTATAAAAATATGGCTACAATCCCATGTAACTTCAATTGAAAGTAAATGTATAGTAGTAATATTTAACGCTCTTCTCTCCTTTACAATATTTGTGTATTAGATCTTTTGGCGTGTATTCAGATGTTTCAAAAATTGGATATTAAGATAAAGTTTAGTTCTCATTTGATGTAGAATATCATACACTATATAAAATAAAATAATACACACAATATCAAGTGAGACAAATTTTGTTTTAACATCCACTTTTTGACTCACCAAAATACGTGACGAAAGATTCAATGCACGAATATTATGGACGCATGGAGTACTAGTCGTTTATAAGAAATTCAATAACGTCATTGTCATGTATCTTCAATCGCAATTCGGATCTTCTATTGTATTTGTATGTGACATTTTATATTGCATTTATGGATAATTGACATGTGGCATAATCAATGATTTAGGATTTAAGATTTATATAAGGAAAATATATACCCTAACCTTTGAAATTTCTAAACCCCTAAAATTTGTCACATATCATTAATCTGTTTATATAATAGAATATGCAATACAATTTAATAATAGATGATCTCATTCGCTTCAATCGTATGCCATCAACTTCATTTTTATTATACCACTAAAAACCAACTTGGAATCAAATGCTGATCTCATATATTTGGATTTTCAGAGAGGATGAGTGAGGCGAAGGCAACGAATTTTGAAGTTGCCATCAAGGGGCATTTTGGTCAGTTCACTTGGATTCGGTGAAGGGCATTTTCATCATTAGAAAAGTCACACTCCATTATTACTTAATTAGTTAGTTATCGACGTGCCAACTGCAAACACCGTGCGTTGCATGGCTCACATACTTAAATTAAATCAAATCAAATCAAATCAAATCAAGTTAACTAAATTAAGCTTGTACTTTAATTTCACTAAGCATAGATTATTGAGATTTGATTTTAATTTTCATATCTAAATATAACATGTAAGTGGAAGCCATACCCATAAAACGCTGACAATGTCAGAATTTTATTTTTATTTCCCTAAAACGTGGGACTTTAATTAATTTACTAATTTGTAAGAGAGGGAGAGAGAAATAAGAGTAATTACACTGTAATTTCAGCTTATTAAGATCGTATTAAAATTTGAGTTGACAGAGAAAAAATGCCTGCTCTTATTGGTCATAAATTTTAGAGTTTACTATTTTCTTGAAAGGCGATAGCTAACTTTCTTGATAGGGTTTCTGTTGAGACTTTATCATTTTATAAATTGACATGATGATTTTTGCATATTTTAACCCAGTAAAATGTAATATACTACCTCCATCTCGTTACATTAGTCACATTTTCGTTTTGGTCCGTCCCATTACATTAGTCACATTTCTAAATAAGGAAATATTTAACTTAGATTTTAGTGCCCAATTAGTACTTTTTGTACTTTTTCACACTAATTTACTCTTAAATTTGTACTTTTCCAACTTTATTGACCAAACCTTGGTTTGTGTAATATTCAAACTATGACTAATCTATTGGGATGAAGGTAGTAGTCAATAGTTACCAAGTCATATTGTGTGCTATTAATTTAATACAAATATATATTCATTTGATTTTGATTGTATATTTGTTAAATTATAACGCGACTTGATCCATATATATATTTGCACTCGACCTATACCTTTCATGTGATTAGACCTCCTAAACTTTAATAATTAAATTATGTTAAACTTAGCTAGGTGACTTTTGTGGAAATTTCTTCTACTCTTTGAGATTAATAAATTAAATCTGTAAACATATATCGTAAGATAATATGCAAACTGGCGTGATGAACATATATTAGTTATTATTTTATATTTTATTTTTATCTTTAACTAAGTTGACAGAAACAGATCGGAGATACGTGGAATATAGTATTACAAATTCAAAGTTTTATGATAGGAAATAGTATGCTCAAAGTGCAAGAAATTTAAACTTTTTGTAGCTACACGTATGATTTTCAGATCGTAATAAGTGGAAATTGATTAATTTAATTAACTAAAAAGTTTGACCAAGTGAGAGCAAAACGAGGCGATTAAGAATAGTAATTACTCCCTCTGTCTTTTTTAAGTGTTTTATTTCAAAATTTGACGATAAAATAGTTTTTTTATTATTTTAATTCTATAATTGATATTATATATATCTTCATATTGAGAAAAAAGAATAATAAATAAAATTAAAATATAAATTTACACACCTTTTTAATGTGTATAATATGATGATTGAGTACACTTAATTACTAAAAAAAAGAGGGGCATTTTAAATATTACTCCGTATAACATAATCCTTTCACCTTAAGTAATGTACATGAAACAAATTTCTTGGAAACAACGACCAATCGATTCGATCTAATTGTTTATGCAAATTTACTTGTGCAACAATCTAATACTCTATCACTTGGTTAATTATACGTACATGACTACGTCATGATTTATTAGTTCAAATATTAAATAATGTACGACCTTTTCTTCCAATTTCTAGGAAAGTTCATAAGTCAGTAATCAAATTAGGGTGCCGAAACGCGTGAGGGGCTTTATAGTCATTACAGTACCAATAAATTCCGCGAAAATCAATTGCTCGGAAGGGTAGTTACGTCAATTCCTGCAAAGTAAATCTTTCCGTTGATTCAGAGAATATATTCATATATAAACGGTGGCGAATGGCGGCCTCAGAATCCAAAAAAATATAGCTCTCTAAATATGATGTGAATTCGAATTAAGTTTATTAACTGGTAAAGGAAAAGGAACATTCTGATTGAAGCAGTTGAAGTTTCGAAAAAATGGCGGATTCACCGAATGCGCAGTCGAGTTTCTGGACTCAGGCCAATGCGTTGCTGAGGAAGAATTTGACTTTTCAGGCGAGTTTTTTCCCTCTCATTTTCTTTTCAGAATGAATATTTCTGCATCTAATTCT
This sequence comes from Mentha longifolia, assembly GCA_001642375.2. Taxonomy (NCBI): domain Eukaryota; kingdom Viridiplantae; phylum Streptophyta; class Magnoliopsida; order Lamiales; family Lamiaceae; genus Mentha; species Mentha longifolia. The sequence continues at coordinate 4,825,884 of CM038111.1, read as the reverse complement.
TAATCCCCCTTGTTTAATGTAATCGATATTATATTCGGTTCAATTTCAATGTCTACTTCTTTGGTGGACATGAATTGTCTGAGCTGAATTTGAAGGTTGTTCCTGAAGCCTAATTTTCGTTCTTCCTTAGGTGCAATAGGTTGTACTCGTTTGAAAACTTAGTTTTGTGATTAGAAATTCATTGTTTACGATGCTAATTAATTTAAGCTAAAAACCTTAGGTTAAATGTAGTAAATGTATGGAGTTTTTGTTTTTCTTTTTTTTTTTTTTTTTTACATTTTTTTCAGTTGATACATGGATTTTTGTCACCTGAATGCGCGGTAGACTAGTGTTCGACATCTAAAATAAGCTCGTTATTAGTATCATTAGTTGAAATTTTAACATTATAAATTTCCTATATGAAGTTTGAATTTTAATCTCTGGTCTAAGGTAGTGGTATTCTGAACTGTTTTTCACTTGCACACATCTCCTTTGCAGAAACGAAGTATGAAAACAAACATTCAACTTGTTCTATCGCCAATCTTCCTCTGTTTGTTGCTTGTTCTCATCCAAGTTTTGGTGGACAAGGAGTTGGATAAGCCTTCAAATAGGTGTGGCTGTACTTGTGTTGATACTGATGGGAATGGTCAATGCGAAAGAAGATGTGGGATTGAATACTCGACTTTAGACCAAGCGTTTAGTTGTCCCATGCCTCACCCTCCAGAATGGCCTCCAGTATTACAGATACCAGAGCAGCAGTTTCGTGCAGTGAGAACTGATTCCACCTCATTTCAAGACTTGCCTAATGATTCGTGCAAGAGAACTGGTTCATGTCCTGTAACTATGCTTATTACAGGAAGAAACCAAACCTTAGGACAGAGTACGTCAGTCTTCATCTTTCTTTCTTTTTTCAAGAGGCTCACTCTTCATCTTATTGATTGCAAGTTATGTCGAGATCAGGTAATCTTAATACTTCTCTTGTGACTACTTGATAGGTGTGGCCGGAAACATGTTTGCAAGACCACCGAGTGTAGATTCCTCTGATATACTGTACAGCTTAGCGGATGAAGCCTTGGTTAGTTGTATTTGTTTTTACATTTTTCCAACTTCGAAGATAAGTTTTTACCGTTTTCAAGTGATGAGAGTAGAGCTTCATTGCTAAGACTGCAAATGGTTTAACATTATTTCTTGATGACACATATATGAAATTTTGGTGTTTCAGGCTTCGGAAACAAAGACTGGGATTTTGAATTTTCTTGATCCAGCGTTCTTTTCTAACACTCCTGTTGATTTTCTTCAACCTCAATGTGCACCGAACTCTCAATTCTCTATTCCTATCCAATTAGCTTCTGTTACAGTACAGCAAGGTAGATTTTATGGACAAATTTGTCTTTGAAGATGTTTATTTACTCTGTCGAACAATACATATTATGTGGATATGGTAGTCTTACTTACTTTTTTTATGATCTATCCATGAATCCATGAAGTAAGGCCCTTGGTTTTTCTGAAACTTGTTTTGTATTAAACTCAGATGTACGTTGCATTCAAGGCTTGCATTTATGGCGCAATAGTTCTTCAGAGATAAATGATGAGCTCTACAAGGGTTACCGTAAAGGTAACCCAGACCGACAAATTAATGAGATTGTAGCAGGTCTGTGACACCATTACAACACTGTGCAATAAAGTTTCCGTTTTATGTGAATTACCAACTTTGTTGTTACTTTTGTTTTGCAGCCTATGATTTTGTTAATTCAAATGAGAATCTATTCAATGTTACTATATGGTACAATTCTACATACAAGAATGACACAGGCATCGGGCCTCTTGGTTTGACGCGGGTGCCTCGTTCAGTAAATTTGGTATTTGAATCCTGCCCTTTTTTATGCTCTTAAGTTCCTACTGACAGTTTATGCATAACTTGATTTACGATGATTCTGACATGTCACTTCCCATCATAGTAATCTTTCTTACATTTTCTGGCATCTCTTCAAGTTGAGACTTCTTACACTCGTGACTTGTATTTGTCTCAATATTCAAGGCACTATTCGCATGTATCTTGACTACAATTATGACATGATCATCGCAGTCTGAATAGTTATAATTTCTGAAGAACCTTTTTCTTTGTATAAGAATATATCTGTATTATATGTATTTGTCTTTTGGTTTTCCTTTTAAATGATTCTGATGTAACGAGAACACTTTTATGTTGAGCATATAAAATTTCTTGAACTTCTGCAAATGCAATAGTTTGTTGATATACGTGTCTGACAATCATCTTGAATTGGACCTCTATTGCTTGTCAACAATGTTAATCCATATGGATCAAGGTGTCTTTATTTTTTTATTTTTTTTTTAAGGATAAAGTTTTGCTTTTAAATGATATACTACTTACTCAACTAAAAGAAAACATAAAAACTTGTCATGCTAATTTAGTGTATGCACATGCAGGCATCAAATGCGTATCTGCAATCTCTTTTAGGGCCAGCTACAAAAATGCTTTTTGAGTTTGTGAAAGAAATGCCGAAACCTGAAACAAAACTCAGGCTGGATTTCTCTTCTCTCCTTGGGCCACTCTTCTTTACTTGGGTTATTGTTCAACTGTTCCCTGTAAGTTAAACTAAGGTTTTTTCCTATCTCAAAAGTATGGTTTTTTCCTTTCCAAGAAGTATACTCTAAGTTTTAACCCCTCAAATGGTAACGACATGCTAATAGTGGTTACATTATCTCAATTTTCGTGTATGTATATCTTTAGGTTATACTGACATCATTGGTTTACGAGAAGCAACACAGACTGAGAATTATGATGAAGATGCATGGGCTTGGTGATGGACCCTACTGGATGATATCTTATGCATATTTCCTTGCAATATCTTCAACGTATATGATATGTTTCGTGGGATTTGGATCTGGCATAGGTACTTAATCAGCTGCTGAGCTATTTTGCAATTTATTGTCGCTTCTCAGTTCCATAGAAGTAATGTTAATCACTGTATATATTTGATTTGCAGGTTTAAAATTCTTCACACTAAACGATTATAGCATCCAGTTTGTATTTTATTTCCTCTACATAAACTTGCAAGTGTCTTTAGCTTTCCTTGTAGCTGATCTATTTTCAAACGTGAAGACAGCTACAGGTTTGACTCACCTCAATGAAATTTTTTTTATCACTATTATAATTGATTTATTTGTTTGTTTTATATGCTTTATATTTGTTTAAACATTCTAAAACCTACAATTCTCAGTTGTGGGGTATATGATGGTATTTGGAACTGGGCTCTTGGGTGGCTTTCTCTTCCAATTCTTTCTTGAAGATTCTTCATTTCCAAGTAAGTAAACATTTTTAGCATCTGTGTGGGAATATTGGTAGATCTAATGGGAATTATTCTGGCCATCTTTTTTTTCTGATTGATAGTTATGATTATTAGATGTATTTGTTTAGATAAAAGGTTCGTATTTAACTTTAACTGATGGCATATTCAGAAAGACCTTCTCTGCCTACTACAGATACATAGCACTCCTAGAATATGCCATCTTTAGAAAAGGAATTAAAGGAAGCCAGTATCTCGCTTTCCCTGATCTACAGATTATGCTATTTACAATCTCTTCTTTATTGAAATTACACTGAACTGAATATGATTGTTCGTAGTTATGAAGACTTGGTTCAAGTTGGGTAATAGAAAGGGAATGGAATCAAGTCAAGTAAGGGAATGACAATAATAATGGTTACTTTGATTGAGTGTTTGGTTCAATGATGGAAATGAATCACTTGTAAGGGATTCCCTTTCTCCTTGTCCCCTCATTCTTGAGGGGTAACAATTTGGTGGATTGGGTTATCCCCAAGTTAGGAAAATGGATAATCTATTACTCAAACTAAATAAAAAGTAATGGAATCAATTAATTGTTTCCCTTTTCATACCCAAAAAAAAAGTGAACCAAACATGGGTTTAGTCCCATTTCTCTTCATAAAGCTTTTAGAAGTCATAAAGGTGCTGTTTGAGTTTAACAGTTGTAAATTTGATGATTGAAATTGAGAAAGGCCAGTTAGGCAGAAATTTGTCTTATGAATTAGGAAATGGTCTAACTGTATCCAATTTTCAGTCGTTCGACCTTCCCATTTGCAGCACAGTATTATTATTTCTTACATATGTATTAGCTGAGTATCGTCTTCCTTAATGTTGCAGGAGCTGGGATAATCGCTATGGAGCTATATCCAGGGTTTGCCCTTTATCGTGGATTATACGAGTTTTCTCAATATTCCTTTAATGGGAATTACATGGGCACTGATGGCATGCGATGGAAAGATTTAAGTGATAGCAACAGTGGGATGAGAGAAGCCATGATTATCCTTGCAGTGGAGTGGTTAGTTGTTCTTGGTGTTGCATATTACGTAGATCAAGTTATGTCCTCTGGAAGAGGACTTCTATTTTTCTTGGGGAGGCACCAAAAGAAACTCTCGTCATCCTTCCGGAGACCTAGCTTGCGAAGGCAAGGATCTAAAGTTTTTGTCCAGATGGAGAAACTCGATGTTGAGCAAGAGGTAAAACTGCTATATAGCTCTTAGATGTGTTACTCACCCTGATACTCAATTATTCGATTTTTAGGTATCAATTATATTTTGATTTATCTATCTGCTGGGTTCCCATGGATATTATTGATTTTTCGCGTGTAAAGTCATTTATCTTCAATAAAGAAATACTATGTCAACATGATTTCGAGAAGTGGTACCGTATAAGATCTACATGTCAACATGATTTCATGCTAATCTGAAGGGAATGATTTTGAAGGGAATGCTATGCCCAGTTGCTATATTTGTCAATTTGATTTCTGCATCTCCCTTTATCGAATTCTCACTGCTTTCACTTGTTGATTTTACTTCAGAGGGAGAGAGTTCAACAGTTGCTCATTGAATCAAGTACAAATTATGCAGTCCTCTGCCATGATCTCAAAAAGATTTATCCAGGGAGGGATGGAAACCCGCAGAAATTTGCAGTGAGAGACCTCTCACTTGCTTTGGACCGAGGGGAATGCTTTGGCATGCTTGGTCCTAATGGCGCAGGCAAAACTTCATTCATTAATATGGTTAGTTTACAATCTTACAATTGTATTCCACACAATTTAATCCGGGATTCCGCTTAATTAATTGGTTTTAAAGCATTTCACTTATATCAAGAATGCAGACACATCAAAGATGATATTTTCGTTCCTGCAGATGATTGGGCTCATAAAACCAACTTCTGGTAGTGCATATGTTGAGGGACTAGATATATGGACTGAGATGAACAGAATATACACTAGCATGGGTGTGTGTCCCCAGCATGAGTAAGCACAGATTTGCTATCTATTGTATACCGTATTTTGGTTGAATTTCAGAATCTTTTCATAATATTCAATTCAATAAAAATCTAATGGCAGCTTACTGTGGGGAATTTTAACGGGACGAGAGCATCTACTTTTCTACGGAAGGCTTAAAAACCTCAAAGGGTCTTCCTTAGTACGGGTAAGTCTGATTTTCCTGGAAGTCCACAATAATACTAATTATCTATACAGTAAGCATATGAAGTAATCTCTATATTTTGATACAGGCAGTGGAAGAATCTCTAAAGAGTGTGAATTTATTTCATGGTGGGGTGGCAGACAAACAAGCGGGGAAATATAGCGGAGGCATGAAGAGGAGGCTAAGTGTTGCCATTTCCCTTATCGGAGATCCAAAGGTACCACTAGATCCTCAACCTGCATTTCAACTTATGTTATGGCTTTCTGGATTAATTCACGAATTGTTATTACAGTAGCTTATTTTCTGAAATTCTTGACAGGTAGTGTACATGGATGAACCAAGCACTGGACTCGATCCTGCCTCACGTAACATGTTGTGGAACGTAGTGAAACGGGCGAAACAAAACAGAGCTATAATTCTCACAAGTAACTATTCTGTTCTCTTTTACGTCTCCAAGCTCACAAACAACTGAATCCTTTACTATCACACAATAGCACTGCACTCTCCGATTTTCAAACATCACCGAATGATGCATGCCCTTTTTACTATTTCAGCACATTCTATGGAAGAGGCAGAGCATTTATGCGACCGTCTTGGAATTTTCGTGGACGGAAGCCTGCAGTGCGTAGGAAATCCTAAAGAGGTATTTACACTTTGCAAAATCGCAATACGGACTCGTTCACCATCAAAGATTACTCATGGTATATGATGAACTCATTATCCATATATCTTTGTCTTCCAACTACAGCTCAAGGCTCGATATGGAGGATCTTATGTATTCACGATGACAACAGCCCCTGATCACGAGCAAGAAGTCGAGAACTTAGTACGGAACCTCTCTCCGAACGCAAGCAGAATATACCACATCTCAGGTACGCAAAAGTTCGAGTTGCCTAAGCAAGAGATAAGAATAGCAGACGTTTTCGAGGCAGTTGAGAAGGCAAAGAGTAGATTCACAGTTCAAGCATGGGGCCTAGCAGATACAACGTTAGAGGATGTGTTTATTAAGGTTGCAAGAGGAGCTCAAAATTTCGACACGCTCTCATAATTCACGATTCGATTCGGATATTTCGGTGTTGCATCTTCTATTGCACCGTCGCCACATGTTTAAAATATTTTTAAAATCAGCAATAATTTTATAAACAAAAATGTTGATTTTGAAAATATTTCAAACATGTAGTGATCATCCGACGGTATAATAAAAAAATGTCACACCGAAATATAATAGAACAAAAACTACCCATTTTTTAAGCATATTATTCGCTTTCTTTTGGATTGTTTTCACGTGTATTTAATACGTAGTGAATTACTAACATTCATTGCCTTGTAAATACTGTAGTTTATACAAGTGATTTTGTTGTAAGTTGCATGAATTTTTGAATAAAAAATAGGCAGCTGGAATATTTGATCGAGACTTCATTGTAATCCGTATTGATATGTACTACCTCCATCCCACTATACTTGGACCACTTTCATTTGATTGACATTTCGCGCACGCATTTCCACCGAAACCTAGTACGAGTTTTAAAATATAATTTTAAAGTATCGTTTTTTTTACGGGATACTATTCAAAAAAAAAACCATACTTCAAAATTATATTTTAAAACCCGTACTAGGTTTCGGTGGAAATGCGTGCGTAAAATGTCAATCAAATGAAAGTGACCAAGTATAGTGAGATGGAGGTAGTAATTTTTTTTTCCAAGATCCTAATAGTCAATGTCTGTCAGAATACTTCGTTGTATTAAAATAATAATAATAATAATAATAAAAATAAAAAATAATAAAAAAAATCTTATCAGCAGGTTTAATTTTATTCTTAAAAATTTAAGTATTGTAAATAAAGAAATTAATTTAAATATATACTTAAATAGGGAGACACTTGTAGCAGTCCGAACTCACATTGAGGTTCATTGAATATGTTTATGGTGCATTTTTTTTGCGTTGTGGCCCAAGTAGATTAATTGAGCCAATTAATTTATTTTGCTTTGAAGGCTTTGGCCACACTTTACGGCCGGACTGATACAAGTCTTTGTCATCTAAATATTATACCCTACCAAAAAAATTAAATCATTCTAAAAAAAAGCTCAATCCTAAGTGAAAAAAATTATCTACATGACATTGTCACATTAGCAATAAATGTGTCCACCGTAAGTAGGGGAGTATTTCTAATTGAAGTATTTATTTGAAAAAATAAATAAATCTAGCAGTCTTATGACTAAACTCTACTATGTATTCTGATTAATAATAGTAATGAAAACTAGGGAAATAAATCGAAGGTTAACCAAATTGATTTAATCAATTGTAATATATACGGATGGTAATTTGGGTTTGGGTTTTTGGGTACCCAAAACACGAAAAAATCGGGTTTGAGTTCGGGTTCGGGCAGTGAGATTTGAAGAGTTCGGGTATCGGGTATACCCGAATCCGAAAAAAAATTACCCAAAATCCCGAAAACCCGAAATTTATATTTAAATTAATTAAAAATATAAATAATACTAATTAATAAATAAAATAATTAAGAAAAAATAGATAAATAAATAATTAACTTGGCAAGTTAACACTTTAGACTCTCATTTCTTTTCTTTTTTCAATTTGATGTTTTATTAATTATGCAATTATATACATAATATCTTCAATAGCTAGCTATATGCATTATTCTAAATTTGTGGGTTTTTCGGGTACCCGAATACCCGAATGGGATACCCGAAAATATTTTCAGGTTCGGATTTAGGTAGTGAATTTTTGAATTTTCGGGTTCGGGTACCCGAAAAATTCGGGACAGGTACCCGACCCGTACCGAATTACCATCCCTAATAATAAAGTTTGACCAAGTGAGAGTAAAACGAGGCGATTAAAAAATGATATATACTCTCTTTGTTTTTTGTTTTTTTTTTTTTCAAAATTCCTATTTAATTTTTGTTTTAGTTTGTTTATTTTTAAATATCTCATTTCGAAATTTGATGATAAAATAATTAAATTCTTCTAATTTTATCTTAATAATTAATGGTATATAAAATTTGGTGTTCAGAAAAAAGATTAATTTCGTAGAGATAATATATCTTTTTGTCCAATTTGACTTTGTAAAATCAATTTTAGCTTTAGAATATAATTTACACAAAAAATACCCAATTTTTGCTTTGGAGGACAAAAATGTCCTCCCTTCTCCCCTAGGGTTGGTAAAGTAGCAGCCCAATCCAGTCTGACCCGACCCACCCGGGCCGGGCCAACCGGCCCGTCGGTCCGACCCGCCTGGTAAACAGTACTAAAAGAATATAAACGTACTGTGTAATTAGTTACAATTTGATATTATCTATTTACCACTTACCACTTACCGGTAAACAGTACTAAAAGAACATAAACGTAATGCAATTACAAATAGACATTATTCGTTTACCGCTTACCCGGTAAACAATACTAAATGATCATAAACGTACCGTGTAATTGCACATTTCGAAAAGAAAAAAAAGGATTAAATTTTTTGAGCCGGGCCGGGTCGGGGTCGGGTCGGGTCGGGTTGGGCTGGGCTAGGAGAGAGGAGGGAAGGGAAGAGAGTGGCAATGTGCTCAAAAGTAAGGGTATTATTCTCCACACATACAAAAAATATGAGTAAAATTTATAATTTTTATATTCCAAAGCAAAATTTGATATTATAATGTATTTTTTAGTATTTTATTTTTTGTCTCTTCTTGGTATGTGTAATTTGATGACTAAGATATTTATAAATAAGAGGAACGGCATTTTAAAATATTAATTACATAATCCTTTCACCTTAAGGAAGGAACATTAAACAAATTTCTTGGACAGTGACGAATCGATTCGATCTAATAATTTATGCAAGTTTACTTGTGCAACAAATCTAATACTCTTATCACTTGGTTAACTATACGTGCATTTATTAGTTCAAATACTCCGTAGTAATTCGTGGGCGAGCATGGAGTTTTGAATTTTTTTTTTTTTTTTTAAAAGAAACGCGTGAGGGCTTAATAGTCATTGCAGCACGAATAAATTCCGCGAAATTCAATTGATAGGGACTAAATCTTTCCGTTAATTCAGAGACTATTCATATATAACCGGTGTGATAACAGAGTGACAATGGCGGACTCTGAATCCGAAAAAATTAAGCTCAAATATGATGCGAATTCGAATTAAGTTGATTAACTAGTAAAGGATAAGGGCAAATTCTGATTGAAGCAGTTGAAGTTTCGAAAAAAATGGTGGATTCACCGAATTCGCAGTCGAGTTTTTGGACTCAGGCCGATGCGTTGCTGAGGAAGAATTTGACTTTTCAGGCGAGTTTTTTTTTTTTTTTTTCCCCTTCTTTTTTCATTTTCTGTTTGGCTATTTCTTTGGTGAATATGAATTTGTCTGAGATGAATATGAATGTCGTGAAGCTTAAATTTCTTTCTTCCTTAGGTATCATAGGTTCTGCTTCATACATGGGGTTTTTTTCACCTGAATGCGTGGTAGACTAGTGTTCGACATTCAAAATAAGGTCGTTGTTAGTCTCATTAGTTGAAATTTTTAACATTATAAATTTCCTATATGAAGTTTGATTCTTAATCTCTGGTCTGATTTATCCTAAGGTAGTGGTATTCTGAACTGCTTTTCACTTGCACACATCTCCTTTGCAGAAACGAAGTATGAAAACAAACATTCGATTAGTTCTATCCCCAATCTTTCTCTGTTTGTTGCTTGTTCTCATCCAAATGGTGGTGGACAATGAGTTAGATAAGCCCTCAAATAGGTGTGGCTGCACTTGTGTTGATACTGATGGGAACGGTCAATGTGAAAGAAGATGTGGGATCGAATACTCGACGTTGGACCAAGGGTTTAGTTGTCCCATGCCTCATCCTCCAGCATGGCCTCCATTATTACAGATACCAGAGCAGCAGTTTCGTGCAGTGAGAACTGATTCCACCTCATTCCAAGACTTGCCTAATGATTCGTGCAGGAGAACTGGTTCATGTCCTATAACTATGCTTATTACAGGAAGAAACCAAACCTTAGGACAGAGTACGTCACTCTTCATCTTATTGATTTTCAAGATATGTCAAGATCAGGTAATCTTAATACTTCTCATGCGACTACTTGATAGGTGTGGCTGGAAACATGTTTGCAAGACCACCGAGTGTAGATTCCTCTGATATACTGTACAGCTTAGCGGATGAAGCCTTGGTTAGTTGTATTTGTTTTTTTTTTTACATTTTTCCAACTTCGATGATAAGTTTTTACCTTTATCTAATATCTAGTGATGAGAGTAGAGACTGCAACTGGTTTAACATTATTTCTTGATGAATCTTATATATGAAATTTTGGTGTTTCAGGCTTCGGAAACAAAGACTGGGATTTTGAATTTTCTTGATCCAGCGTTCTTTTCTAACACTCCTGTTGATTTTCTTCAATCTCAATGTGCATCGAACTCTCAATTCTCTATTCCTATCCAATTAGGTTCTGTTACACTACAGCAAGGTAGATTTTATGGACAATTTTGTCTTTGAAGATGTTTATTTACTCTGTCGAACAATACATGATATGTGGATATGGTAGTCTCACTTACTTTTTTTATGTTCTATCCATGAAGTAAGGCCCTTGGTTTTTCTGAAACTTGTTTTGTATCAAACTCAGATGTACGTTGCGTTCAAGGCTTGCATCTATGGCGCAATAGTTCTTCAGAGATAAATGATGAGCTTTACAAGGGTTACCGTAAAGGTAACCCGGAGCGCCAAATTAATGAGTTTGTAACAGGTCTGTGACACCATTACAACACTGTGCAATAAAGTTGCCGTTTTATGTGAATTACCAACTTTATTGTTACTTTTGTTTTGCAGCCTATGATTTTGTTAATTCAAATGAGAATCTATTCAATGTTACTATTTGGTACAATTCTACATACAAGAATGACACAGGCAGCGGGCCTCTTGGTTTGACGCGGGTGCCTCGTTCAGTAAATTTGGTATTTGAATCCTGCCTTTTTTTATGCTCTTAAGTTCCTACTGACAGTTTCTGCATAACTTGATTTACGATGATTCTGACATGCACTTCCCATGATAGTAATCTTTCTTACATTTTCTGGCATCTCTTCAAGTTGAGGCTTCTCACACTCGTGACTTGCATTTGTCTCAATATTCAAGGCACTATTCACATGTATTCTTGACTACAACTATGACATGATCATTGCAGTTTGAATAGTTATAATTTCTGAAGAACCTTTTTCTTTGTATAAGAATATATCTGTATTTTATGCATTTGGCTTTTGGTTTTCCTTTTAAATGATTCTGATGTAACGAGAACACTTTTATGTTGAGCATATAAAATTTCTTGAACTTCTGCAAATGCAATAGTTTGTTGATATACGTGTCTGACAATCATCTTGATTTGGACCTCTATTGCTTGTCAACAATGTTAATCCATATGGATCAAGGGATTATTTTTTATTTTTATTTTTTTAAGGATAAAGTTTTGCTTTTAAATGATATACTACTCAACTAAAAGAAAACATAAAAACTTGTCATTCTAATTTAGTGTATGCACATGCAGGCATCAAATGCGTATCTGCAATCTCTTTTAGGGCCAGCTACAAAAATGCTTTTTGAGTTTGTGAAAGAAATGCCGAAACCTGAAACAAAACTCAGGCTGGATTTCTCTTCTCTCCTTGGGCCACTCTTCTTTACTTGGGTTATTGTTCAACTGTTCCCTGTAAGTTAAACTAAGGTTTTTTCCTTTCCAAGAAGTATACTCTAAGTGCTCGTTTGGTTCAAGTTGGGTAACGAAAATGAAATGGAATCAAGTCAATTAAGGGAATGAAATCAATAATGGTTACTTTTGTTGAGTGTTTGGTTCAATGGTGGAAAGGGAATCACTTGTAAGTGATTCCCTTTCTACTTGTTTCCCCTCCTTGAGGGGTAACAATTTGGTGGATTGAGTTACTCCCAAGTAAGGGTAATGGATAACATATTACTCAAACCAAACAACAAGTAATGAAATCTCTTAATTGTTTCTCTTTCCTGACCCAAAAAAGAGTTAACCAAACAAGGGCTAACTTTTATCACCTCAAGTGGTAACGCTAATAGTGGTTACATTATCTCAATTTTCGTGCATGTATATTTTTAGGTTATACTGACATCATTGGTTTACGAGAAGCAACACAGACTGAGAATTATGATGAAGATGCATGGGCTTGGTGATGGACCCTACTGGATGATATCTTATGCATATTTCCTTGCAATATCTTCAACGTATATGATATGCTTCGTGGGATTTGGATCTGGCATAGGTACTTATTCAGCTGCTGAACTATTTTGCAATTTATTGTCGCTTCTCAGTTCCATAGAAGTAATGTTAATCACTGTATATATTTGATTTGCAGGGTTAAAATTCTTCACACTAAATGATTATAGCATCCAGTTCGTATTTTATTTCCTCTACATAAACTTGCAAGTGTCTTTAGCTTTCCTTGTAGCCGATCTATTTTCAAACGTGAAGACAGCTACAGGTTTGATGTCACCTCATGAACATTTTTTCATCACTATTATAATTGATTCATTTGTTTGTTTTATATGCTTTATATTTGTTTAAACATTCTAAAACCTACAATTCTCAGTTGTGGGGTATATGCTGGTATTTGGAACTGGGCTCTTGGGTGGCTTTCTCTTCCAATTCTTTCTTGAAGATTCTTCATTTCCAAGTAAGTAAACATTTTTAGCCATCTTTTTTTCTGATTGATAGTTTTGGTTATTAGAAGATGTATTTGTTAAGATAAAAGGTTCATATTTAACTTCAACTGATGGCATATTCAGATAATCAGAAAGACTTTCTCTGCCTACTACGGTTTCATCGCACTCCTAGAATATGCCATCTTAAGAAAAGGAATTAAAGAAAGCCAGTATCTTGCTTTCCCTGATTTACAGATTATGCTATTTACAATCAGTTTCTTTATTGAAATTCCACAGAACTGAATATGCTTGTTCGTAGTTATGAAGACTCAGTCCCATTTTCTCTTAATTAAGCTTTTGAAATCATAAAGGTGCAGTCTGAGCTTAACAGTAGTGTAAATTTGATGTTTGAAATTTAGAAAGGTCAGTTAGGCAGAAATTTGTCTTTTGAATCAGGAAATGGTCTAACTGTATCCAATTTTCAGTTGTTCGACCTTTCCAATTGCAGCACAGTATTATTATTTCTTACATATGTATTAGCTGAGTACCGTCTTCCTTAATATTGCAGAAGCTGGGATAATCGCTCTGGAGCTATATCCAGGGTTTGCCCTTTATCGTGGATTATACGAGTTTGCTCAATATTCCTTCAATGGGAATTACATGGGCAGTGATGGCATGCGATGGAAAGATTTAAGTGATAGAAACAATGGGATGAGAGAAGCCATGATTATCCTTGCAGTGGAGTGGTTAGTTGTTCTCGGTGTTGCATATTATGTAGATCAAGTTATGTCCTCTGGAAGAGGACTTCTATTTTTCTTGCGGAGGCACCAAGAGAAACTCTCATCATCCTTCCGGAAACCTAGCTTGCAAAGGCAAGGATCTAAAGTTTTTTCCCAGATGGAGAAACTCGATGTTGAACAAGAGGTAAAACTGCTATATAGCTCTTAGATGCGTTACTCACTCTGATACTCAATTATTAGATTTTTGGATGTCAATTATATTTCAATTTGTCTATCTGCTGGGTTCATGTATATTATTGATTGTCCGTATGTAAAGTCATTTATCTTCAATAAAGAAGTATAGTTAATGAAAATTGCGCGGATGAAGTTGTACCTTATAAGATCTACGTGTCAACATGATTTCATGCTAATCTGAAGGATTTGAGGAATACAATGCTCAGTTGCTATATTTGTTCATTTGATTGCTGCAGTCTCCCTTTATCGAATTCTCACTGTTTTCACTTGTTGATTTTACTTCAGAGGGAGAGGGTCGAACAATTACTACTTGAATCAAGTACAAATTATGCAGTCCTCTGCCATAATCTCAAAAAGATATATCCAGGGAGGGATGGAAACCCGCAGAAATTTGCAGTGAGAGACCTCTCACTTGCTTTGGAACGAGGGGAATGCTTTGGCATGCTTGGTCCTAATGGCGCAGGCAAAACTTCATTCATTAATATGGTTAGTTTACAATCTTACAATTGTATTCCACACAATTTAATCCGGGATTCCGCTTAATTAATTGGTTTTAAAGCATTTCACTTATATCAAGAATGCAGACACATCAAAGATGATATTTTCGTTCCTGCAGATGATTGGGCTCATAAAACCAACTTCTGGTAGTGCATATGTTGAGGGACTAGATATATGGACTGAGATGAACAGAATATACACTAGCATGGGTGTGTGTCCCCAGCATGAGTAAGCACAGATTTGCTATCTATTGTATACCGTATTTTGGTTGAATTTTAGAATCTTTTCATAATATTCAATTCAATAAAAATCTAATGGCAGCTTACTGTGGGGAATTTTAACGGGACGAGAGCATCTACTTTTCTACGGAAGGCTTAAAAACCTCAAAGGGTCTTCCTTAGTACAAGTAAGTCTGATTTTCATAGAAGTAATTGTGGGAAACCACAATAATACTAATTATCTATACAGTAAGTATATCAAGAAATCTCAATATTTTGATAGGCAGTGGAAGAATCTCTAAAGAGTGTGAACTTATTTCATGGTGGGGTAGCAGACAAACAAGCGGGGAAATATAGCGGAGGCATGAAGAGGAGGCTAAGTGTTGCCATTTCGCTTATCGGAGATCCAAAGGTACCACTAGATCCTCAACCTGCATTTCAACTTATGTTATGGCTTTCTGGATTAATTCACGAATGTTATTAGCTTATTTTCTGAAATTCTTGACAGGTAGTGTACATGGATGAACCAAGCACTGGACTCGATCCTGCCTCACGTAACATGTTGTGGAACGTAGTGAAACAGGCAAAACAAAACAGAGCTATAATTCTTACAAGTAACTATTATGTTCTCTTTTGCATCTCCAAGCTTATGAACTACTGAATTCTTTACTATCGCACAATTGCACCCCCCCCCCCCCTCTCCGATTTTCAAACATCAATCCGAATGATGCATGCCCTTTTTACTATTTCAGCACATTCTATGGAAGAGGCAGAGCATTTATGCGACCGTCTTGGAATTTTCGTGGACGGAAGCCTGCAGTGCGTAGGAAATCCTAAAGAGGTATTTACACTTTGCAAAATCGCAATACGGACTCGTTCACCATCAAAGATTACTCATGGTATATGATGAACTCATTATCCATATATCTTTGTCTTCCAACTACAGCTCAAGGCTCGATACGGAGGATCTTATGTATTCACGATGACAACAGCCCCCGAACACGAGCAAGAAGTCGAGAACTTAGTACGGAACCTCTCTCCGAACGCAAGCAGAATATACCACATCTCAGGTACGCAAAAGTTCGAGTTGCCTAAGCAAGAGATAAGAATAGCAGATGTTTTCGAGGCAGTTGAGAAGGCAAAGAGTAGATTCACAGTTCAAGCGTGGGGGCTAGCAGATACAACGTTAGAGGATGTGTTTATTAAGGTTGCAAGAGGAGCTCAAAATTTCGACACGCTCTCATAATTCGCGATTCGGATGGTGTTGCATCTCCTGTTGTACCGCCGATTTTGAAAATATTTTAAAACGTGACGATCATCCAACAGTGTAATAGAAGATGTCACACCAAATATAATAGAAGATCCGAACTGCCTTGTGCTTATGTAAAAAAACACCCATTTTTTAAGCATACAATTGACTTTCTTTTGGATTGTTTTCACGTGTATTTGCATACGTAGTGAACTAATATTCATCGCCTTGTAAATAATTTATACAGGTGATTTTGTTGTAAGTTGCATAATTTTTTTTGAATAAAAACAGGCAGCTGAAATTTTTGAGACTTCAGTGTAATCTGTAATATTAGTAATATATTGATATGTACTACCTCCATCTCATTGACTTAGTCCCATTTGCCGTTTGGTCCGTCTCACTTATTAGTCTCATTTCCTAAAATGACAAAGAATACTTGGCTACAATTAACTCTCTCTCCTCAGAATCAATTATATCCACAGGAGGAAGATCATATAAAAATATTTCTATACGTGTTAACTAGAAATAAATCTGGGACGTTTATTTAGATTGATCTACGGTTAATAAATTGCATATCTATTTTCGGCAGTTTTTAATCAAGAGGGGCATATTAGTATAATTCTACAATTTGTAACTTACATTCCTTATTTTGTGGGATTGTGTATTCAACGGTTTTTTTGAATTATTAATTCCACGATGCATTAACTTCTTTTTTTATTTATTTTATTCGATATTGTGATTTCTCCTTTTCAATTCATTTAATTGTTTTATTTTATTTGGAATTATCATAATTCTTGCTTTATATTTATATTCTAACCAAAAAAAAAATTACAGTTCTTAAAAATACGTGCCAATACTAATTGTAATCATAATAATATATCATTGCTTAATTCATGCAAAAATCGTGATTATCATTGGGAAACATATTATAAAACCCATAAATATATTCATATTATAGTGCAAGCCACAAATACTAGAATAATATGCAATAAGTTATCGTATAATATGCAACACCGAAAAGTATAATGTGCAATAGTTTACATCATACTTTATAATAATATAATACTCCATGCTAACAATTTACGCTATATGCTAAAAATATAATGCAATAGTATTTTATATAATATGCAATAAGTTATCATATAATATGCAATATCGAAATATATAATTCCCAACAATTTATATCATTTATATGCTATAATAATAAAATAAAATGCAATAATTTAAATTATCTGCTACAAATATAATGCAATATTAGTTTATATAATATGCAATAAGTTATTGTATAATATACAATAAATTATCATATAATATGCAATAAGTTGTTGTATAATATGCAATAAATTGTCATATACTAATATGCAATAAGTTATACGAGAAAAAAAAATGCAATAACGTATGAAATATAAAGCAATAAAAAATCATTTACAAGCAATAATTTGAATATAAAAAAGCAATAATTAGAAAATATGCATGAATAGTTTTCGTCTCCCACTATGGTGTCTCTTTTGAATTTGATGTAATGCAATTTTTGTATACAAATAAATATTATATTGTGGATAATAACAATTTAACTTTTCAAATAATTTCTGGTCTTTCTTGATTTCCGCCAGATACTTGGATTTATCCATATATGGTGAAATGAAAATACCACAATGCCCTTTTAATTAACGTAAAAGTCTAAATTAAAATCTATCCACTAATCTTACTTTTGATCTCCACCACACAAATTGTTAAATCAATGGTATATATTTATTTCTAGTTAACACAGGAGGAAGCATTTCTAATCTAACCAACCCCTATATCCACATATCCCATTTTCTTTGGTTCTTGTGTCATTATTAAATGGGACTACCTTAGTGAGATGGAGGTAGTATATTTTTTTTTTTTCAATATTCAATGTCTGTCAGAATACTTCGTTGCATACCAAAAAAAAAAAAAAAAAAAAAGATTTCTTGTCATTCAACAAGGTATTTATTTGAAAAATATATTAATAAAATCTAGCAGTCTGACTAAACTCTGCTATCTCATCTGATTAATATAATAATAATGAAAAATTAAAATGTTTTTATAAAATAGGGAAATAAATCACAGGTTCATTTATGATCATTAATGAATTTAAAGAGTCAAATCCCAAAAAGTAGAAGAGTTCATTTTTAGTGAGAGGAATTTAGGATTCCATGTTAAGAAATTTGAAAATAATGTAGTCATTATTGATGTATTCATATCAAGAAAACAAAATTTCAAGCGCAAATTTCAATAAAATTTTGGCATTAAATAAAAAGTTGAAAGGAGGAGGAAGAAAGAAGGCCCAAAATAAGGTACACAGAATTTGTCCTTTTCCATCTTATACATATACTGCCAATGCCATACATCGTTTGCCAGAATGCATGAAATTTAATTCGGTTCATGCATTACTTGCATAGGAATTACTACACAACAGTATTTAACAATTTTATTAAATCCAATATTTGACCCTTCGTTATCCAAAGTTGGAAGGTCTATTAACTTCAATAATTTCTTTTTTGAGAAAAAAAAAAATTCAATAATTAATACTGATGGAAAAGCTATGCAGATTGCGTTCGATGATTTTAGCAGTAAATTCACAGCAATAAAACCAAATCATATATTCATAATGCCATATTTATTAAATTAATTAAAAAAATGACTATTGAGAGTGGATAAAATCAAATTAGCAAAGGCTTTCAAGATGATCGCTCCCATTTATTGCGAGAAGATCCACACAAGGTTCGTTCTCTCTCTCTCTTCACATTTTCGACCTCATCTATATATGTGTATATATATATATAAGAGGTTTACATATAGATAACAAATCTTAAGAAATGGCGAAATCACCTTCATATTTAATTTTGTGTGTGATAGTATTAGCGTTTGCAGTGAGCAATGCTAAAAGAATTGGTATATACGAACTGCGGCGAGGTGATTTATCAGTCAACATCACTAACTACGGCGCCACCGTCATCTCCGTTCTACTCCCCGATCGGAACGGTAACTCAATCTATACATACAATATATATATATCTGTGTGTGTGCGTGTGTGTGTGGAGATTGAATTTTAGGCTGATGAAGATTTCATCGGAAATTAATTTCAGGCAAGGTGGATGATGTAGTTCTCGGTTTTGGATCCGTCGACGGTTACAAGGCAAGTCCAATAAAAATAATTTCTATTTTTTCTTTTTATTTCTGGGAATTTATCTGAATTTTTCGATTTTTTTAAGACTTTACTGCTGATTTGATGTGTATATGTTTCTCTTTAATTGATTCTGTTTTCCTTTTCTATGAAAGTTGATTATCCACAAAAGGAAAAAGAAAATAAATCTAAAACTAAGAATTGAAGATTTACACATTAATTTGCAGAATGATTCCACCTACTTTGGTGCTATAGTGGGGAGAGTTGCAAACAGAATCTCAGGCGCTCAATTCTCTCTAAACGGCGTCGTTTACAAGCTCCCTGCTAATGATCATGGCAACACTCTCCACGGTAAAAAAAAAACAAAAAACTCATTAATGAAATAAATAAACCTCCCAATTTCCTACTCAAAATCATCAAAACTCACAAATTTTCCATGAAATCTTCTCAGGTGGGAAGAGAGGATTCAGCGACGTAATCTGGACTGTCGAAGAACACATAAAGAACAGCCACATAACCCTCACTTACACCAGCCACGACGGCGAACAAGGATTTCCCGGTAAGGTCTCAGTAATGGTGACCTACCTCTTCATCGGGACGAACAAGCTCGCCATAAAAATGGAGGCGAAGCCTCTGAACAAGCCGACTCCAATCAACCTCGCCTCGCACACATACTGGAACCTCAAAGGCCATGCCAATGGGAACATCCTCTCCCACAAGGTCCAGCTCTTCTCCTCCAAGATCACGCCCGTTGACTCTAAACTCATCCCAACGGGCGTGATCTCCCCTGTCAAAGGGACCCCCTACGACTTCCTACAGCCTCGTGCTGTAGGGAGCCGTCTGGGTGAGGTGGCGGGAGGGTATGACATCAACTATGTCCTTGATGGGGCCGGGCCCCACTTGAGGAAGGCGGCCGTTGTGAGTGAGGAGGAGTCCGGGAGGAGGATGGAGCTGTGGACGAATCAGGTCGGGGTGCAGTTTTATACTAGCAATATGCTTGGGGATACAGTGGGGAAGAATGGGGTTGTTTATAGAAAGTATGGAGGGTTGTGCTTGGAGACTCAAGGGTTTCCCGATTCGGTCAATCATCGGAGTTTTCCTTCGCAGATTGTGAATCCGGGGCAGAGTTATGTTCATGTTATGGTTTATAGATTTACAGCTAGCTAGATTTGTCGCAATGCTGTGTTTTTCTTGTTTGATTTGCAGAGAGTATGAATGGAGATGAAGTATGTTTTCTTTTTTTAGTTTCAAATGAATGGGTGTCTAATAGGTGTGTGAATTATGGTTAAGTATTACACATCTCACTTCAAGTATGATCTATACTTCTTCTGAGAAAAAAAAGGCAAAATATGCAAATTTAGCCCGATAGATTTATTCCGTGACAATTTTAGCTTAAATCTTAAACATGTGAGTTTTAGCTTTATAAGCTTTATAAATTAGAAGTGTGACGATTTTAGCCATTAAAAAATTTTGGTGCCGAAAAAATCTATTAGGCACCTATAGTCATTCTCAATTAAAAGTTTATTTTATTATTGAAGACATATAAAAACTTATAATATATATATATATATATATATATATATATTGGCTTTGAAGGCCTTCGTTATTGGCTAGATTTTTAATTTCAGGTCCATTAAATGGGCTAAAATTGTTACACATTTAAAATTTGGACTAAACCTTCCACAAAATAAATTTATCAGGTTAAATTTGTTTATTTTGTCAAAAAAAGAAGCAAATTACACAATTCACATTTTAAACCTTATTTATTATTATCTTTTTCTTCAACATCAATTAACCTTGACACTTAAAGGCAACGAGAACAAACTCAAGATATTTAAAAACAAAACGGAGGGAAATGGGAATACATTTTTTCTTAAAACATGAAACTTTAGAGCAAAAACACATATTCCGAGAAAGAAGAACTCGTTAGAAAAAAAAAGAAAAGAGAGAGAGAAAACAAAAGGAGTGGAAGATTACTATTCTATGGTGAGAAATGATGATAGCAAGAACAAGCAATAATGCTGAGAGAAACCATCATAGGCAGAATCCTCAGGGCCTTGTTCCGGGCAGCATTGGCGATCTCGTCGGCCCGGCCCGAGATCTTGTCAACCATGAAATCTTGCTTGTGAAGCGCCACTCCCACGCTCGAAAGCATGCTAGAGATCCTCTCCTTGGTCAAGTTTCGGTGCTTGAATCTCGGACATGGGGCCCAGAACGTGAAGATTCTGGTACCCTCGGCCTCCACTTCCACGAACTGCAGATCTTCATCTTCGACGTCGTCGTTTTGTAGGGGGAAGGTTGTCTCGACTTCGAACGTTATGAAGAACTGGTCGAGATTGCGGTTGGTGGAAGGGGCAGTTTCGGGAATTCAGAGATTCATCGGCTGAGAAACGTCGCAGTAATCATCGACGGCTGAAAAGCAATCCATGAGGAAGAAGAGATGGAGAGAGGATTCATTAGCTGCAGATTCTGTTATATATATTATTAATACTATTAATAGGTTAGTAGTTAGTGAAAATGGTCTCGCCTACCCATTTTGACTTAGGCAACAAGAATTATGCCCAATAAGATAAAAAGTATAAATTATACCCACTTTTTTATTTTTCGGACAAAAATACCCTTATTTTTTCACTGAAAGACCCGTCTATCCCCTCCCCATTTTTGTAGATCCAGATTTAATTTCTCTCTCTTTCTAGCTCAGATCTTTCTCTCCCTCGTCTCTCTCTCGACCTTCTGCCGCCATGCCCATCTCCCCTCTCTTCTTCGTACTCTTCTCCCTGCCTGAGTTTCCCCGCCGGCAAGCCCCTCGTCGATGGTGAAGTCAAGGGAGAAGACTATGTGCTGTCAAGGGAGCATTGCTTTCGTTTAGAGTTTAGTGGCAAAACCCTAAACCATCTCCCCTTTCTTCTTTGAAATGGCCGGCCGGCCGGCGAGAAGAGTATGTGTTGGGCCCAAAGGTCCGTTAATGGAGGAATTCTTGGATAGCATGAGGAGATACGGAGCAGATCTGAGAGCTTTTGAACCGCCGATATTTCTCTACACAGTGCCCCAACAATCGTATACACCTCCGGTAGAGTGATGGGTTATTACAGCAGAAGTTTTTGGAGTGGGGATTCCCTGTTGATTATGGGTTTTACTATCTCCTTTGTCTCCATTTTTGCGAATTTATGGCGGAGGTGACTAAGCAGAACCAGAGGGTTTCACAAAAGCATGGGTTCCTCATGATATTTAATTACTCTGTTTGCCAAAAGAAGAGTTTGGGCTCATGAATTTAATTAATCCGATGCTTATTTTGTTTTTCTTCTATTCTTCCTCCCATTCTTCTCATAGTTGGTGAAGTTTTGATTTTATTGAAACGAAATTACTAAATTGTTCCAACTTTTCTTTGAAAAAGTTGGAACAATTGGAACAAAAATATTAAATTGTTCCAATAGTTCGAACAAAAATGTTGGAACTATTGGAACAATTTAATATTTTTGTTCCAATTATTTCCACTTTTCGTTGGAACTATTGGAACAATTTAGTATTTTCGCTGGAACTATTAGAACGATTTAGTATTTTTTTCGTTCCACAAGATTCAAGACAAACGTACATAAATTCAGTAAAAAAAAAAAGTTAAATTTTGGATAATGAATGAAAAAAAATCAGAAGACAAAGTAGGGAATAAAGAAGAAGAAAATAAAAATAACAAATTTTGAAAGAGAAAGAAAAAATGTAAAGAGAGAAAGAGTTAAGGGTAATTTTGTCCAAACAACCAAAAAATGGGTATAATTTATGTAAACTAAGTTGGTGGCTATAATTCTTGTTGACTAAGTTTAAATGGGTATATCAAATAATGCCCCTAGTCAATTTAGGGCTTCGTTTAAATGGGTATATCAAATAATGCCCCAAAAAATGGGTATAATTTATGTAAACTGTTTTATTATTTATTACAATAAATATATAATAAGTAACCGTTCCCTAATAATTTAATAGGGTAAGGGCCCTAGTCAATTTAGGGCTTCGTCTTGGGCGTCCTATCCTAACAAGGATTTTCTTGTAATTAATTAATAAGTGTTCTTTTTTTATTATTATTCCATTAATTTTTATTCTAATTAGCTTTGTCTTAATGTTTGAACAAAACTTGGGGCGCAGGAAACAAAACTTGGGGACCAAGCTTTCTGTGGGCAGGGTGCAGTTAAAATCATATTAATGGCCGACATACTTTGCCTCGGAGCAATTTGACTAATCAGAAATAATATTAGTTTCATTAAAATAATAAAAAAAGAACCTTTAATTTTGGGCCAGCTTACCATTGTTTGGTTAAAGGAGGGAAAGAAAAAGGAATCAGTTTTGGGTCGGAATTTCTTATCGCATAGGCTAAATTCGGCCCCGACCAACCCAGAACCGCAATTTGGAATCTATATTGCATTTTGGTTTTTTACATCTTTCAATTTTGGATCGTGTTGCATCTCCTATAATGATGAGGGATGATCATCACATGTCATAAAAATTTCTTAAACCATCGTTTGTTAAAAGTTTTCATAAACAAAAATTGTTGATTTATGAAATATTTATGACTCGTGACGATCATCCGTCAAGTAATACGGAATTGTAATAGTGGATCCGAATCGAGAGATAACAATATAATCAGATTGGTTTTTGAGAGGCAAATACCTTTGAATTGGAATAGATTAATGTTGATTTTTATAGGAAGGAAGGTTTTCAAGAATATCCAAAATGTAAGTCATAGGGGGCCGATATTTGGGCTCGAGATTCAGACAACGCAACGCCATATTTGCAACAATGAAAGCACTTTTTTTACAATATTGCCCTTGTAACCTAGTGTCCATAATCCTCAGCACTCTGCCATTGTCGTTGAGATGAAGCCTTGCCCAATTCACCAAATTCTTCTCCTCTTCGAACTTCGTCTCGTCGATCGCCGCCCGCCCCGTCAGCAGCTCCAGTAGCACCACCCCGAAGCTATACACGTCGCACTTCACCGTTAATTTCCCTATAAAAACAAACAAGACACACAATATTGTAAGTTTTTTTTTTTTTCCCATAAATTATTAACTTCGATTCTAAATATGCGAACTGACAATTTTTCTAAAAATCAATTCCGACGAAACTGAAACTGACGTGGCATCGAAATTCGAGGATACCTGTTGCAATATAACGTGGATCACAATAGCCCTCAGTTCCCATAACTCTTGTAGTTACATGGGTTTGAGACTCAGTGGGGCCAGCTTTCGCCAATCCAAAATCTGAAAGCTTTGCATTAAAATCCTGCATACCATATTCATCTCTTATTGATAAAAAATACAATATTTTAGTATAATTTAATTCAATTTACTACAAATGATGAATAGACTTACAGAATCTAGCAAAACATTTGATGTCTTAAAATCTCTATATATAACCGGCGATTCCAACTCGTGTAGGAAACACAGCCCTCGCGCTGCGCCGACAGCAACCTTAACTCTTCGCGCCCATGAAAGTGCTGCAGATTTTCCTGCATAAATTAACTAGAAGAAATTAATCACTACTTGAATTAGTAAAAATGAAATAAAATGCTATAGTATAATTAGGGTTACTTCTGCTGAACAATAGATCCTCTAAGCAGCCTCCAGGCATGAACTCGTACACTAGAATCCGATCCTCGCCATCTAAGCAGTATCCGAGCAGTTTCACTAGGTTCGGATGGTGGAGCCAGCCCAGATAGTTAACTTCCGACTGCTCCGTCCCACAAAATATATACACGAGATCAAACAAGAATCCGGCTAAAAACAAAACATGCAGCAGCTGAGTGCATGCATGCACACCCATGCATGCACGTACAGTCAGGCATCCATTCTCATGTAATAATAAAATATTATTATATGAAAGGTGGACTTTCCTGACTGGCACTTAAGAATAACACGAGATCAAGACATAGAATCCCGGCAAAAAACGAGACGCAAACCCTAACCGGATGCATGGGAAGAGGAAAACTAACCAGCCACTCTTTGTGACCTTGGAAGCCGGAATGAATGAGCTTCTTGATAGCGACGGGTAAGCCTGAATTAGGGTTTGTAGCATTTAGGGTTTTCTCATCTAACCAACCTTTGAAGACGCAGCCGAAGCCGCCTTCTCCGAGCAAACTCTCCTCACAAAAATCTGAGGTTGCTTGGCTCAGCTGGTCCATGGAGAATGATTTAAGATTGGGAGATGATAGAATCTCGCTTCCTGAAATTGGTGCTGGCAAAATACATGCTCCCGTTTTCGAGCTTGAGCTCGAGCTTGCTTCGTCTTTAATGGAGTTTTCTGCAGACTTTGGCAGTGGCAAGATATTTGCCTTGCTCTCATGTTGGACTGTTTGTGATGAGTGATTTGGAGTTGGCAAAGGATGGCTTTTTCTCTGGTTCTTTGCAGAGGCTGAAATTTTTGAATTTCTTTCTAATTATTTCGAGACTCATAAATTACTAAATTAATTAAGTTTATGATATTAGGGTTTTTTTTTTTTTTTTTTTTGCATGCTTTTTGAAATTCAATTCTTTTCGCATTTACATTCGTGTATATGCATGATGAAATGAACATTTGATCAACCCCTCAATGCGAGAAAAATCTTGCAACAAAATGAGAAACATATAAACAAAATATTGAAAAAGATCCAAATTAATCCATTATTTTTCAACATTTTTACAAAAAAAAAAGGGAGAGGTATTACCTGAATATATTCCATTATCACGTTCAACACCATCATTTTTTGGGCCTTGAATATATTCTTGAGAGCCATTTCTAAAACTACAAGTTGCCAACACGTATAGCCTATTCTTATTGATGCAATTGCCCATTTATATGAACCAGAGAAGAAATATTTTTTAATTTACGATATTTCTTCGTCGAGATTTCTATCATTTCGTCTCCTCCTCCTCCTCTTCTTTGATCTGAGAAACATGAGAGAGAAAATACGCTTCAAACCAAGAGAGAAGGAGCATCATTATTGATAAAGAATTTTGTGCAGGCCACAAAATTAGTCTTAGTTAATTAATTAACATGCTTTTCTTAATGTATATTGTGAGAGTTTTTTTTTTTAAATTAAAAAAAAATCTTTTTTGGTATTTGTTATCAGTCAATATATACGGAGTATTTTATTAGCAGTAAGACTGCCCCTTGACCCAGTCAAGATTAGATAAATGTGGTGGCTTTTGAAAAGAAAAAAAAATAAAAAAAAATTGATCACGTCACGACAAAATAAAATCGCGAATTAAACACAACGTTTGTGAATAGTTACAAATTAGATCCGTACAACATTGTAGAATATTGCAAGTTATGCATAATTTTCAAAAAATGTTTAATTCAAAGTTTGCTTGATAATTTATATTCAATTAATTTTATTTAATCGCCTCATGACTCAATTTAAAAAAAAAAATAAACGGCACAACTAGATCACGGTAAATCTGGAAAGAACCATCTCTTTTTTGAAGACAAAAAAAATAAAAAAGAAAAGAAAAGAAAAGAAGAAGAAGAGATTTTCTTATCTTTTTGAGAACCAAAACGAATAATATTTTCTTTTAATAAGATTTGCAACCAACCTCACGCCTCTTTCGCAAAATATAAATATAAGAAAAAAAAAAAAAAGGGAATCAATTAGCTCGAGAAAACAATGGCGAAAGATAAACGAAGCCGATGCAGCACCACCGAAGAACACAGCGAGGTTCTCTTCAATTTTGAATTATTATTTATTTATTTATTTTAAAGCTGAGTGTTGGTGTATAGAGCATGAATGGATTGTATACAAAAGTCGGATCCCGACGATTTAATGGGTATGGACCGGACCGTATTAGTAATCAGTATCCGATGGCTTGATAGCACCCCAATTGTAGTCACTTTGTGACGATCTGAATTAAACAGATGTGTTTTTCTTATTTTTCGTATCTATTTTGTTGATTTTTTTCGTAACACAGAGTTTCTGTTGGCTATAGACTATAGAAACTTAATTTGCTTATTGATCGATGATGGTGTACGCGTAGGTGGCGGTGGATCGAATCAGTGTTCTCCCAAACGAAGTATTAGTGCTCATACTCTCTTTCTTGACACACAAGGAAGCCATCGCAACTGGCCTACTTTCCCCTAAATGGAAAAACCTTTGGCTCTTGACGCCTAGGCTAAATTTCGACGGCACTGATTCACTGCGGCAGGTGAATTTTTTTTTTTTTTTTCTTTTTTTCTTTTTTAGGCACACGCAACACACTCACACACTCGAACTCCCAACCTCTTTGATTGACAACTAGGCTGTGCTTCGTTGTGTCACTGCGGCAGGTGAAATACTCCGCCGAATGGGAACTGGATAAGCAAAGAAACAAATACTGTCAGATTCGTCGATCGCGCCATAGCCTTGCACCAGAGCTCGAATCTCGAGGAATTCAGAGTCGTCTTCGATCTCGAGCGTTCACACAGAGAATGGATCGACGCCTGGGTCAGCTACGCCGTTAGTCGGAAAGTTCAAATACTGGATCTGAACTTAACGGAGGTTAGAGGCCCCAGAACCTTATTCAATTATGCTTTCCCGTACAGAGATAGGGATAATTTGCCTAAGAATTTCGAGCTGCTCAAGCAACTGTCTCTGCATTCGGTGCAAGTGTGGGACGGAGATTTGGAGTTTCTTCTGCGGAACTGTCGTCTCCTCGAGAAATTATCGGTGTCTGAATCGTACGAGCTCTCGTCTCTCGAGATCGTTGGACCTTCTCCGCTGTTCAAATGCCTCGAGATAAGCTTTTGCGACAGTACGTGATTCGAAGGTCGTCGCTATCAAGTACATCGGCGGAAGGATAGATTTCGAGCTCACCGATGTTCCTCTCCTCACGGAGCTTTGGATCAGGACTGATCGCTTGAAAGATGTCGTCAACATGTTTTCGTCTCTGCTTCCAAAGCTTAGAATTTTCAAAATATATTTTAGGCGCGAACTCTCTGGGAAGGTACGATCTTACAAAATCTGAACTCAAATACACGACCTTTCGATTTTGCACATGAGATCAATTTGGGAGGAAAATCGAAGATGATGTGAAAAGTTAAAATAAAAAAGAATAAAAAAAACATTGTTTTGATGCCAATTTAATTGATTCCATGTGTAAAATCAGATAAAATCAACAAAAATTGTATATTTAAATTTAGCAAAATCATAAGTTTTTAAATTTTTTTCTCACAGGAATCTAGAGAGTTCGTAGCAGGTGTGGATATGCCTAACCTTAGCAAATTGGTGGTGTGTACTGGCGAAAGTTACCATGACAGTGAATCTCTCTTACCCTTGGTAAATTTAATAGGCGCATCTCCTCGCTTGCAAAGATTTGTGGTTGAGGTAATTAATTTATTTGGTGCTATTGCAAATTCTTTTCTTAGAGTAGTGAAATTGTTAAAAGATAAATATATATAATTGAGTGTAGAAAAATTTTGTTGTAGGCGGCGCACCAACATAGCAAAGACGATAACTACTTGGATTATGATGCGTTCTCTCCTAGAGAGATCGAAAGAAAGATTCCGAGGGCTTATTTTCACCTCAAGGAAGTGGAGTTTATTGGCTATCGAGGTGTGATTAATCAGTTTGAGATGATCATGAACTTGGTGGATAATGTTGTTGCATTAGAAAATATAACCGTCGATCCACGGTGTTTCAAGCTGCGGCCGCAACGGCCGTGGGACCGCATCGCTCGACGGAAAGTCAAGGATGAAATGTTTGCAAGGGTTCATGCGGAGCATCAACTTAAACCCCAAGTTCCCTCGAAAATCAATGTGAAGATCCTCTAGTTTTTACGTTTCGAAAATATTTCTAGTTTTATCTAAGGTATTCTTTAGAATGAAAGTATAAGTTTTACTTTTATTATTATGAATATGGAATTTAAGTGTGGACTTTGGACTTTCTCACTTTGATGATCTTGATTCAAGCTGTATTTTAATGCATTTTTTGGTATATAAATAATAATGCGTCTTACCAATCAAACAACAATATAATTAAAAATATAAAAGATATTTTGATGTAAATTCTAGATTTAGATTTTGAATTTTAAAAAGGTTAAAAGGTTAATTTTATATTAATTATGAATTTCCTTTCCTAATATATCTATAATTTTTTTAGTTTCATAAAGTCCATAACCATAATCAAAAAAGATTATCAATTCATATGGGATAATCCCAAACTAAAAAAGATTTTATTTTATCAATTAATTAATATATTAGAAAGTATATAGTGCTGAGTATATATAACTAATTCAATAGGGACCGAACTGCAATAATGATAACGCCACCGACATTCATTTCTCCTCCCTTCATTTCAGCTCTCGATCCAATTCCGACCGTCAAAGGGGATGGCCCGATCCAAGGACGATCCGGCGATCCGACCTTTACTGCCGCCGTCCTCTCTCCTCCGACGCTCTCTAGTCGGAGCTCCGAATTAAGTCCGATGCAATTGATCGGACACTTTCCGAACTCGGCGATGAGCTCCGGTCTTCGTACTCGAATCGGCCGGGTCGGATTGCTCATCACGAATTTGATGATGAGGTGTTGTATGGGGGCAATTTAAGCATATTGTTCCTTCCAAAATAGGTTTGAAGATCCTCTAGTTTAATTTGCATGCATTTTTCTTCTTCTTTTTTTCTTTCGAAAAGGCACATGAACTTTTGATATACGTATTTGTTTTGATGGCTTTCTACTACCTCTATCCCATTATATTAGTCTATATTTGACTTTTGACTTTTCAACACGCTTTTTCACCGAAACCTAATACGAGTTTTAAAATATAATTTTGAAGTATTTTTTCTTTTACGGGATACAACGCTATTCAAAGACGTAGAAACATGTACATCATAACAAACGTTTTATTTCAATTCGTGTATATATCATTTCGAAAAAGAAAGAAAAAAAGGTATTGATCACGACAAGTCGACAACATAAAATCACGAATTAAACACAACTTTTGGCAATAGTAACAACTTAGATACGAAAAACATTTTAGAATAAACTATATTGCAAGTTGTTAGACATATATAATTTTTAAAAATGATTTTAATTCAAAATTTGCTTGATAATTAGTAATATGATCTTATTTAATCGCCTCATTACCAATGTTCTAAAAGTCGCTAGACGCTAGTAGGGCGGTGGGGTGGGGATTAGCGTCTAGACGGACTAGGCGGGAGTCTAGACGGCGCCTAGACGGGCTAGGCGGACTAGGCGGACTAGACGGCGGGCTACCTTCTAGCGTCTAGGCGGGGACTAGACGGAGCTAGGCAGGGATTTTTAGAACAATGCTCATTACTCAATTTATAAAAAAAGAAATGGCACAATGGATCCTCTATTGCCAAAGCATGTGCTATCTTCTATTGCCTTAATAGATTAACGACACGTGGCAAATTCTAGGGGTTTAGAAATTTCAAATGTTAGGTATATATTTTCCTTATATAAATGTTAAATCCTAAGTTATTGATTTTGTCTTAATCTATTAATGCAATAGGAGATGTCACATGCTTTGACAATAGAAGATCATAACTGAATTAGATCACGATATCTTTTTGAGAACCAAAACGAATAATATTTTCTTTTAATAAGATTTGCAACCTCACGCTTCCTTCGCAATACATAAATACCAAGAAAAAGAAAAAGAAAAAAAAAGGAATAAGCTCGAGAAAACAATGGCGAAAGATAAACGGAGCCGATGCAGCACCACCGAAGAAGACAGCGAGGTTCTTTTTCATTTTTCAATTAATTCTTTTTTTTTATCTGATCAGAATTTATGTTGGCTATAGAGAAGATGAACAAGATATTAGAAAAAGGAAAAAAAAAAAGAATTATTTGCAGAAACTTGATTGTTGATCATATCGATGATCCTGTACTGTATGCATAGGTGGAAGTGGAACGAACCAGTTTTCTCCCAAACGAAGTATTAGGGTTCATACTCTCTTTCTTGCCACTCAAGGAAGCCATCGCTGCTACCCTGCTCTCTAAAAAATGGAAAAACCTTTGGCTCTTGACGCCTAGTCTAAACATCGACGGCACAGATTCACTGCGGCAGGTGAAAAACTCCGGCCACGATGAATCCGCTCTCGAACTTGAAAGATATCACAACTCGAATTTTTGGCTCCCCGAATCGGAATTGGATAAGCAAAGAAGCAAATACCTCAGATTCGTCGATCGCCCTAGACAAGCACCAGAGCTCGAATCTCGAGGAATTCAGAGTCGTCTTCGATCTCAACCGTTCACACAGGGAATGGATTGACGGCTGGGTCAGCTACGCCGTTAGCCGGAATGTTCAAATACTGGATCTGAACTTAACGGACGTTAGAGGCGCCAGAACCTTCTTCGGTTATCCTCTCTGCTACGCTTTCCCGTACAAAAATGGGGATAATTTTCCCAAGAATTTCGAGCTGCTCAAGCAACTGTCTCTGCATTCCGTGAATGTTCGAGGCGAAGATTTGGAGTTTTTTTCTGCGGAACTGTCGTCTCCGCGAGAAATTATCGGTGTCTGAATCGTACGAGCTCTCTTCTCTCAAGATCGTTCGACCTTCTACGCTGTTCAAATGCCTCGAGATAAGCTTTTGCGACGGACTTAAATCTGTCGTGGTTCGTGATTCGAAGCTCCTCGCTATCAAGTACAGCGGTCGAAGGATGCATTTCGAGCTCACCGAGGACTCAAGGAAGTGGAGTTTATTGGCTATCGAGGAGTGATTAATCAGTTTGAGATGATCATGCACTTGGTGGATAATTGTGTTGCATTATATTAGAAAATATAACCGTCGATCCACGGTGTTTCGAGCTCCGGCCGG
The DNA here is from genome assembly GCA_001642375.2 of Mentha longifolia. Taxonomy (NCBI): domain Eukaryota; kingdom Viridiplantae; phylum Streptophyta; class Magnoliopsida; order Lamiales; family Lamiaceae; genus Mentha; species Mentha longifolia. Next base: position 4,793,896 of record CM038111.1, on the reverse strand, counting down.
ATCGGCCGTGGGACCGCATCGCTACACTTACAGTCGAGGATGAAATGTTTGCAAGGACTCATGCGGAGCACCAAGTTAAGCCCCAAGTTCCCTCGAAAGTAAATATAAAGATCCTCTAATTTCTAATTTATGTGTTGCGTGCTTATTTCTAGCTAGTTTTATTTAAGGTACTGTTATTAATGAAGTATTTTGCTATTTTGGGTTTTTTATGTACGGACATGCTCTTGATTGTAACCTCAAAGTTAGGTTTTGCTATGGGGTTTTATTTTGCATGAACATGCATGAAATTTATGTTTGGACTTTGGTGGTCTTGATTCAACCTAAAAGTGTTTCAATTAGCATATTGCTAGGCTTGATCTGGAGATGGGTTATGACTAGAGGTGTCAATGGGTCAGACCGGCCCAACCCAACTTGGTTCAAGCCCGTTATGAGCTGGTACAGGCCCGGCCCAATTCAACAGATTGTGCGGGTTGGATTGTCATGTCAAAATGGGCTTTTATTAGGTTTTTTTCCCCAGCTTGACCCAGGGCGGGCTTGCACTTATTAGGCCTCAACTGAGCCTAATTTTAGCAAAAAATTCGGCCTAAGCCCCGCTCGCTCTATTCGTGGGCTTGTCCTTATAATTGGTGGGTCAATGCGGGCCTAGGTCGGGTCGGTCCAAATGACAATTTTAGTTATGACTTATAAGGAGAATTATTCATTCGTCTTACCAATCAGACAAATGATATTTTTTTGTCTCTATTATAGGTATTAAATGTGTACCAAAATTGATTTTCTTGAATTTTTTTTTTCAATTTCGATATAATATGATATAGTTTAATATTGTAATACTGCTAATCAACAATGAGTCATCAATTCAATTGCAGTTTATAACTATTTGTTTAGCATTTTTCTTTATTTTTAATTAATAAACTTGAAATTAAATATTAAAAAATAAATAATAATCCTAATCAAATTGATGAACCATACTCAATTAATATAAAATTAGATTGAATCATAATATCGAGAAATTGAAATAATAATAATAATAATAATAATGATAATAATAATGATGGATTTTGGTATACAAGTATATATTGGATTGGTCTTTAAATTACCATTAATCAACCTGATCCTGAAGTTGCAAAAAAAAAAAAAAAAAGAAAAAAAAAAGAAGACGACCCTGAACCTGAAGTGACTATTTCCGGAATAACTAATTCGACAGGGACCAAACTGCAATAATGATAAGGCCACCGACATTCCTTTCTCCTCCCTCCAATTCAGTTCTCGTTCCAGTTCCGACCGTCAAAGGGGATGGCCCGATCCATGGACGATCCGGCGATCCGACCTTTACCGCCGCCGTCTTCTCTCTCCTCCGACGCTCTCTACTTTCTCAACTCCAAACTAAGCTCCAGAAAAGACCTCGACGGAGCCCCGGCTTTGCTGTCGGAGCTCCAAATTCAGTCCGATGGAATTGATCGGACACTTTCCGAATTGGGAAAGGAGCTCGAGTCTCACTTGATCCGCCACTCTTCGTACTCGAATCGGGTAGGATTGCTCTTCTCCGACGTGCATGCTCAGTTGGACGGTCTCCGCCGCTCCTCCGCTCACCCGTCGTCAGGTAATTGTAAAATTTAGGGATTTTCGGGTCTCTGTGTTTCGATTCTTTTTAGAGCTAATGAGGTTTTGCGTGTTTGTAGATGGAGAATTGAGGAGAGGGATGGGGGAGGAGTTACAGGCATTGGCTAAAGAAGTGGCAAGAGTAGAAACTGTGAGAAATTATGCAGGTTACTCACCCTTCCTAGTTTACCATTGTATTGATCCATGTTATTGATCTTCTATTTCAGTTGTGGGAAGTGAATTGTATTGTTTGTTTATCGAGTGTGTGTTGATAGTTGATGAATTTTTAGGGATTTTTTACGGCTATTGCTGTTTTAGGAGTTTGCATTTGGATGCAGAATATGGTTAACTTGGGGGTCTGGGTAGGACTACTACTGTATCTAGTTTGAAGGAGTTAGACATTTGAGAAACAAATGGAAGAACATACAAATATCTTCAAGTACGTCGAGAATTGCTATGATTACCGATTTGAGTTTTGAGTAATTTGATAATTAAGTTAGTTATTTTAATCTACAACCTTTGATCTTTGTTTCTATCCGTTTGAATAAATTCTGGACATATCAGAAGAGCGAAGATCACATTTATGTGGTTCAAACGCAGAGTACTCGCAATCTTCTTACACCTAAAATATAATTTACACAAACAATAGAAACGAAGAACTTAATGAATCTTGATCACTGAGTTTCTGTTATGACATATTTTCGTGATTCTTTATTTTAGTTGCATCGTGCTGGATACATTAAGATATATGGTTCAAAAAAACCTGATAGATAAAAATTTGGAGATCACTTCCACGTGGAATTGAGTAGCAATTACTAACTGAATATTTGTCTAATCTCACATGGTCTTGTTCGTATTCTGTAATAGGCTGTGGCTTGAAGAGTATGAAACAAAAAGAAAGTGTTATTCCAGGCCACTTATATTATCTGCGTGTTTGTAAATTTTTCTTCTTACGATATAAACCAAACGAAGATTATGTTTAGTTGTTAGTTGGTCCTGCTGTTCTTATTGGTGGCTTTCTTATACACTCTCTTTCTCATCCTCAGAGACAGCATTGAAGCTTGATACATTGGTTGGTGATATTGAAGATTCCGTATCATCCACTATGAATAGAACATTGAGGAGGCATCCATCAATGAAAGATCTAGAAGTTAGTACACTTTACTGGGAATGCGTGCTATAAGTTGCTGTGAATAGTTGAAATGCCTAATCTAACTATAGTTCACTTTAAATCTGAGGTTCTTTTATAAAACGGGAGTGGATACATGCATCAAATTAATAAATCTGAATATCATCCTGAAGTTTAGGCCATCAGAATGATGAATTAGTTCTGACTCATCATGTGCGTTAATCATACAAGACTCATGGAAGTCTTTATCCTTAACCGTTACTGTTTTTCCCATGGTTAGTCTGTCTATCTAGCTCTTTATTGTGTGTGTCCATTTGAAGGTAATTTTTCCTCGTTAAAATGTTTAGGAATATGGTACCACAATATATTTAATTACCAGAAACTCTACTCTTTGGAGTATGATATGTTTAAAACTTAGTGTAACTGTAGGTTACATGTTACGCTGCAAACATGCATTAGTGTTGCCTTACACATTCTTGTCAATCTGTGCAATAATTAACACAGGGATGGTATAATCTGGAAACCAGTATTTAAATTATATGTGTAAATAAATAATGATGACAACAGCAGCGTATAAAGGCTATAATGAAGTCTTCCTAACAGAAGGTTTTGTTTCTTGTTTCACTCTACTTTGTAGGATATGCGTGCAGGTGCTCTAAGGGCTCTTAAATTAACAGAAGATGTTCTCAGCTCAGTTATAAAGACACATCCTCAGTGGATTCGGCTTGTTTCAGCAGTTGATCATAGAATTGATAGGGCACTAGCCATTCTAAGGCCCCAGGCCATTGCTGATCATCGAGCCCTTCTTTCTTCTCTTGGATGGCCACCACCCTTGAGTTCATCTAATGCGGATGGCAAAGGATCATCGAAGGTTCAAAATCCACTTTTCACTATGCAAGGAGACTTGAAACACCAGTACTGTGAGAGCTTTCTTGCATTGTGCGGTCTCCAGGAATTGCAGAGGAAAAGAAAATCCCGCCAACTTGTGGGGCAATATAAAGATGTTGCTCTTCACCATGCCCCTCTGGGTTATTGAGGAACTTGTGAATCCTTTATCTATTGCATCTCAACGCCACTTCTCCAAGTGGATTGAGAAGCCACAGTATATATTTGCGCTTGCATATAAGATCACTCGTGACTATGTTGATTCTATGGATGATTTATTGCAACCACTGGTTGATGAAGCTATGCTATCTGGTTACAGTTGTAGAGAAGAATGGATCTCAGCAATGGTACTTTCCCTATCGACCTACCTAGCAAAAGAAATATTTCCCCTGTATATCAATAAGCTTGAAGAAGAAGGTGAAACTGCTATCCAAACACAGGCTAGGGCATCATGGCTACATCTTGTAGACTTAATGATTGGATTTGATAAACAAGTTCAATCTTTGGCAGCACACTCGGGAATGCTTCTTTCTCTACAGGAAGAAGACAATATGCAGAAGATGTCTTCATTGGTTGTATTTTGTGATAGACCCGACTGGCTTGATTTATGGGCTCAAATCGAGCTTAGTGATATGCTTGATAAACTAAACTCTGAATTGGAAGATGACAAGAATTGGACTAATGAAGGTGCGAATGCTGCTCTTCTACCTGGTCAAGAAGAGAGCAAATCTCCTGTGATAGCCACTTCTGTTTTCCGACATCTCTCTTCTGTCATTGATCGTTGTCGATCACTTCCTAGCTTCTCATTGAGGTCAAGATTTCTCAAATCTGCAGGTGCACCTATAATACACAAGTATTTGGATTGCCTGAGGCAAAGGTGTCAAGAAGCTGAGGGGCTGACTGCACTCACAGATGATACTGCTCTTATTAAGGTTGCTAAGTCTGTTAATGCCGGGAGCTTTTTCGAATCTTCTTTAAACGAATTCCGTGAGGATATCTTCTTTCTTGAAATGGAAATGAAGCAATCTGGGGGAATTGAGACAGCAGGTGATTTTGATGCTACAAGCAAGTTTTCCTTAGAAGCAACTGAGGAAGGAATTTTTCATGAAGAAATCAAGAAGCTGGAAGAATTCAAAACCGAATGGATTGAAAAGCTGTCCACTGTTGTCTTACGTGGTTTTGATGCACTTTGTCGAGACTATATCAAGAACAAGAAGCAATGGCAGGAAAAGAGTGATGAAACATCGACGCTATCACGATCTTTCATAGAAGCGATGGATTATTTGCAGGGAAAATTGTCCCTTCTGGAAGAAGGGTTGAACAAAATGGATTTTACAAGGCTGTGGAGAAGTTTGGCTTCTGGTATAGATAAATTTATTTTCCATAGTATACTAACGGGCAATGTGAAGTTTCATGATGGTGGAGTTCAGAGGCTTTCTAATGACTTGTCCGTTCTGTTTGCCGTTTTCGGATCTTGGTGTTTGAGGCCCGAAGGTTTCTTTCCCAAAACGAGTAACGGCTTGAAGTTGTTGCGAACTGCTAAGAAAGAGCTGAAGAGTACTTTGATGGTTGACGAAAGATGGCTAAGAGACAACGGCATCATGCACTTAACTTCGGGCGAGGTGGAAAAGATCATGAAGAACAGAGTATTCAACGGTTGAAGATCTGTCTAAACTCTCTTACGAACTTTAGCACTCGACTTTCTTGAAGCCTGATTTAGTGTTGCTGTAGTTTTTTAAATTTTCTAAGTTGTGGATAACTAGGTATCACTTCCCTTATATTTCCAAACAAAAAAGAGAGTTTATATATACAACTTCCCTTGAGGCTTTGGTAGCCATAGGCAGAAACTAATATGAGCACTGATTTTACTAGATTTTGGGTTTGATATCTTGAATTCTTGAATTCCATGATAGTGTTTTGTTTCAATAAGTGGGATCGACCAAACAATACCTAAATCTGTTGGGCAATAAAAGTAGAGTAGATATTCAACCACCTTTAACATATTCGGAGTTTAAGCTAAGCCACCAACTCATGCGGCGCTGCTTATAGCTTAATTAAATGCTGCACCCCATAAAATACAGTTCACTATATTTTTTTGAAAGTATTTTATTTATGTATGAGTATGAATATACATGGAAGTTATACATAGTGAAAGAGAGAAAGATGGGAGGGGAGAAATGTCATAAATGAAAAGGTCGAGAGGCAAACCAAATTTTGTTTGCCTAGGGTGATGATCATCCTATCTCCTTTTCAATCGATGAAGATCTTCTATTGCAAATTTGCAATTCCGTGTGGCATCTTTTATTGCATCCATGGATGATTGACATGTGTACACGATGTTCGTAAAATCAGTCATTTTTTGTTATGAATTTTTTTTAATTATTACAGGTTTGGGAAATATTATAAACACGTGACAATTATCCATTGATGTAATATGAGATGTCACACGAAATTGCAATCAATGATTCGAACCTTTTTGAGTAGTCTTCATGTCTAGTCATATCATGATCGATTTCTGAAGATCAAATTTGACTTAAAATCCTACAACAAAAAAACCATATAAAATAAAACCATGCTCTAAATCAAGACTCAAGTCACAGACTCACAATCAATATGTTTCATAAAGTTTATACAATTTTTATTCAATAATGTGCTTCACAAAGAAAGTAAGCGTCGGAAAATAACTATTCATTTCGAACACTAACAATTTTTTTTTCTGCATGTGACATTGCAAAAGCGATCTAAGCCAAAATTAGGGTCTTTTTCACTAGGTACATATTTAATGTAGTTTTGGACCTTCTGACACAAATTATAAACTCCTTCTGTCTCATTAGTAATATCTCACTTGTTGAATATATACGAAATATAAAATAATAAAGTGAGACAAAATTGTTATTCAGCTTATATAATTAAACAAATTTTATCAGTATCTGAAATTTGATCGATTGCAATCGAAATCTTTAGACAAATCAATAGTACTACAATATCAAGACCTTCAATTTTATTTAGAGTAATTTCTTGAAATGGAAGATAATTACTGATTCAACCACATAGGGACAATGTCAACTACTATATAGTTGCAAGAAATTATGAATGATATTATAATATTTGAAATAAATGTGGGATCAAATTGATTATATCTCCACAATAAATCCTCATAAGCTCATTTTCCACAAGCCCTATGTGACCATTTACACACGCTTCCATTTTTTTTTTAACGCCAATTAGTTAGTGATTTTATGACGATTATGACTATTTGACTTCAATTGATAACATAAGTAGTTGTACCTAATTAGCTTTAAATCCCACAAATTATTAGGAAAGTGTTGCAATCTTTTGGTTTCGTTTTCATCTCCACTTGTTTTCTTGAATTGTAGAAAACTCTTTATCATTGAAATTAGAACGTGGTTATATGGAAATTATCACATATTTGCAGTCCAAAATATGTTTCCCACCATCAAAACACATTCTTTTCAAAACAATCTCCTCAAAGAAACATTCTTTCTTGTTTTTTTGGCAAATTTAATGTTGTTCTGCAACTTGGTGTATTTGAACTTGCAACATGCACATATTCATTAAAAAAATACAACTTTGTTACATTGGCTAATTTATGCATATTATTATTTACACAATTCACGACCCAAATTTCCCGGTTAATTAATTAATTTTTACACGTGCATGCTTCACTTAAATTTTCACTATGTTTTTTCCCCCACTTTTTTTTTTCAATGGAAATTTTTGCCATGTTAAGGCATGTGACAACTGGAGTGCATGGTTTCTACAGTGTTTGGAGAAGAAAAAGACAAATACTAATGTTTTCCCATCCACAAATTAAATAAAACTTCTTCTCATCAGTACTCTTTTAGAGTCGGGACCAAAACCTAAACTACTCTCTCTCTCTCTCTCTCTACATTCTCTGATAATAAATGCAGTCGAGCATGATTGAAACATTCCAAAACAGCACAGCCGTTGGTTTTGATTTACAGTTAGCAGCTGGCAATTTTGCATGCAGTAGCAGTACTATATACTCCCTCCGACGAAGACGGGACGTTTCATTATTTTATACGTCACATGCATGTACTGAATAAATGTCTCATCTTGGTTTGGACATGTGGAATATCTTTGTGGGTCGAAGTTTTACTATCTTTGCAAAAGTTATGGCTGCTTCATGATCCCATGGTTATTACTGTTGTTTTAATACTCTAGAAATCAAGAAAATTTGATAATGAACATAAAATACTAATTAAAACATACAAGAAAGTATTATATTTTTTCAACAAGGTTTCATTATTATATTAGTGATCTTATATAGTCCAAATAAATTGATGATGAGAGCAAATTATTCTAATGAAACCCTTGATTGAAAGATCACCAAATTAAAATAAGGATTTTTTGGTAGACAAAAAACTCAGACTTAAATCTGAATTCCAGAATTTCAGTTCCTAAACTCAGAACAGACAAAATTTGTTAAGAACATGAGAAACATGGTATCTTTCTGGTGGCAAGAGTAGACATCTCTTTATACTAGTAATCCTAAGTGGCCAATTGCAAGCCGACACGTGTTCCAAATATTTGTAAATTAAGTTCCTAAAGTAGTACTCCTTCCATCTCACTTCAAACGTCTCACATATATTCAAAATATAAGACGTTTGAAGTGAGACGGAGAGAGTAGTTTATTCAAGCCATTTGGTTGCATACGTACAAATCTCTTTTTAGTTTGTAATGACAATCCAACAATTTATAAATAGGGCTCCATAAACAGAGAATCAATCCTACACAGAAACTTAGTTCCTAAAAAAAATCTTTTTTATTTTATTTTTCAATAATAGAGTTCTTTGTCCAAAAGGGAGTTTTTTTTTTTATTTTTTTTTTATTTTTAATGGGATATATTAATCATGGTGAGAGGGTTAGACAGATGGGGCCCTAGTACTGTATTGAATTCACTGCAATTGCTAGAGCTGATGGCCTTTTTCTAACTAACCCCCATATTTCTTTCCTTTTTAAGGACCTCATCTTCTCCTTCAACTTCAACACTTGCACTTTTAAATTCTTGCTTCTGCTAGCTTACAGTGTTTTGTGTGTGAAGAAGTGATCGATCATGTCGAGCAGAAGTAGAGCGAGAGTTTCGAGATTCAATCAAGACGAGGTCAATGAACTCATCTTCAAACTGCAGGCATTCTTACCAGATGATTCTCACTCAAGGTCATGTGATCAAAAGGTAAATAATTATTATGTTTTTATTGAGAAAAATAATCATTGCATTTGTGTTTCTTGATGAAATTTATGTGTATATTTGCAGAAATTAAGTTAATCAGAGCTTCAAAATTTAATTTCAAGAAGCAATGTCAACTAACTAGAAAACCCTGCCAACAATGTACGTATGCATGAAATTTAAGCATGGACGTTAGCTTATACTTCTCTGTCCCAAGATTCTTGACACCTTTCTTTTTGGCATTTTCGGCACGCATTTACACGCTTCTCAGTGATGGGTTTTAAAATGAATTTTTGAGGTATCCCATAGTATCCCATAAAAAGAAAAATACCTCAAAAATTTATTTTAATACCCATCACCGAGAAGCATGGAAATGCGTGCCGAAAATGCTAAAAAGAAATGTGTCAAGAATCTTGGGACAGAGGAAGTATAAATTAAATCAATTTTGTCAAATATATAGTTATATAGTACTAGTAATAACTTTAAAATTTAAACGGGATGTAAATATTATTTTCGAGCAAAATAAAAATGAACAAAAACAAAAAAATGTAGAAATTATTTCATTTTTAAGAAAAAAAATCCGAATGATATTATGAATAATTTATGATGATTAAATGGGATTTTTTCAGGCATCTGCATCAAAGATATTGAAAAGGACATGCAATTATATCAAGAAATTGCAGAAGGAGGTTGACGAATTAAGTGATGGACTTTCTCAACGAATGGCTTCTGGAGATATCAATGCCACCGATGCAGACATAATTACCAGAATTTTAAAACTCTGATTTGCATTTTTTTTTTCCCCCTTCTATTAGAAATAGTGTTTCATCTTATAAATAAATATTGCTTATTAATATATATATATGCATTACGTGTTTATAAGTGGTTTATGTTCATGATGCATATTGTTAGTACTAGAGTGATAGATGAAACCATTTGTAATAGACAATCCAAGAAAAATCTCAATTATTGTTATTTATTTTTTTGGATAATAAAACCTCGATTCTTGCTAATTTAGGCTTGATAAGCCTATATCATGTTAAGGTTTTCTCAAAAAAAAAAATTAAAAAAAAAATCATTTAATCACAATTCAATTAGTACGCTGCATAAATAGATTATTTTTTCCACTTTTAATTTCTTTGAAAATCACATTATCTTATTAAATTGCACGCGAATGAAAGTGGGGTATGACTTATGAGGAGGCAAACAAGAACAATAAAATGAGAATTAAAAAAAAATTTAAAGAAAAAATAGTGTCTTATTCTAGTGGAAGAAATGGGAGGGCCTCCAGTTTCACCAAGATAGTGATAAAATCCAATCAAATCTTGAGTCATTATTAAGCAATAATGAACAATTAATGTGTTAATGAATTGCCAACAACACAATAACGACAATGAAATTAGTTTTAAGAAAGTCAATACATTTATGGGATTGTATTAAGTCATAGCATAATAATAAAAAAAAAATGTGAGAAAAAGACACATACTATGGCACAGTTAGCTCAAATTCAATCAAAAGCAAATTATTAAGAATAAATGATTCTTTCTAGTACAATTACAAACCTATACAATTGATAAAATCTAAGCTACAGAATACCAGAAACAGCAGAACAACGACGCTTTTGCATGTCGAAAGACGAAAGCCACGGTGGTAAGATGCTTAATGGTTTTCTTGTTTACCGAAGAGTGGTTTAAGTTGTTTCTCCAACTCAACTAATCTGAATCAGACAATAACAATGGCTTTAGTAAAGAAACAATACCATTCTCCGCATCGAAGTAAGATACTCAGGAATCCACTTACATTTCATACTTACGAAGAGCCTCACTGCGTTTTGCTTTATATAGCTCGCTGTCTTTAGGAATGTTGCTCAAGTTATTGCCTGATAAACGTGAACTTTATTCAACTATGAATACGTAAAATCATCAAGAGTGATGAATGAGTGACTGTTGGGAAAATATGTTTTTTTCTACTTTAGTTAGTAAAATAGTTAAAGCAGCACAGACATAACGAAAGAGCTATCCAACGGGTGTACTTTCATACAGATCAATGCATAACATTGTTATATTTTCATTTATTGACATAAAGCAAGAACAAATACCCGTAAAATGCGGTGAAGAAGGAGCTTTGAATTCAGCATTCTGGTCAGCATTTGAAGGAGGTATTTTAGCAACAATAAGTCCCTGCTCATTAAAACAGAAAGTAAGCTGAAGAGTTTACCTCTGCCCTTCCAAAAACACATGAATAAGCAAATTTCATGAAAAAATCAAAATAAAAACATAAAATTAACAATGATCAAAATAGCAGAAATGATCATCTGAAGCAGAAAGCCGGAAACAGACACAAAACACAAGATATACTTCTTCAAAAAGTCTTTACAATCAGATACAGCCCAAAGCAGTCTTTAGGAAACACAATCAGCCAAGAAGAATCAAACTGATTAAGTCGAGCCGATGCCTCAGCTTAGAAATTAAACTACACTAGAAAAGGAAAAGCTTTCGTGGTAAAACCAGCAAAGGGTATCTCAGTCAAGCTATAGAAATTACTCCTATATTGTGACCTCAATTCATAATCTTTATACCTATTTGCTAAATCCTAGAGCAATATTGAAGTGCAGGTGAAAAGCATCATGGCCAAACTTGCACAAGTATATACTCATAAATCATAATCATATTCAAGGCACTAAAAACCATCAATCCACAACAAGGGAACAAACAATTGAATTGCAGTACAAAGAAATACTAATAATGATCTTCAGCTTCATTTAGCACAGTTTCAATCTTCCCGTTGAAGGCCATAGAGCATAGATCAACCACAAAACCTCATTCCAATCGCAGCATTCACAACACTATACTTGTACAAGAATTGAGAACAAAAATAACCTGTTTCTCCTTGCGCTTCAAGATTTTGACATGGCATTTCTTGATGTAGTGCATCAAGTGGTAGCGCGAGTGCCTAGCGTACAAGTCGTCCCTGATTTCAGGGTTCGCCGTGAGCCAATCGACGACGTCTTTGGACTTAATCAGCTCATCGGTGTCGAGCGATTCCAGCCATGAGTAAACCGGCATCCATTGATCGGTTCGCTGGAATCTGTGATCGTACGCCTTTTCCTACCTCATCCAGATATCAATTTACTCACACATATATATTAATTAGAAAATAGGAGAACAGAGTGGAGATTTCTAGCGCGAATTTACCATGGATTGAGGATCATTGAAGCTCATTTTGAAGGTTCGCAGGAATTGAAGTTTGGCTATCGGAGCGGCGGCGACGGCGGTGGCCGTGGTGGTGGCAACAAAGGAGTCGGTCACGTCACAATTTCAGCTGTGTCTTATTTTCTTTTTTCTTTTTAATTCAGTAAAATATTTATTTACTCTAAGAAAAAGTACTCTCTTTTTTGTTGTGAGGAAAAGTTTTTGGGGCTTGGGCTTTTTATTTGATAATAAATTATTGGGCTTCTTTTTTCTTTTAGAGAGGTGATACGATGGGCTTCTTAGCAAAATACTTACAATTAAATTACCATCACAATACTCGAAATTAGTATAGTGTTCATCTCCCCACAAGAATTGGCACTAATAGTCCCATCCGAATCCTCTAATGCATGGGTACGTTGTTAAAAATATTTTTTAAATTCAATAATTATTAAAGAATTTTATAAATAAAAAATGTTAAATTTGAAAATATTTCTAACAGGCCACACGTATTCATCTGACCTTCATCTGACCGTTGAATGAGCGGTCTAATACGAAAATACAGTAGAGAATTACACAATTTTTTATTTTTATTATGCGTTAACATTCTATATCTACGTTGGCTTAATTTATCACTTCTACTCGGTCCCTATTTTCTTGAAAATCTGAATGGATTCAGCCAATGCCAATTTCCAAATCCTCATTCAAGAACCTATTTCCATAACAAACAACAACAACAACAACAACAACAAAAAAAAAAAAAAAACCAACAATCAAGAACCTCAAAACCATCATCATCTTCCTCATCTCGCTCATTCTGCTCATCGCCATCACACTTTCCACACTCTCAACTTCCAACTACAACTAAAAGCCCAAGCTCGAAAAGCTCGACACCTACCTTTCGTTCTCCTCCAAATACTACTGCCACCTCACTACGCACCCCAAGCTATGCTTCAACTCCCATCATCAACGCCACCATCCTCCGATCCGGGCCCGGCCCGATATTCGAAGCTTGGCTCAAAGTCGCCATCAATGAACTCCACAGCACCTCCGATTGCCATTGCCGAAGCACTCTCCTCATCCACAGCCATCCCGAGGCTGTTTACGTGTCGGAATCTATTAAAATAATAGAATGAAGCATAAAACAGTTGGGATGGAAGGAGCAATAAAAGAGCTCATTTTTTATTTTATTTTTTATAATTTCTTGTTTATTATATAGTTTGAAATTAATCTTAGTTTATAATATATCAATGACCACAAATTGTTTTATTTTAATATTAGTACTCACCAAACCATGCAAATCGAAGTGAAATAAAATTCACGTGACAAGAAATATTTTAAACCATGCACTGTCGCCAATGATTATACGCAAATCTCCTTAATTTGCATTTTCGTATAATACAATTACTAAATGAATCAGTCTACGGCCAATTAATTAGTTCATAATTTTTTGGGATAAGCTAACAAGTAATTAAAATTCTTGTCGTTTTTAGCAGATCTGCCCCAGTTCTTTCGCTGCTGATGGAATCTTCGATTGAAAGTGGAGAAGAAGATGCACACATATCAAGATTCCGCCGAAGAAACAAGATGTTAATCCTCTGTTTAGTGTTCTTAATGATCTCATTAACACTAACCTTAACTGCCTTAATCACCTCCCTCGTGCGCATCGACAACCCTCCGCCTCGTAATCCCACCCTCAATGGAGCGCTGGAAGCTTTTTGCTTCGTTAATTCCGACCCTCCGGCTTGCTTACGAACCCTAAACCCCCAAATCACCCGAAAATTCGTATCAGATCCGAACCAGATCTTCACTCTCTCCCTGCAATCGGCGGCCGAAGGTGTTCAAAATTCGATCGATTCGTTTACCGCTACCGATGAACTCGGGTTCGGCAACTGCTCCGACTTGCTGCGGCACGGGCTGGGTCAGCTCCGGGATCCGATTGGTGCGATGCGGGCCGACCCGTTCGTGGAGTCGAAGAGCGACGAGCAGAGGGGGGAGATGATGAGCCGGATCGTGGCGGCGGAGGAAGACGTGGAGACGTGTTTGGAAGATCTGGAGAGGATCGGCGGCGGCGGGGCGGCGGCGGCGGCGCTGGAGGAGGCGAAGGCGTACCTGAACGGCGCCGGACACTTTCTGATCGGCTACGCGGAGGTGCTGCAGATGTTTGAGGCGGATCGTGGCTCTCGATCTCAAGGGGGAGGGGTGATTTTCTTCCTCTATGTGCCTGGTATTAGTCTTGTAACTATGTGTGGATCGCAGTTTCTCTTCATGATTTGCTTGTTTTGCTCGCTTTTTAGAATCAAGTCCAGTCGAAAATTTTGAAGAGTTTACTTTTGAATTACGATCGACATAGATGATTTTTTTTGAAGTTCTTCTCTAGATGTGCACGTATTCGATGTGGATTCTCTATTGCATTTCGATATAACATATTCTATTGCACTGTCGGATATTGACAACGTATTAAAAATCTTTCCAAATTCAGCAATAATTAAAGAATTCTATAAATAAAAATTAATGCTGATTTTAGAATGAAATTTCACATCTGACGAATATTTGACGATGTAATAGGAAATGTCACACCGAAATACAATAGAGGATTCGAATCGACATGTTTTTCCCTATATTATTCTTCTTCTTAAATAAATAAGAACATCTCATCTGTGTTTAGTAATTTGGTATACTTCTTTTTATTGTTCAATAAAAAAAGATAATCATTAAAATCACAAATACCATGCTTTTCTATTCTTAGACAAAAATTATTATTGAATTTATGATTAATTAAAAACTAAAATACTACTCTACTAGATTAGATACTCTTCAATTAAATACCTACTACATCACTTTAGTTTTATAAATGAATGATTATAACTTTATTTATACAGTTCAAAATTTTACAAAATATCTACTCATTACTTATTATGCACGTGCTCATAGACTTTGACTCATCCAACATCTCAATTTTCCACAATCAAATATATTTTTCCACAAAATCATCACCACTTTCACTCCAAATAATTCCATCTATCTTAAATACATTCCACAATGACTAAGTGTCAAGGCATAAACAAAAAAATGGATTGTAACCAACAAACTTTCATCATCTCCATCCAAAAACACCGTACTCAAATTGATCAACCAAAACAAACAAGATTCAAGAATTCACAATCCATCTTCTTCCTCTTCTTGCTTATAATATTCATCATCATCACCTCTTCCATGCTCCTAATATCTATGCATATCAAACATCAACGGCCCGAACAACTCAATTCTTCTCTTTCCCGGGCCGATTTTCTCACCTCCCTTCAACTCGCCATCGATGAACTCCATAACGCCATTGCATCCATAACAAAAGCTCTCTCCTCTTCCATTTCCAATAGTCCTCTAGCTGGGCCGAGGCTTTCCGTTTGTCAAAAATCGATGCACGACTCACTGAGTCGACTCAACGGCTCGTTAGGCTTGTTAGGGTTTGACTCGGATGTCGAGTCTTTGACTTATGAGGAGATGGATTACTTATGGGTTTGGGGAAAAGCTTCCATGGATGATGTTGAGGAATGTTTCTTGAAATTGGAGGAGATGGATGATATGATGGTGGACATGGGAGCTGAGGATGAAAAGATGATGATGGGAGTGGAGGAAGTGAAGTTGGGAGTGGTTAAAGCAAAAAAGTTTATTCTCAATAGCATTTTGTTGTATGACTATAGTCTTGATCATAATTTCTTGATAGGCTACAAGTTTTTGATTGGTATGTATTTCCTCATTTACTTGGTCTTAGCTTTTCTATATTTCTTGATGTGGAGCAATAAATAAATAATTAAATGATGATTAGATGTAATTTCTTGATACTTTGTTGAGAGACTCTTGTTAGCTACTAGACTTGAAATAAAATTACTTTACTCGTGTTTAATTCGATTAAGTTTGAATTCAAGTAATTGAAATGTTATTTAATTTTTTCTAATGCACCACGAATAAATTAATTGAATTGATCCAATTTTGAGTAATGCATGTTGAGTCGAGTTCAGACAGTACAAGCTATAAAAAATAAAAATAAAATAAAATAAAATAATAATAAAAATAAAAATAAAAAAATAAAAATAAAAAGGGTTGATGAAATTGAAAAATAATAATAAATAAATTGTCCTCTCATTACTCATTATGGAGCAGGCATTGTTGAACATTTCAACCACCATAGTCAAATTGGCAGACCGTGTGATCCGAAACTTCGCTTACACCTCCCATTTTCCAACTTCTCCAATGATTACTATTGCATTCACTAAATCTACTTATATAGTCCACGTCACTAAATGTGAGAAATACACTCGTAATTTGACCACTGTTCTAAAAATCCCCGCCTAGCTCCGTCTAGTCCCCGCCTAGACGCTAGAAGGTAGCCCACCGTCTAGTCCGCCTAGCCCGTCTAGGCGCCGTCTAGACTCCCGCCTAGTCCGTCTAGACGCTAATCCCCACCCCATCGCCCTACTAGCGTCTAGCGACTTTTAGAACATTGAATTTGACTAAACCCTAGTGTGGCTAGCTGGCTAATTAATTGACTAGTTATATGCTCCGGTCAACTTGGCATTGAGTCGAGATAAAAAATAAAAAAAAAAATCTCTTTCATGTTATTACATGGAAAAATACTTCGATGGAATATAATTGGCAAAAAGATCTAAAATGTTCAATGTTATTTTAGAGCATAGATTATTGAAATTTCAGATGATGAGTCAATTCATATACTACCTCCATCCCATTATATTAAGGCTTATTTGACTTACACAGAAACCAATGAATGGAAGGATATATGGCTATAATCAATTCTAAGGAGAGAGGGTTAATTGTGACCAAGTATTTTTTGTCATTTTAGGAAATAGCTCTAATATAATGGGATGGACCAAAACGGAAATAAGCTCTAATATAATGGGATGAAGGTAGTATGTAGCATGAATAAAAGCTTATACAGAGTATTCAAAAATGAGTAAGCACTCGTGTCGTTTTTTTCTTATATTTTTTTTTAGTAAACATGATCAAATTTGAATCACATTGTTCTTAGTTTGCCCTTGAAAGCGAGATAAATACAGAAGAATAGTGATGATGTGACGATGTGACGGTACGAGAAGTGGTAGAGATTTGAATGTTTTTTATTATAAGTCGCTAAATAAAATTGAGTAAAAATTTGATTTCCAATGTTCTTGGTTATAACTCACTAAATAAGCTTTCTATTATCACATGAATCGGGCCAATTTAAATTATATATGCTTTATATTGGATGCCTTAAATGAGTAAGCGTTACTCTTTTGATTTGAAGTGATTGAATAAGTTTCAATTGGTGCAAAAGTAAGGTTAATAATGAAGTACGATATTTACACATTTCCGACCAACGTACTTGAGTTGAGAATTTTTATTGGTGTGTGATACGAGCATGCCTGTTACGCCGGAGCCGACGTCGACGGCCCAGGATGAGCGGACCACAGTCGACGAGCCTCCCGAGCAAGGAGAAGAAACACATGCGATATCCCTTCGTCCACGGGATAAAATCCAACCACCGAAGAGGTTCAGTGATTAATTCTTTAGCAATGTTATTTATCTTTTATTATTTATATTAATATGTAATTTCCGTATTTTATTTAATTGTA
Source organism: Mentha longifolia (assembly GCA_001642375.2). Lineage (NCBI taxonomy): Eukaryota > Viridiplantae > Streptophyta > Magnoliopsida > Lamiales > Lamiaceae > Mentha > Mentha longifolia. Next base: position 4,776,256 of record CM038111.1, on the reverse strand, counting down.
ATTGGGTCGAGCATATTATAAGCTCCGTTCGGGTTTTCTTTGTTGGTTCTTTCCCGGACTAGGATAGGTCGAACCAACCCTAGGGTTTAGAGTATATAAAGGGTTGTACATTATTGTTATTATCTCATGAATGAAGAAACATATTAAGCCCTAATTTATTTATTTTTTTCCTCCGCACACGTTCATCGCTGCCGACGGACGAGTTCCGCGTTCAGCTTCCTTCACGTCGACGACCTTCCAACGTGAGGGCGCCGATTTATTTTCTTTCTTCCTTGTTCGTGTTCATCTTCGTTGCAGAATTAGGGTAGAACCCTAACAACTGGTGCTTTCATTAACTTGGACTCAGTCATGGCGAAATCGGGACACGCACAACCGCCGCCTGGTTTCCTCACCGGCGGCAATGCAACGGAGATCTCCCTCGGTCCCCCGCGCAAGAATCAGGCTGCCGCTGCACGAGACATCATCGGGTCGAGCTCCTGGCCACTTTCTGCCGATGATGAGCCTGTGCATCCGCCGCCGCCACCACACGATGCTTACGCACCAGGCTTGGCCCGTATTATGGCCCGCCTGGACCAGCTGGAAACAACCATCACCGATACCAGCCGCCGGCTGCTCACGTTGGAGTCTATTCCGTCGCGCGAACTTGACCCTCCTTGGGCGATGGCTGCCGAGGCCGACAACTTTCACCGCCCTCGCCTGCGGCACAACAATCCAGATCTCCCCCCGGTTTTCAGCCACGCGCGTGGTGGGGGAGGGCGAGGCCGACGCGGAGCGTTTCTGGGATCTCTTCGCCGCTCAACACTTCGAGACGACGATCGCCACGAGTATTATGACAGCCGTATTGCTAGGCAGCCGCACGCTTTCACATCACCGTGGGAGCGCGACCATCACCGGGGCTGGGAAGATGAGGATCGAGATTTTCGAGAGCCTCGGCAGGCGACAGCATGGGATTTTCCTATCCATAGGGTTTGGGGACAACAATCCCGTTTTGAGGCGCCGCGAGACATTAAGATGGAGGCGCCTAAGTTTGATGGTTCGGAGGCTTCCAATTGGATATCACACGTGCAATACTACTTCGATCACTTGGCAATACCTGATCATGACCGTCTACACTATGTCGTGATGTTATTTCAACCACCGACGAGTGAGTGGATCTTCAACTACCGGCCTAATAATCCTAACACTTCATGGGATGACTTTTTAGAGGATGTGCGACATCGCTTCGACCCGCAAAGCTTCACAAATTGCATCGGGCCCTTGTCGAAGTTGGTACAGACAGGCACGGTGGCCGACTATAACGCCACCTTTGAACGTTTTTTGAATCGGATTGAAGGACTGCCGGAATCTGCTCTCACTCCTATGTTTATCGCCGGTTTGAAGGAACCCATACAGGAGAAAGTCGAGCTCCAGCAACCGTTGTCCTTTGCCGCCACTATGGCTCTCGCTTTGCGTTTGGCAGCATCTCATGAGGACCGACAGAAACAGTTCGCCCGCAATCGATGGAGCTCGCACGACACCAAACCCGTGGCGGCAGCTTCCGAGCCCTCGGGTGGCCTACCTTCGCAGCCACCTCCCCACACTCTAGCCGACAAGAGGGTGTTCAAACCCATTCGTGTGTCGAATGTAGAAAAACAGGACCGGGCAAAGCAAGGGCTATGTTACTACTGCCCGGAAAAATGGGCGCCGGGCCATGTTTGTACTACACGGCTGCTTTCTTATGTGGGCGACAACGACGATGATGAGATTTCTGAGGACATTATCACGGCGGATATGTCTCATCTCCAATCTTTGGATGGCAGCCAACGCACGAGGCCGTTTAATGTTCAAGGCACGATTGGATCCACACACGTTCAGATATTGATAGACACGGGCAGTACGCATGATTTTTTGCATCCCAGGGTCGCGGAGCAGCTCGGATTGGCCTTGCAGCCCATCAAGCCTTTTCGTGTGTACGTGGGTAACGGTGCTTCTCTCTTGTGTTCACTTGTTGCTCGTTCCACTAAGTTGGTTGTGCAGGATTGCAAGTTTCGGATCGATCTCCATATACTGGCTATTCATGGTCCGGATATCATATTGGGGATGGCTTGGCTAGAGTCTTTGGGTACGATCTCGGCAGATTTTGTGGGAAAGACACTAAAATTCACGCTGGAAGGCAAACCGGCGGTCATTACCGGCACGACACCGTCGCCGCGTCGCATCTCCCTACACTCACTCGCTCTGCTGACTTCACATTCGACCGCCAATGAGTTTTATGAGATCGTGCAGCTTGAGCACGATCAGCCCGCTTCGGTGACTTCTTCGGATATTGTCTTTCCTGCCGACACACCACCCGAGATTGTCAAGGTGTTGGAGCAATTCACGCCCGTCTTCCGGATCCCCACGGGTATGCCTCCTCGACGTGAGTTTGATCACCGCATCCATCTGCTTCCACACACAAAACCAGTCAATGTGCGCCCTTATCGGTATCCATATTTCCAAAAAAATGAAATCGAACGACAAGTCCGAGAGATGCTTGATCAGGGCATCATTCAGCGCAGCCACAACCCTTTCTCCTCCCCGGTTTTGCTTATTCGAAAGAAGGACGGGACTTTTCAGTTTTTGTATAGACTATCGAGCACTCAACATGGCTACCGTTCCTGATCACTTTCCCATACCGACGGCCGACGAATTATTTGATGAACTGGGCGCCGCAAAGTTCTTCTCCAAGCTAGACCTTCGCTCCGGATATCACCAAATCCGCATGCATGAGGCCGATATTTTTAAAACGGCTTTCCGGACACACGATGGCCATTTTGAATTCTTAGTGATGCCCTTCGGCCTTACTAACGCTCCTTCGACATTTCAAGCGGCCATGAATCATATTTTCCAACCTCTACTCCGCAAATGCGTCATTGTTTTCTTCGATGACATTCTGGTTTATAGTTCGACCTTGCCGGAGCACGCACAACACCTCGCAGCGGTCCTCACCTTGCTGCATGATAATCAATTTTTTGTGAAGCTTTCGAAGTGTTCGTTCTGTAGTACAACCGTTGAGTACTTGGGGCACTTGGTGACTGATGGCGTGTTAAAAGCGGACCCCGCAAAAATCGAAGCAATGCTACAGTGGCCGTCACCGAAAACTGTGACACAATTGCGCGGCTTTCTTGGTCTCACGGGGTATTATCGTCGTTTTATTGCTCACTATGCCATGATTGCCGCACCCCTTACAGAGTTGCTGAAGAAGGATTCTTTTGTGTGGTCCGATGACGCGGCGCGGGCCTTTGTGCAACTTAAGATGGCTATGTCCACGGCTCCGGTCCTCAGTCTGCCGGATTTCCACGCTCCATTTTTCATTGAGACCGACGCCTCGGATGTGGGCATTGGGGCGGTTTTGATCCAAGACAAGCACCCACTGGCTTACTTTAGTAAGAAACTTGGCCCTCGGCGCCGCAGCGCGTCGACTTATCATAAGGAATTGTATGCAATCGTGGAAGCAGTTCAAAAATGGAGGCAATATCTTTTAGGTCGGGAGTTCATTATTCGTACGGATCAAAAGAGCTTGCGAGACCTTCTTCAACAAGTCGTGCAAACTCCGGACCAACATTTATATGTGCGGAAACTAATGGGATTTAAGTTTCGGATTGAATATAAGAAGGGCAGCACGAACAAAGCCGCCGATGCCCTCTCCCGGCGCGATGAGGCCGAGTCCGCACTTGAGGGTCCGCCGCACACTCCTTCTGACTTCGGCCATGACGAGGCAGCCGCCACAGCCTTGTTGGCTGCCCTATCCGAACCATTGCCACACCTCCTCAATGATTTGAAACGAGAGACGGCATCACTACCGGAGTTAGTGGCTTTATCGCAGAAAATTCGAGATGGCAATGCTCTACCGCATTTTTCTTTTGTGGACGGTTTGATTTATTATAATCGGCGCATCATGCTTAGTCCTTCATCCGTGTTACGCTCGCGGTTATTAGAGGAACATCATAGCACGCCCATGGCGGGGCATCCGGGCTTCGAACGCACCTTCCGTCTTTTGTCCGCCGGTTTTTATTGGTCCCAAATGCGTCGAGATGTGAAGAAATTTGTGGATTCCTGTGTTATTTGTCAATCGACCAAGTATTCGACACAGAAACCAGCCGGATTATTACAGCCTCTGCCGATACCGTCTCAAGTTTGGGAGGACGTCTCGATGGATTTCATTGTCGGCTTGCCCCCATCTCGAGGTTATACAGCTATTATGGTCGTGGTAGATAGGCTGTCTAAATACTCTCACTTTGCTCCCCTTCCCACGCGTTTTGATGCCTTACGTGTGGCGCAATTATTTATCAACACGGTAGTCCGACATCATGGTTTTCCGAAGACGTTGGTTTCGGATCGAGATTCCGTATTCTTGAATGCCACATGGGAGGAGATGCTCCGTCTTAGTGGCACAAAACTGCACTTCTCCACTGCCTACCATCCGCAGTCTGACGGTCAAACCGAGGTGCGCAATCGAGGGTTGGAGCAATACTTGCGCGCGTTCGCCGCCGACAAACCTTCGACTTGGGGAAATTTCTTGCCATGGGCTGAGTTAGCATTGAATTATTTTTATCATGCGGGACTCGGCATGTCGCCTTATCAAGCCCTATATGGCCGAACACCGCCTGTCCTTGTAGCAGCATCGCCATCTCCTCGCACACCACCTAAAATCGCGGACTTAATCCAGCAACGTGGGCAGCTGTTACAGGTGCTTCGAAAGAATTTGGAGACAGCCCAACAGCGGATGCGCGACTCGGCAAATCAACACCGCCGTCATGTTGAGTTTGAAGTTGGGGAGTTAGTCTGGCTCAAGCTTCAACCTTACCGGCAACATTCCGTTGCCAAACCTATTTCAGCAAAGTTAGCACGTCGCTTCTATGGCCCCTTCGAGGTTTTGGAGCGCGTGGGGCCGGTGGCTTACCGTTTGAAGCTGCCCGAGAACAGCCGTGTTCACAATGTCTTTCATGTGAGCCTTTTGAAGGAGTACGTTGTAGGAGAGGAGTTTGGGACCACCGAGTTACCTACCGATTTTCGGGGCGCGCGACCAGTGGCGCGACCGGTAGGCATCATTGATTCGAGGGTGGTCTGGAATGCGGGCCAGGCAGAGGAACAACTTCTAGTTCGTTGGGACGATGGGTCGACGTCGCCATCGTGGGAGACGGCTGAGACATTGCGTCGTCACTATACATATATCCCCCTTGCGGACAAGGTGCTGCTTAACGGTGGGGGGGTTGATACGAGCATGCCTGTTACGCCGGAGCCGACGTCGACGGCCCAGGATGAGCGGACCACAGTCGACGAGCCTCCCGAGCAAGGAGAAGAAACACATGCGATATCCCTTCGTCCACGGGATAAAATCCAACCACCGAAGAGGTTCAGTGATTAATTCTTTAGCAATGTTATTTATCTTTTATTATTTATATTAATATGTAATTTCCGTATTTTATTTAATTGTAATTGGGTCGAGCATATTATAAGCTCCGTTCGGGTTTTCTTTGTTGGTTCTTTCCCGGACTAGGATAGGTCGAACCAACCCTAGGGTTTAGAGTATATAAAGGGTTGTACATTATTGTTATTATCTCATGAATGAAGAAACATATTAAGCCCTAATTTATTTATTTTTTTCCTCCACACACGTTCATCACTGCCGACGGACGAGTTCCGCGTTCAGCTTCCTTCACGTCGACAACCTTCCAACGTGAGGGCGCCGATTTATTTTCTTTCTTCCTTGTTCGTGTTCATCTTCGTTGCAGAATTAGGGTAGAACCCTAACAGTGTGCCGCGTCATCTAACATTATTACTCGATTTCGTTGTGGAGTTGACTTCACCATCCAAACAAAGACTTTTCCAAATACTAATAAACAAAAAATTCTTGAATATATACAATCCGAAATTCCAAAATAAGATACAACCAATAAAAATGAATTCAACCAACGAATCAAGCTTCACCATCTCCACCCAAGAAACCCCTCTTCTTCAAAACGATCCACCGACACAGCCCAGAATCAAGAACCTCAAAACCAAGATCTTCTTCCTCCTTCGAATCCTACTCGTTCTCATCGCAGGTTTCCTCATCCTCTACGCCATCTACACCAAGAACCGAACAAGGCCCGAACCACACAGCTCCTACCTTTCGGGCGTGGCCCGGTACTACTGCCACCTAACTCCCTACCGTAACCTGTGCTACGACTCCATGTCCTCCGCCGCCAACGCCACGGCCATCGAGTCCGACCCGGCCCTCATCTTCGCCGCGTCGCTCCAACTCGTGGTGAGTCAACTCACCCACACCGCCACTTCCATCACCAACACCTCCCTATCCGGGCCGGGCCTCTCCACCTGTCGGGCTCTGATCGGCGACTCACTGAGTCGACTGGGCAGATCGTTAGACATGTTGGGGCTGGACTTGTTCTTTATGCAGGACCACAACATCACGGATGAAATCACGGCCGTTCAAAATAATAGCGGTGGCTGTTTATCGGCGTTGAACGGTGAAGATGTGGGGGCGGGAGTGGAGGAAGTGAAGTTGGGAGTGGAGAAAGCAAGTAGGCTATTGGTCAACTTCGAATCGCTGTTTAAGTGGAGGGATGACGTCCTTAATGATTTCTCTAATCGTTTTAATTATTTTGAGGAGGAGCGCTATAATTATCTTTATAATTATTATTTTTACTTTAATGATTTCGATTACAGTTTTGATTATGTTTTCATGGTTCCTTTGTATGGAGCGATGTACGTGTTCGTGGCGTTGCTCTATTTCTTGTTCTGGCAATAGCAATTGATAACAAGTTTTGTATAATTATATTGTACATGATGTACACCTAAAATGAAATTTCCTATTGCAGTGTCGGTATTATATCTTCTATTATCCTGTTATATGCTTGTTTCATGTTAAAACTAAATGAATAATAATTAAATATATATATATATATATAAACAAAATGCAGATTTTGGAAATATTTATAATATGCAACGAGCATCCGACATCAACAGTGTAAGTAGTATTGAAGAAATGTAATAGATAATCTGAATTTCTATTAATATATTTCAATTTACTAAAAAAAGGAATCTAAATTAATAGAGGACTTGTAAATTATTATTTTTCTAAATAAAATCATACTCCGTAGTATAAGTTTAAAAAAGTAGTAGATCATCTCTTAAAAAAAAAAAAAAGTAATAGATCATCCAACATTAGTATTCAATTTTGCTCAACAGCTGACTTCAACATCGAAACAAGAATTTCGCAAGCAATACACCATCAAATTATTATATATTTATATATATATATATACACAATCCAAATTAATAAACTCAAAATCGAAGAGAAACCAACAAACATGAATTCAACAACTGATGAAACAAGCTTCACCATCTCCACCCAAGAAACCCCTCTCCTTCAAACCGATCCACCAATTCAGCCCAGGATCAAGAATCTCAGAATCAAAATCTTCTTCCTTCTACGTATTCTACTCGTGCTCGTCGCAGGTTTCTTCATCTTATACTCCATCTATAGCAAGAACCGAAAAAAGCCCGAGCCCGCTCACCCCTTACTTTTCGGGCCTGGCCCGATTCTACTGCCATCTAACTCCCCACCCTAAACTGTGCCACCGCTCTATGTCCTCCGTCACCAATGCCACCGCCCTCAAGTCCGACCCGGCCCTCATTTTCGCCTTACCCCTTCAACTCGTCGCGAGTGAACTCACTCACGGCAACATTTCCATCACCAGGGCTCTCTCCAACACCTCTGTACTCATCAGGCCGAGGCTGTCCACGTGTCAAACTTCGATTGGCGACTCACTGATACGAGTTAGGATAAGGGACTGCTTCGAGTGAGTCCGAACTCCAGAAAGAAGAAAACGATAGAGAGAAGAAGAAGAAGAAGAAGAAGAAGAAGAAGAAGAAGATAAAACTTAATTTTCATTCATCCTCCGTCTGCAAATACAAGTTCTGTGATATTTAGATACAAGTTCACTCGTCTCTCACTCTGCAAACGTAACTGAAAAAAGGGACCACTCAACTAGGGTTTATTTTCTTGGGCCTTCCTTGAGTTGGGCCTGATTAATTCATCTTCTTGGGCTCGATAGTTATGGTTTCTTGGGCTGCATCACTTGCCTGCATATTTAATTGTTGAAGTCCATCAGTAGTTGTAACACTCACTGAGTCGACTCGGCAGATCGCTAGGGTTTTTGAGGGTTGACTTTTTCGCCGAATGGCTTGAATCGTTGGTGCCTTACGTGGACGAGCAGAATATCAATGATGAAATGAGAGCTGTGGAGAGTAACACCGGTGGCTGTTTATTGGCATTGGGTGATTAAGTGGGAGTGGAGGAAATGAAGTTGAGAGTGGAGAAAGCAAGTAGGCTCATAGCCAATTTCATTGTAGTGTTTGAAGGAAGAGATCTCATCCTTGATGATTTCTAAGGATGTCAATCGGGCCAACCCGAGCGGGTTCGGGTCAGTCCTATCGGGTTTCGAATTATTCGGTTCGGGTTGAGTTTTTTTCGGGCTAAAAATTTTCAACCCTAACCCTAAACTTTGGGGCTCGGGCTAGCCCGTCGGGCCAAGAAGTTGACGATTTTTTTTATAACAATAATTTTATAAAAATAAATAAATCATGTTATACCATTGAAGTCACTTTATTTCGTATTATACGATTACTAAATGTATAACCATGCACAGTCGCCAATGATTATATGCAAATCTCCTTTGCATTTTCGTATAATACGATTACTAAATGTATTATTTGCAACAGACTAATGAATCAGTCTACGGTCAATTAATTAGTTCATAATTTTTTGGGATAAGCTAACAAGTAATTAAATTCTTGTCGTTTTTAGCAGATCTTCTCCTAATTCTTTCGCTGTGATGGAATCTTCGATTGAAAGTGGAGAAGAAGATGCAGACATATCAAGATTCCGGCGAAGAAACAAGATGTTAATCCTCTGTTTAGTGTTCTTAATGATCTCATTAACACTAACCTTAACTGCCTTAATCACCTACCTCGTGCGCATCGACAGTCATCCGCTTCATTACCCGACCCCCAATCGTGCGCTGGAAGCTTTTTGCTTCGTTAATTCCGACCCTCCGGCTTGCTTACGAGCCCTAAATCCCCAAATCACCCGAAAATTCGTATGAGATCCGAACCAGATCTTCACTCTCTCCCTGCAATCGGCGGCCGAAGGCGTTCAAAATTCGATCGATTCGTTTACCGTTACCGATGAACTCGGGTTCGGCAACTGTTCCGACTTGCTGCGGCACGGGCTGGGTCAGCTCCTGTATCCGATTGATGCGATGCGGGCCGACCCGTTCGTGGAGTCGAAGAGCGATGAGCAGAGGGGGGAGATGATGGACCGGATCGTGGTGGCGGAGGAAGACGTGGAGACGTGTTTGGAAGATCTGGAGAGGATCGGCGGCGGTGGGGGAGGCGAAGGTATACCTGAACGGCGCCGGAGATTTTCTGATCGGATACGCGGAGGTGCTGCAGATGTTTGAGGCGGATCGTGGCTCTCGATCTAGAGGGGTGATGTTCTTGCCTGGTATTAGTCTTGTAACTATGTGTGGATCGCAGTTTTTCTTCATGATTTGCTTGTTTTGCCGCTTTTCAGAATCAAGCCGGGTCGCCAGGGGCGGACCCAGAAATATTTTTATGGGGGAGCTCCATTGTTCTTTATAATTATAATTTTATAATTTTAATGTTTTTTGAATAAATGTATTAATAATAACATAAGTTTTTTAAATAATAATATTTTTAAAATATTCATATTTCATACTACTTTCATCCCATTATATTAGGTCACTTTCACTTTATTGACTTTTCCGGCACGCGTTTCCACCGAAACCTAGTACGAGTTTTAGAATATAATTTTAAAGTATTCTTTTTTTTACGGGATACTATAAGTGTCAAAGTATCCCGTAAAAAAAAGAATACTTCAAAATTATATTCTAAAACTCGTACTAGGTTTTGGTGGAAACGCGTGCCGAAAAAGTCAATAAAGTGAAAGTGACCTATTATAGTGGGATGGAGGTAGTACATTGTAATGGGATAGAATCGGTCCATAATTATTTATATTTGTGTAAATATATATGTGTAATTATTTTCTCTTTTATTTTCAACTTATTTTTACCTACTGATGCTATTATGTTTGTTACAAATCTATTCATTCATTCTTTTTTTTCTTTTTCTTTTTCACATTTTGCATCCTAGCTGCATTGTGTGAGGGAGCCATAACAAAAGTTTTTGACAAATAAAAAAAATTAGGTATAACAAAAAAAAGTTGGAGGGAGCTCATGCTCCCCAAGGCCCATGAGTGGGTCCGCCCCTGCCGGTCGCAAATTTTGAGGATTTTACTTTTGAATTACGATCGACGTAGATGAATATTTTTGAAGTTTTCCCTAGACGTGCATGTTTTTTCCGGATTCGAATACTCTATCTATCGCCTAATGGCTTTATGGCCTAATGGCGTGACATCATTGTTAAGTATGTATGAAATATTTTCAAAATCATTTTTTATATTGAAATTTTTTAATTGTTGTTGATTTAACAATATTATGAAGCGACACACTTGGGTCAGCCGGAGGCACCGTGCGGCCAGGCTAAAACAATGACACTTTTATTTATATAAATTGACACTTTTCTGTATAAAGATTGACACTTTTAAAAATTATCATTTTATTCGTAAAATAATTATGTTAAAGATTGACACTTTTATTCATATAGATTGTCACTTTTCTGTATAAAAATTGACACTTTGGGTCTGGCCGCACGGTGCCTCTGGCTGACACAAGTTTTTGTCTATTATGAATACATAATAATTATCTAAGAGTACAATATAATTATCTAGGTAATGGAAAATTTGAATCCGTCTATATTGCTTACCGTCACTAGAAGAAGATATAATCATGTTTTTCTTTTCTTGTCTTTTTAATTCTAATTTAAGAACATCTCATCTTGTATTATTTGGTAGTCAGTTTTCCTTTTATCATTCAATAAAAAAAATTATACATTAAAATTACAAATATCATGCTTTCCTATTCTTGGATAAAATGTATAAAAGGACAAAATGACCAATAAATTTGATATTGAATTTATGATTAAAAAGCAAAATACTAGATTATATATTCTTCAATTAAATACCTATTATACATCACTTTAGTTTAATAAATGAATGATTATAACTTTATTTATAAACTTCAAAACTTTACAAAATATCTACTCATTCATTACTTACTAGTATTGTTACCCGTGCAATGCATGAGATATGATCTACGTTAATTACTATTACTATAAGAAAAAGAATAAGCAAATATAAAGATGACCGAATTTAACTAATGATAGTAATTTTTTCACATAAAGGATCTTTCACATAAAGGATCCTCCATCACCAATGCCACCGCCCTCGAGTCCGACCCGGCCCTCATTTTCACCTTACCCCTTCAACTCGTCGCGAGTGAACTCACTCACGCCAACATTTCCATCACCAGGGCTCTCTCCAACACCTCTGGACTCATCAGGCCGAGGCTGTCAGCGTGTCAAGCTTCGATTGGCAACTCACTGAGTCGACTCGGCAGATCGCTAGGGTTTTTGAGGGTTGACTTTTTCGCCGAAGGGCTCGAATCGTTGGTGTCTTACATGGACGAGCAGAATATCAATGATGAAATGAGAGCTGAGGAGAATAATACCGGTGGCTGTTTATTGGCATTGGGTGATGAAGTGGGAGTGGAGGAAGTGAAGTTAGGAGTGGAGAAAGCAAGTAGGCTCATAGCCAATTTCATTGCGGTGTTTGAAGGAAGAGATCTCATCCTTGACGACTTCTACAATTGCTACAATCCTCTTTATTATTCTTATTTAAATTCTGATGATGTTTACGTGTACGGTTTTGATTACGTTTTCACGGTTTGTTTGTTTAGTGTCATGTACTTGTTCTTGGCCTTGCTCTACTTCTTGTTCTGGCAATAGCAATTTCATATTTTTTTTTTCTTGTTGCATATATGAACCTTGTCTTTTGATTTATGGTGGCAATGAAATCTTTTCTTTTGTTAGATTCTCGTATAATAATTTGCATTTGTAAAAATGATCAAATTAAAACATCGAGGAAATTGTGATGCAAAACAACTTTATATGTTTAAGTTATGAGATTCATAGTAATACTCAATTAATTAATCCCAAGTGAAGTGAGCTAGCTCCACCTAAGAAGATGCTTTTAAGGAACTAATTAAATATTTAATCACCACATGCAACTATGGGATAATTAATTAATATACCGACCAATGTAGAAAAGAGGCTTACTCTTTCCTATTGGGTTCCTCTATCTCATAATAATCAATTAATGAAGGTGGTTTTTTATAGACTACTTAATTATAATAACGAGATTCCTCACATGTTATATTGTTTTGATACCCCGTAGGCTGAGGAGCAAAAGGAGGAAGCGAAGTATCATAAATCTTTCGACCCATCCTGTATATTGTCCTGCTGAGTACGATTCGACAATGGGTTTGAATTGAGATACTGATGCAAGTTCTTCCCTTCTGAATCAGATAGATTCATATCTGAAAGAGGTTGTATTTTTCCCGGGGAATCTTTAGAATTCCCTTCTTTTATTTTTTTTATTCGAAACGCCCCGTGATCTTCAACCACATAATCTAAGGAATGAATCAAATCTCCCCAAGTAGGATTCGAACCTACTAACATAAAAGTTACTCACTTCTTAAGCAAGTATAAAAAATAAAAAATAAAAAGGTTATAATTTTTTTTTAATATTTGTCTATCCATTATTATATATACCTGCCGAGGCAACCATTCTTTGACCATTCCACTGAAAATGCCAAGAAACTTTTCCGACACCCAAAATTTCTGAGTTTATATATATAATTCTTGATTTTTGCCACTCCAATAACATCTCGTTATCCTTCAATTCTGCTTCTCTCTCTACCACTACCACTCTCTCACTCTCTCTCTCCTGCATGGATCTTCATGAAGAAGAAGCAAACACATCTACATTCCGGCGAGACAACAAGATCATAGCCGTCGGTTTCACGCTGCTCATAATCTCACTGACTCTCTTCATACTCGTACTCGCCGCCGTTCTTCTCCTACCGATTCTCACCGCTTCTCTATCTTACCCAGTCGTCGACGGCGAAATCTCCGTCGAAAAATTCTGCTCCTATTCTCAAGCCCCAATGTGTATAACCGCCCTCAACTCCGTCGTCACCGACAAGTTCGCCACCGACCCTCATCAGTTCGTCGCCCTCTGCATCGAAGCAGCCGCCGCAGAGATCCAAAATCTGATCGCCGCTGCCTCTTCAACCAGAACCGACAAATCCGCCTCGAATCTGCTCCGAATCGTTTGAGCAAGGGGCGGAGTTGGCCCGTCTATCTCTGGAAGAGACGGACCTGGCAAAACGTCCTTTTGTAGGGTGGCTGAGGAAAGAGAGGGATGAGGTGGTGCTACGGTGGCTCATGGGTGCGGAGGGAGCTGTGGACTCATGCCTCCGTGAGTCGGCGGAGGTTGAATCGCCGGAGGCCGCCGCTCGGGTGGCGGCGAAGATGGAGTACGTGAGGGCGTACTTGTTTAGCGCCTACGTTTTTCTCGACCACTCCGGCGCAATAGAACGGAACGAGGGTTTTTATATGGATACTGATTTTGAAAATTTGTTTAGTATTTCTGTATGTGGAGTGCAGTTGTTCGTGTTGGGTTTTGTATGCTTACTTTTTAGGAACCGTTCGAGTAGAGTTTCGCTTAAGCAATTTTTTATGTTCTTTTTTTAATACTCTATGATTTGATAAATTTCTATGCTTCGGATTTATTTTTTTTCTATCTAAAATGGATCGATATTCTTGTTTTTGTTTGTAATAGGAAAAAAATTTATCCTGATACATTATTAAATTGTACTCGCTTCGTCCCGGACTGCTAGTCCAGTTTCTTTTTGATACGAGTTTTTAGAAGGGTATGTTTATAAATAAAGTGTATTATTTAATATTTTAATGCATATTTCATTAGTTTAAAACTAGACCACAAATGCATATTGATGTTGGATCTTAAATAAATGATCGTATCAAGACCTTTAATTTAGTATAAAAATCAAAAAATAAATGAGCAAGTTATGATAATTTATAATTTATAATTTAACTATATTGTGATACATGCGTGTTGAGAGGTGAGTAGATAACAAGATGATTATTAGTCCACTTAATAGGCTAATTGTTTCATTTTTCTGAAAACTGGACTAGTAGTGTGGAACGGTCCAATAAGATATACTTCTTTCGTCCAAAAAAGTCTGATACTATTTTAGTTCTGGACGTTTACCAAAAGTTTGGTATTTCCATTTTAGTATATGGACCCTCGCACCCTTTATATTCATTATTTAAAAAGAAAAAAGAAATAATAATAATAATAATAATAATAAATGAGGCAGAATCTAGAATAGCCACTTTACTTAGTGAAAAGTAAATACTAGCCACAAACTAAAAAAAAATATAAATTGTAATCACTTTCAATATAATGAGACCAAATTGCCCTTATTGACATAAATTCTAATTTTCTGAAACCCAAAAAATACGAAAATTGAAATAACAAAATTTATAATTGCGAAAACATGAATTGAAAAAATTAGATCCGCCGCCCAGTCGCCAAATCAAGCCTTCGCCGCCATCTGACGAAAAACCGACGTCATTCGCGTCCACGTCCCCAGCAAAGGAGCCCACCGTCGTCGCTGCTCGCTGTGCAGGAAGTAGACCACAATTGCCGCTGCACTGATAGATTCCGATCAGATGCCATTCTCGCCGCCCACTTCGAGCCAACACCACCGCACGCCGGAATAATATCAGAAGATCTGTCTGACCCGGTCTGGGGCTCGATTGGCTCGATTAAGATCTATTCGAGCCATAAACCATTTCACATGCTCGATCGATCCTAAATGAATTCGATCGAGCCTGAATGGACTCGATCGAGCCATTTCCGTGCCACTATGCTCGATCGAGCCATTTCCATGCCACTATGCTCGATCGAGCATTAATCGAGTTATTTTTGCAGTCCGACGCCAGCCCAGCCCCTTCTACATTGTGAGCCAACAGCCATGAGCACCGATCGCAAGCGTTCGAATCGTCCAAAATAATGCCTCCTTGTATTAGACCCAATGGAGCGAACGAATGGCTCGAAAGAAATCTACTCGAGCAGTTCGAACCATCCCATTCAAGCCCAGCCCGTTTAAGTCCGGTGGGTAGAGGCAGCACGCCGACATCTGTAGATGTGGTGATGGAGTGACATGACCGAGCCGCAGAGTGAAATGAAGAATTGCGTGCGTGAGGAAAAAATGAGAGAAAGAGGATGAGAGAGAGAGAGAGGTGGTTGAAGAGAGAGAAAAATAAAAAGGTGGGAACGATTAGGTTATTAATTTATGTTACCGATTTTTTATTTTGTTTTATTTTAATATTTCTTTTATTATGGGTATTTTTGCCTAATCAAGTTGAAAATTGTTAGAATTTATATATTTTTAAGTTAGTGGCTAGAATTTAATTTTTGTTAAGTTAAATGGCTATTTTTAACTATTATCACAAAAGAAATCAACACTTTATTATTTTATTCTTTTCAGTTGACCTCATACCAAGCTATTATTTTTTTTTTAATTAAGATTGTGCTAAATGAATACTCCTACATAATTTATCCCGAGTTATAATTTTTTTTTATTAATAATGTCATACTCAGTTGAGGCGGACTATTCAACTAGAAACTAACTCCCACACCGGGAAGTTATCGCCTTATAAATCATTGTTTTGTTTGTAATAGATTTTTTTTTTATCCTAATACATTATTAAATTGTACTTCCCGGACTGCTAGTCCAGTTTCTTTTCGATACGAGTTTTTAGAAGAGTATGTGATAAAGTGTAGTATTTAATATTTTAATGCAAATTTCATTAGTTTAAAACTAGACCACAAATGCATATTGATGTTGGATCTTAAATAAATGATTGTATCAAGACCTTTAATTTGGTATAAAAATCGGAAAACAAACGAGCAAGTTATGATAATTTATAATTTAGTTATATTGTGATACTTGCTGAGAGGCGGTGAGTGAATAACATGATGCTTAGTAGTCCACTTAATAGGCTAATTGTTTCATTTTCTGGAAACTGGACTAGTAGTGTGGGACGACCCAATAAGATATACCTCTTTCGTCCACAAAAAGTCAGATACTATTTCTGTTTTGGACGTTTACGAAAAATTTGATATTTTCACTTTAGTACATGGACCCTCGCACCCTTTATATTCATTATTTAGAAAAGAAAAAAAAATCAGCACTTTATTATTTTACATTCTTTTTCAGTCGTACCCCTCTTTAGAAAAACTTACCAAAATATATATATATATATATATATATATATATATATATATAGGGAAAGGTTCGCATGTAAATAAATCCTGGTGTGAGAAAATGAGAATAATGCTTAAAGGTAACAAAATCATGCTTAAATCTGTATAGAATTATGCTTAATACATAATTGTGCTTTTTGATATACAAATTTATGCTTAAATATAATTATGCTTATTGCACCTTGTAATCATGCTTAAATCAATATCAATCATAGATCTAACTAAGATCAATAGTCCAGATCTATTCTTATTTCTCACCCCAAAACTTATTTACACATGATCAATCATATATATATATATATATTGGGGTGAAAAATAAGAATAGATCTGGACCATTGATCTTAGTTAGACATATATATATATATATATATATATATATATATAGTTTGTGCTAAATGAATACTCCTATATAATTTATCCCGAGTTATAAATTTTTTCATTAATACTGTCATACTCAGCTGAGGCGACTATTAAACTAGAAGAAACTAACTCCCACACCGGAAGTTATCGCCTTATAAATCATTAGCCCTTCCCAATCGCAGCTCATATTAATTCTTCAACCCAGTCCTGTTATCTAAAATGGAAGAATACGCAAATTTATCTACTTTCCGGCGAGGCAACAAGATCATAGCCGTCGGTTTTACGCTTTTGATCATCTCAATCGCGCTACTCATATTCATGCTCCAGGCCCTCGTCCACATGAATGTTCCATCTCCTTCAGTTTTCTTCCTCCACACTTTCACAACTCCCGTCGAAACATTCTGTTCTTATTCCGATTCCCCCATGTGCATAACCGCCGTCGATTCCATCGTTACCGATAGATCGGCAATCGAGCCGAAGCAGATCGCCGACCTCTGCATCCAAACAGCGGCCGCAGGTCTTCAGAATTTAATCAACGCTTCTTCGATCCACACTCACGAATTCGCCTCCGCCAATTGCGCCGATTCGCTGCCCAGGGTGTCGGATCGAGTCCGAGAATCTCTGGCGGCGACGATTAGGGCGAAGCGTCCGTTTTGGGGATGGCTGAGTAAGGACAGGGATGAGGCGGTGATACAGTGGCTCACGGCGGTGGCGGCAGAGGTCGACTACTGCCTCCGTGATCTGGCGGTGGTTGAGTCGCCGGAGATCGTCGCTCGGATGACGGCGGAGATGGAGTACGTGGCGGTCTACTTGCGCAGCGCCTACCGTTTCCTCACCGGCTCTCGCAGGATGGAGCGAATGGTGAAGAGCAGCAGCAGTTTTTACATAAGAATGATAAGATTTAATTTCGAATATTCGTTTGGCATGATTGTGTGTGGAGTGCAGTTGTTCATGTTAGGTGTCCTCTGCATATTATTCAGAAACCGTTCCAGTAGAGTTTCTCTTTCCCAATTTTTTCGATCGTTTTCGGATAATACAGCTGTATGATTATCTATTGAATTATCAACTAAAAACATTGCAAATATGTATATTTGGTGCTTGATTTTGGTAATTAACTAGAATGCTCACCCGAGCGATGCTCGGAAATAATATTAATATTTAAAGCTCCATAGTTTGAATATATAGATATTTTGTAGATGATATATTTTTTTGACATGTGTGTTTACAAATATTTGTGTGTATTATTATTATTTTTTTGAACGTAGACTTCATATCTATTATTTTTTCACCTCAAAAGTAACCAAAATCTATTTTAATATTCACTTTATTTTAATATACAATTACATTGAGTTGAACTCTAAAACTACTTTAACATCCAATCATCAATAAATCCAACGATAATTGATGTTGTAAGCAATAGCCCAATGATTGTAGGACTAATTTTAACATAATAATTGCGGGATATACATCCATAGAAAATTTGAAACGGCAAATTGAATTCTCTAAAACAAAATCATAATATTTTTTTTTCGAGGGAGAACAAAATCATAAATTTATGAATAGCAATTGATAGGAAATAGTTCTTGTATAATTAACTTCTTCAATTCTCTATATAAATCCCAATATAGGTGACAACTTTGACTACTATATACAGAACTGGATGGAGGAAATAATAGCAAAAGAAATACTCCCTCCGTCCCCTAATAAGTGTCCCGACAAACTAATTTTTTTGTTCCTGAATAAGTGTCCTATTTCAAAATTTTATGTAAAATTTATATCAAACTACCATATTTACCCCTACAATCAATATGTATTCTTTACTTTCTCATTTTTTTATGTAATAATTAGGGGTAAGGATAGTAAAATTACACACTTTTTTAGTTTTATCAAATTGGTGGCTGGGGATACTTATTGGGGGACGGAGGGAGTATATGATTGATATTAATTGAACATTGACCTGTGCTTACATTGCATTACATGGCTTTGCTATATTGGTCGGGGTTTAGATTTCCTCAAACATCACAACAATTGCGTTGAAAATCTCCCAAACATTAAATTGCATAGCGCCGAATGAAGTTTTGAGAAAGAAGGTTGAGTTTATAGAAAAAGAACGATTATTATCGTGTCTTTTCAAAGAAGTGTCTCGTATAGATTTTTCGTTTTTTTTAAAATTATCCGGAAAAAAATGATAAATAAACTGATTGCAACAACAAAATAAACATAAAAGAGAGAGAGAGAGAAAACTTTGTCTTCATCCTTCCCCGCATATGTGCTACTTTTCCAACATAAATCATGGTATAGATTTATTATTCTCTATTTTGCTTGTTCATTTTTCCAATCCTATATATTTTGGTTCTTTAAATTTGAAAGAAGTCCGTTCAAAAAAAAATAATAATAATAAATAATAAATAATAAATAAAAAATAAAAATAAAAAAATTGGAAGAAGTCGAAAAACAGTAGGACTGTTGTAAAGTAATATTGTAAAGAAGAATAAAGAACACAGAAGAGAAAGAGAAAAGGGAGAAGACGGCGGTAGAAGTAGGGTTTTCTCATTAATCTTATTCACCGTAAATTACAAATGAGATACACACGAGATATATATACAAGAGAGAGAAACCCTAATGAATAAGTAATGTCCATATATAAAATATATTTACAACACTCCCCCTTGGACATTACGACGTGATGTTCATGCCTCGTTAAAAACCTCTCCGTAAAAACACTATGGGAAAAATTCGGCAGAGGAAAAGAGTACATAACATATACTTATTCATGTGTTGCATTAGTTGTCTCATTAAAAACCTCAACTAAGAAAACCCATTGGGAAAAAAACTTAGTAAGGGAAAAAGAGTACAACTATTTGGCCTTCAGGGCATAATCTTCGGGATTATCTTATTTCGGTCTTTAGGACCTAATCTTCAAAATAATTTAAATATGTCGCTCCCCCTCAAAACAAAAATCTTTCAATTCAATACATTTCAATATGTACTCATTCATATATTTCTCATACATAGACGTGAGGAGGTTTAGTGAATAAATCTGCAGGATTATCACTAAATATACAATAGTTTTTCTAGAACTCATATGTGCAACACAAGAAAATTTTTATATATATCCTTCATAGGATATTGGGGGTTTTATCGATTTGCCAGTCCGAAAATTAAGCATTTTGGAGATCCAAATAAGTAAGCATCCGAATAATACACCAATATCAATGTCAATATCTTTCATAAAATTGATCAAGTTCTTTAGACCAATGTTTCTTATACCTTGAAGATAACAAAGAATATGATTACCATCATATATCTCCTTCTAGGAGAAATTTTTCATTTTGCTAACAATTCAAAATTAATGGTATCAGGCCTGATAGAGTAGTACTTCGGGTACTCAAAATAATGAACTTCAGGTTCATAATTTCTTTGTTATCTTATACACTTCAAGTAATGATATGAGATCATGGATGTGATTTATTGAATATAACAATTTGAAATTCACATCAACCAGATCAACCGGTACAATACTCCTTCAGGGAGATACTCGGACTGTTACAATACTCCTTCAGGGAGATACTTGGACTGCAGGCCGAGACAATACTTTGACTTATTCAAGTCTTCATACTAAAACTCCGTCATTAAGCATGAGTTAACTTTCTTAAATTATTTGTGTGTAACAATTTATATAACATCAACATAATCATAAATATTATAAAAATATTCAAACACATTTTGATACACACACATAAGCATAAATGATTATGCACATATCCTTACTTCAGGAGGATAAACTTATTATATCGTACATGTTGCGATTTCACTTTTCTTTATTTAAAGAATTTCAAGTCCAACAAGGACATATATAGATATCGATGCCCAATGACTTATATAAAAGAGATCATTACGATCAACCATATGATATCTATATTTACCAATTACTGCCATAAGTTACATAACGGAACATAATGCATAGCAGGAGAATTAATCAATTGAGGGTCTCTGCTAAAAACCCTCGAGCTACTCGTTTTATTTTCAACCACCTCATTAAACTTGATTCCTCTTTAGAAACATTTATTTGTGTCCTACTGGGACAACTTTCTTTAAAGAATAAAATATAGAGGAATAATAGACTTTTTGTCTATTTAGCGAGTGAAGCTCAACCTCAACTTCTTCTCTTTATTTTACCATGTGCTTCCGGCACAATAACACCATATTCATTCTGGATCCAGATTATCATTTTAAACTTATACCGGTAATGGTTGAGGTAAAGAGTGTCGACAATTATAACATTTCTATTAACGTTTCTCCTGAATTGTCTTCATGACAATATATATAATCAATATTAACCAGATTTATCCATCATTTCCCAATAATATATTTAATCTGGCCGTTCCGTAATCCCAGTGTCCCAATGTTATGATTATTTAGTGCACTTACAAATATACTGGGATTCTCGTCTACAGGACGATCCTCTTCAGGAGGTTCTATACATAGAGTGATATCATTTGGGATTCTCGTCTGCGGGACGGTCCTCTTCAGGAGGTTTACTAGAGTAATATCATTTAATGATTTGATATTACTACCGCGGATTTTTATCTTTAGCACCAAAATAGTTTTCACGCTTCAGGCGTTGAGAGCATCGATCAATTTATTTAGTTCATGAAGAACTTCAGTTCAATATGGTGCATATAAATAAGTATATAAAATCACTCCATTGGCAGTCAATAACTATTTGAACTTTCAGTTCATTTTGTGTGGTGCGTGAATTAATATTTAATCCAACAAGAATTTTGCGGCATTCTTTCATTCATATCTCCCCCTAATGCCGTGAAATGATTTAGTTGGATTATAAGACTAACGTACCAATTAATCAAATGATCCCCAATAATTTGGCTCTATCAAACATCCATTTCTTGACGGAGGGTAAACATATTTTTCTTAGAGCCATATATGTACGTTTTGGTGGTGATAAATAGAATTAGCAGATGAGAAATGATAACTTTTATTATCACGCACTAATTATAAGGGGAATGACCCAAACACTCATGCTTTAATAAATTTTAGAATAATTTGGGTATTTTAAATTCATTGCAACATGATTTTTAGTTATATTACTTTCCCAAAAGAGGAAAACAATCAACTTTTCACAAGGAATATCTTTGAAGCTCTTTTAGAGTTGACAATAAGGATATTGTCGTTTGAATTATGAAAATCCTGCCCCTCTTTTTATTGAGAGTTAAAGTAATAATGTTCTATATAACATTCTCCAAATATTATTTTGATGCTCAAATTTTAGAGCGTGTTAACAAACAAGTTTGCTTCAGGCAAACTAATAGATTCAATCCACAATCTTCATAGTTATGGGCTATATAGGTAAATATTTATATTCATGACCTCAATGCTCGGATTTATTTGACCACATTAGGATCAACAAAAATTTTCTTAGATCTCCCTCGAGTGTGCTTCTATAAGTAGAAGCTAGCATGTGCTTCAGGCATCATTTGATAATTACTTTCAATAGAAGTGGAAAACATTCGGGATCGATCCTTACATATAATTTATTTTAGTCATGTACTACTTCTGGAGTACACAATTTAAAAATATGAGCTCAAATAATTATACTTAAGGGAGAACTATGAGAATTTTATCTTGATCCTTCATGGTTACCTTATATTTTCATGTACTACTGTTGGAGTACAAAAATATTTCTTATAATTTATTTTAACATTTATACCCTTGCCGGAGTACCTTTAAGAGTGATGCCTTCCGGGCATTATTTGGAGAATTTAAAACTAGCTTTTTACTCAAGTAGCATTATGAACTAAGTCTTCAATACGGTACTGAAGCTCAAACTCAAAGAATATTGGCATTATATAAAATTAAATCAGAATACGTATCATGATTCGACTCATCAACATGCTTATCCCCAATAAAAACATTTAATCAAACCAAAAATACATATTCCATATATTTCATGCTTCATCTACAACAATAACTTCATTTAATACATATCTCTAAAATAAATTAGATTATATATCTGCATAACATCATAATAGCGTACGCGTACTCACATACAGAAGAAAAAATATTTTAGGATCTCATCAAACCCCTAAGGAAAGAATTCCATTACTTCCAAAAGAAAAATTGCAATTCAAAGATTAATGGAGTAACATCAGATTGCGACAAAAAAAATATATATATACACACATCATAATGGCGAAACAAAATTCGTGCATATCACCATAACTGGATCCTTCGGCTTGGTTGTAAAAAAATTAAACCTTACGAATTCAAATAAATCGAATTCCTAATTAGCCATATTCATAAAAAAAACACTAATCATGCGGCAAGACAATTATGCGCACACATCAATCCCTAAATTAATTAAAACATAAGCGCATACATATATAATATGAATTATATAAACACATATTCAGATTGACATATAATTCCGAAAGTTAACACATAAATACTCGAAAAACAAAAAGTTCACAATATCTATGAAATTGTAAATGCCGAATTATATCGAGATTCAAAAAGAATTAGAATAATACCTTGCAGGACACGATTCTCCATTGACATACCTCCAAAAATATATATATTGATTGATTGGAGACTATATCTTGTTTCAAGATCTATAATTACACAGTTGATTAGAGACTCGTGCTGGTAACGTGTTGTAAAGTAATATTGTAAAGAAGAATAAAGAACACAGAAGAGAAAGAGAAAAGGGAGAAGACGGCGGTAGAAGTAGGGTTTTCTCATTAATCTTATTCACCGTAAATTACAAATGAGATACACACGAGATATATACAAGAGAGAGAAACCCTAATAAATAAGTAATGTCCATATATAAAATATATTTACAATTGTACATGGACAATTCCTACCATTTCTTCAATTTTTATTTGAGATTTGTAAATTTTTGTTTGTGCCCCGCACATGCCTTAATTGTTTTTGAGCGGTGGTGGTGGTGAAATCAAGAAGAGAATATATATGTGTATTGGAACTTTTTGAAGAGGCATGTTACATACACAATCGGTGGGGGAAGGAACGGTTTGCGAAAAATGAAAATACACATCTCTTAATTAATTTTAAGATTAAAATAATTATAAAATTATGAAAATTGACAAATTATTGAATTGTTGGTTGGGAAATGGGTGTTTGTTGATTGCACCCTTTGGTGAAGAAGCTAGGCCGTTTTCTTTCCCTTCATAAAACCTTTTTTCTTCTATTATTTATTTATAAAATATTTGAATTTGTAGAAATTAAAAACTGACAGTAATGCCCTCCGTACTTCATTTTTATATATTCACTTTATATGATATATATATATATATATATATATATATAATACTATTATTTTATGTTTAAAAATGCAAAAGTGTACCTGATTAACATTTTGCAATCGGGGCAGACATTGCTTTCATTTTATATATATTATACTATTATTTTATGTTTAAAAGTGCAAAAGTGTACCTGATTAACATTTTGCAATCGGGCTGACATTGCTTTCATTTTCTTCGTTGATTTGCTCCTCATACCCATAATGCAATTTTATTTAACGTTGTGAATTGAATGTTATGGGAAATGTGCCACTTCACTTCATGCAATAAAAATGCACTCCATAATCAAGAATGAACACTAATGATAAATAAATTATAGTTCTTTTTTTAGCCAAAGTAGAAGTGTGAGTGAATAAATTTTAATTGACATGTACGTATTTATAGGTAGGAATGTGTGGCTTTGAAAAGTCATGTCCATTGATAAATGAGTTCTCAAAAATATGCGTCCGGTCCCTTTTAGAATTTTTTAAATTAAAATAATTGTTTGAATTTTAAAATGACAAAAATACCCTCCGTACTATATAGTATATAGAGTAATGCTCCCCTAACCACCGTGGGCAAGCTTAATATGCCCACGGATGGGGTGTCGGCATTATATTTAAGGAAAAAATTAATTAATATACCTTATAAAAATAAACCCTACAAAAAAAAACTAAACCCTAACAAAAAAAACTAAATCCCAAAAGAAAAAATCATTGACGTGGCACTGCCAAATCAGCCGTGGGCACATGAAGCATGCCGACAGTGGGTAGGAGATCCTTTGTCATAAGTATATATAGATTACTTTTTTCCTGATAAAACTATTACTCCATAAAAGTAAAAATAAAAAACATTTAACAAATCAATATTCATTGACGAAGACCAGGTCTCTTGGTTGACCCTGGGTGCGACAAGAACACGTAGTCAACGCAAAATAATGAAATAAACTAATGAAATACTAGTATATAGGAAATTTCCTACACCCTTTCCTCCATTCTCTAGCCTGCACTTTTCCCCACTCGATTTCACTCTTCCATGGAAGCCGAGAACAGCAACTTCGTGAAGAAGAAAAGTCTTCACAAGGAAGAAGTAAACATAGAAGCTTATCGCAGGAGATACAGTAACCTAGTCCTCGCATTCAAATTCTTCTTCATCTCCCTCACACTAATCACAGTCGCCTTAATCACCTACCTCGTCCAATCGGAGGCCTTAGACGAGTCGATTCATAATAATCCTCCTTCTCTTCAAATCGATAATCCAATCGCCACTACCGAATCCGAGATTTTCAATCTCTCACTCCAAAGAGCTGCTCAGGAACTAGAACTCGCCACCTCCTTAATCCTCAACTCCTCTGCCTCGTCGGAGGCTAAATCCGAGCTCGCCTTCAGCCGCTGCCGCGAGTGGCTGCCGATCGGGTCGGGTCAACTCCGGGAGGTGATCCGGTCCAACCCGTTCCCTAAGAGGCCGAGTAACCAGCAGCGGGTTGAGATGGCGAATCGGATTGTCGCGGCGGAGGAAAATATAAACTCTTGTCTTGGAGATCTGGCAGCGATGGAATCGTCGGCGGCGGTGGACGAGGTGTGGGCGGCGGTGGGTGGAGCGGCGGCGTATTTGGGAGAGAGAGGCGACTTTCTGATGAGCTACCGCGACAAGATGTGGCGTGAATTGTGGGAAACGGCCGGAGGATTGGTTCAGTTTAATCTGATTGTTGTGTGTTTGTTTGGTTTGCAGATGTTTTTCATATTTTTCTTGTTCTGGAAAATAATTAAATCCGGTTGATATTTGAATGATCATTTTTGAGCCTTCCTTTATACCGACGGTGGTGTGATTCCCGGTGAAATAGTCGGCTGGGACGATGATTCCACGGCGTTGCTCCATTGACGCCATAATTGCAGGTGATTTTGAAAATTTTGACTAAGAAATAGTGAGTCAACGTCACTAAGAGATCATTGTAATTGAAAAACTAGCTATAAATTAAAATAACTTTTCAATAAAAAGAAAAGTTTATGGTTTTTAGATAGACGATGCTCTCCATCTTTCGAGCATGCACGCAGGAAGAAATAGATGGTCCCAACTCCGTAGAAATTTCGTTGATATCAATATTAGGAGAATATGATTTTGATCAAATATATTATGATATTAGTATTAAGTGAAAGATCAAATGAAAAATAGATTTTTTTGAGAAAAAAAAAAGGAAAAAAGATCTAAATCGTAGATTGTTGTGTAATCTACGATCCAGATTAATTGAAGCATTATAATTATATTGATACTTCATTATGATACACAATGTATTATAATTGTATATTGCGAGCATCATAGTAGGATCTCACCCCTTAATACTAAATGACATTTTATAAACTATTGTAGCGACATTAATTATGAAGTCCGACATGACAAAACCTACACTTAGCTATTCCCGCCCTTGAACAAGCCTGCATATTTCACATTTTAAAATTTCTGACAACATTAAACCAGAGTCACAAACAAATATAGTTCAAGGTTTTGTCAAAATTTCTGATCAAATTCCCTAATGGAATCATGCACAAGAAAATGCAAAGGAGAGGTGATCATACACGTATTCAAAGCCATCTCCATCTCAATTACCTTAATCATATGCTTCATAATCATCCATCTCCATCTCCTTCACAACACCAACACTTCATCAATATCCGAACCGAATCGATTCGATTCTTCCCTTCAATCCTCAGATCCCATTGTCTTCACAGTCTCCCTCGTCAAAGCCACCGAGCAGCTTCAAGACGCCATATCCTTGATTCTCTCGAACGTCGACGCCGAGGCAGCGTGGAGGAACTGCAGCGGGTCGGTTCTAAACGGCTGGGGCGACATCCAGGACGCTGCGGAGCACGTGATCATGAACCCGTTTATGGGCGACGATCAGATGGCTGAGATGAGGAGCCAGATTAATGTGGCTGAGGGATTCATCGACTCGTGCTTAGATGATCTGAAGACGGTGGAATCGACGGCTGCCGATCAAGTGAGGGGTACGCTGCTTCTGGCTAAGGTGCACCTGCGCGGCAGAGGAAACTTTCTCATCAGCTACTACAAACAAGCTTGGTGTGAGTGGTCGGTGCTGCTTGGGGCATTGATCGATTGTGGAATTTTAGAGTGATTGTACGAAGGAAAAATAGAGAACACAAGAGATTTTTACGTGGTTCGATCGTTTGTTAGATCTACGTCCACGGGGAAGGAGAGGATGCTTTATATTCAAGTATTCTAGCAGCTATTACAGTGTGTTCGTCCGTCTATACAAATGACACTATTTATAGAGAACTAAGAGCGGTTATGACCGAGGTCGTGGGCGGTTCCTCGTGCGAGATCGTGGGTAACCGCCTCGCCACGTCCGTGATCGTGCAAGTCCTGATCGTGGGTTGCTGGGCTGGCCGAGCTTCTAGACTTGTCCTGTTGGGCTTTGTTCGGGATTGGGCCGAAGTGAGTTTCGAGTGGGCCGAGCTGATCTAGGCCGAGCTGGATTAGGTCCAATTATATTGGGCCTAATGCTTGGGCCTAGTAGCTGGGCCACATCGTATCACAGGCATCATTTTGGAGAGTTTCTTTTATATAATTATTTGTGGATTGCAGTTGTTTTTCGTGTTATATTTGTTGCAGAAACTCTCTAAATTCCGTTCTAACTAATTAAAGAATTTTTGGAGTCAACCCGTTGACTATTTTCTCATATAGTAGTAGCTATAGCTTCGTGATTTCAAATAAAAAATCATGGAAGCGGCGAAGGATAATTACAGTGCGGCGGCGCAATTGATTCATTTGATTGAGGAAGATCCGAGCTCATTGGCAATTCGGAGAAGAAGCAACGCCATAATCTTCGTCTTCCTCTGCATCATCATCTCCTTAGCGTTAATTCTAGCATCATCGTTCTTCTACATGCTGCACAGCAGCATTTCCGATTCAGATATGTCCCCTCTCAGCCCTGCGGTGCGGGCATACTATTCCATCACTTCCAGTATTCCTTTGAGCTTGGACATGTTCATGGAGATCGTCAGCATCAAATCCGATGCGGATCCGGATATGATTTTCTCTCTCACCCTCGAATCTGCCGCTGTAGATCTGGATTTCACGCTCAATTCATTGATTCTGCCCAACTCCGACACCGAACCGGCCTACGGGAACTGCACAAGCTCACTGCTACGCGACGGATTAGGTCAGATCCGACTCGCTCTTGCGGCATTGTGGGTCAACCTATCCGTGGAGAAGCAGAGCGGCGAGGAGAGGAGTGAGATGGCGAAGTGGATCGCGGCGGCAGAGGAGAGCTTGGATTCGTGCCTGGATGATCTGTGGAAGGGCGAATCGAGGGGTGTGAATGATGTGAGGGAGAAGGTGCTCCGCGTGAAGGCGTACGTTAGAAGCGGGGAGAATTCCTCGCGCGGCACGACGTCGTAATGCGGAGGTTCAAGGGTGAGATTGGGGATGGGTTTGATTGGAGAAGGAGTGAGGTTTTGAAGGATGGGTTGATTTTGTGTTTGAGCGCCTTGTATTTCTTCTTTCTTCTTTGGCTTCTCAAGGGAATCTGTTTATTCGTCGGCCTCAAATTCCCGCCTTTGGGCAATATTTTCCGATCATTGTTTACTGGAGCAATTTGGCGCCGGTGATAGCTGAGCAAACTAAATTTGTGTATTTATGAAGTATGGATTCCAATATATGTAGAGAGTAATCCAAAATTTGAACTGTTTTTTTTAGTTTATTACATTCAATCTGAATTTAATGTTTTCCGATCATTGTTCACCGTAGCAATTTGGCGCTGGTGACAGCTGAGCAAACTAAATTTGTGTTTTTATGAAGTATGCATAGGGGTGGGTCGGTACGGGATACCGTCATTTTTTCTCAATACCGATACCGATACTGAAGTTGGCCGGTATTGGATTCTCGATGTCGATGTCGTACCGAAAGTTTCGGTATACCGGAAATTCGGTATTGTTCGAAATGGATACCGATGTCATGCCGATGATTCGGTAATACCGATCCGGACAGTAATATCGAAATACCGACAAAAATACCGAAAATTCATATATATATTTTGTCATGTTTGTTGATAATTGATATATACTTTCTTAGAAATAAAGAGTTTTTTTTCTTAATTTATGTACCAAATTATATTAAATTATTTATAATATTTAAATTATTTATAATATTTTATTTTTACAAGCATTAGCATGATGATCATAATAAATCAACAAATATAATTAAGAAATTATAAGTCAATATATATTTTTAAAATTATATTTAAACTTGGATTTTTTTGATATCATCTTGTATATTATTTAATGATATTGAAAACTTATTAAGGTTGTGTTTAAATTTAAAATATAAACATATTAAAATATATATATATATATATATATATATATATATATATTCGGTAATTATCGGTATTTACCGGTATACCGGAACTTCGGAAAATATCGGAGGGTCAGTATTTATCGAAGGATCGGTATTCACCGGTATACCGGATCTTCGGTATATATCGGAGGGCCGGTATTTACCGAAGAATCGATATTTATCGGATATTTCGACATTACCGCGGTATCGGTATTTTTCGGTAATACCGCGGTATTGCGATTTCTGATACCGATACCGTGCCGCAGATTACCGGTACGGTATTTATACCGTACCGAAAATTCTTGAAAATTTCGATATTCTCGGTATTTTTTCGGTACGGTATCTTCGGTATTTCGGTATTTCGGTATTTTTTCCCAACCCTAAGTATGCATTCCAATATATGTAGAGAGTAATCCAAAATTTGAACTGTTTTTTCAATTTATTACATTCAATCTGAATTTATCACCGTCTTGTATTGATCACGTACTCGAATCGAGTACATCTAAAAAAATAAAAAATAAAAATAGTAATAATAGTCTGCAAATTACACAGGAGGAGTGACTCAAACCCATAAAAACATTGGCGAGATTTGAACCCGTGACCTAAAGGTCACAGGCGTACCGCCCTACTATTAGGTCACCCCTGAGGGGCAAATCACGAATAATATTATTTGTAAGGTGAGTTGAGCATTAATAATATTGATGAGTTATAGCATTTTACTGGGCCTGTTGGGCCCAAATTCGAACAGCCCAGACTGTACAATAGGTAATTCGGGCCAGGCCCAACTCTTGTATTCTCTTTCTCTCGTAGTATATAATTTGTCTTTGTATTAATATATAAGGTAATTGCATTTTAATTTTGCATATTTTCGTGTTATTATGGCGTAAAAATAATAATTTTTGTTCTATTTTACACGGTAAAAAATTCAATTTTACACGGTTTGTTATATGTTCTATATTATGGTGTTGTATTGATGTTTATGATATAAAGAGTAGTTCAATTACTTATTTTAAAACCTATTAATCGATAATGAACATAATTCCTTGCATCTATTGCTCTACACGATTTACATTCGTAAATAGGAAATGAAACTGTGTAATTTTTTATCTTTCAGGTTTTACATGGTTTAAACATAATTACGTGGTTTATACATAGTTACACGGTTTAAACGTACTTATACCGTGTAGAATAAGTAAAAGTTTGACTTTTCTATTTGACTATTTACACTTTTTTTTTTAATTTAACAGTGTAAAGCACTATTTTAATCGTGTAAATATGTTTACACCATGTAGATACAAAAGATGTGTATTTCGTGTATTTACATCTATTTGACCTATTTTTTTTTCTTTTTTGCAGCCATGTCTTTTTAGAGAATTTATATCCGTCACAGTGAGCATTGGGAGAGACGATTGAATTTTTCCGTGTAGAAATTTGAAAATCATTGACTTTTTAAATTTTGACCTTCTACACGGTAGAATCGAAGTTCTAACAATGTACACACCGTTAAAACTTCAATTCTACCGTGTAGATGGTCAAAATTAAGAAAGTCAACTATTTTGACCATTTACATGGTTTTCATGTTCTTCATTACACTGTTTAATTTAATATAAACCGTGTAACCTAACCATTTAAAGTCAACATGTCAAGAAAAGTCAAAATTTATGAATAAATTCATTTTTAGAACGTGTATTATCGTTTTTTGTTAATCCTTTCATTACATATTCGTAAGAACACATGATTGTAACATGAACATGAAAAAATGATAAATTAAATTTCAAAATAGAGAAATGAGTCATTAGTAACTTATGATGGTCTATAGTTATGTATGTCTCAAGGTTATATTTCAAGGAATGTGGTTCATTAAAGTGTAAATTGATGTCAAAATTATTTTTTTGATATAATATTTTAACTTATGTATACACGGATACTCCATATTTTAACAATTCTTGAATAACATGCGAAAGAAATGATATTTCAAAAAAAAAATCTTACTTATACGGTTTTGTAGTTCTTCATTACAATGTTAAATTTAATATAAACTGTGTACCCTACCCGTGTAAAAGTCAACCTTCTCAAAAAAAGTAAAAATTGATTTTAATTCAATTTTTAGAACGCATAATACCGTTTTTGGTTAATCCTTTCATTACATATTCGTAAGAACACATGATTGTATCAAGAACATGTAAAAAAATTGATAAATTAAATTTCAAAATATAGAATTTAGATAAATGAATCATTCGTAACATATAATGATCTATAGTGTTATATGTCTCAAGGTTAGATTTCAAGGAATGTAGTTCATCAAAGTGTAATTAGATTTCAAGGAATGTAGTTCATCAAAGTGTAAATTGATGTCAAAATTAATTTTTTTGATGCAATATTTTAACTTATGTATACATGGATGCTCCATATTTCAACAATTCTTGAATAAAATGCAAAATATATGATATTTCGATTTTTTTTTACTTGCACAGTTTTGTATTTCTTCATTACATGGTTTAGCTATTCTATATTACACGGTTTAATTGAAATTTTAACCGTGTAGTGACTGAAAACTTGTTTTAAATGATATTTGAAATTTCAAGTATCCCTCACCATAAAAACTCAACCAATTGATGCATAAAAAGAACTAAAATATCATCATATATGACTAAAATAAAATAAATATCATCTTAAACATTCCATGAAGTTCAACCATCCACATTACAACTAGTAAGGCAAAAAATTATATGAGCAACCCTTTTCATCTATCGTGCATTGTACGCCGGAGTGATGTCTGTTGTCCTCGGCTTCCTTAAAACAAGTAATATGTCCAAGTACGTGCACACAAATGGACTACAAGTGATGTCCAAACGAGCGCCCTTCTTGAATCGATTCAAAAGTTCTTCCCCGTCTACGCGGCGCAAAACCCTCGGTATTTGGGTAATTACCAAGTCTCGGATGTAAAAATTAAATTAACATTTTCAACATATGAATCAACATTTTAAGGATGTAAATCAACATTTTAAGGTATGTAAACACATTATAATCATATTCCAACAAAAATATAATGCATAACATGCTTCATTCAAAAAAAATCGATTTTTTTTTTTCCTGAAATCTTATACTCACGGGCGGAGGCGGGTAGGGAAGATTGACTCATTTTTCTATCGTTGACACTCAACGTCGTGGAGAACGCGGAATGGGTTCTCTTGAGTCGTGGCCGGAATCTGAGTCGGTAATGTCCATTTTCCGGCGACTTCAATATCAGCATGAGTGAATTTTTTTTAGGTCGTGTAGTTACACGACCAAGAGAGACAGAGAGAAAGAGAGAGTGAGATAAGTGGATTGTTTAATTTTTTGAATAAATGTTAGTGGGCCTCACTATTCGGTTTTTTTGTTTTGTCTTTTATCTCTTTTTTTGTTTGACATAGAAAATATGCCTAATTTTAAGGGTATGTTTGTCTTTTCAATAGATTTTGGGTATAAAACTTATAGATTTAAAGTGTAGGGTATAAAACTTATACTCTTATCCTTTTAGGGTATTTTTAAAGTTCACCCTAATATATATATCTATCCGTTTTCTAAAACAAAATACACGTTGATTAGCATAAGATTTGGATAGAAGTGGAATTTTCCCTATAGTAACAATCCTTAAAATTAATGCTAATTAAAATAAACTTATCATTAACAGTTAATACGTCTTCAAAGTAATGAGTCAAACATACACAAACTGCTAGTGATATACATGAAAGTAAGAGATAGATTTATTGTTCTTGTCTAATGTAGTAAGTTATCTTGAATCTATCTTTTAATGATAAGAGTACATTTTAAATATTTTAACAGTAATTTCACCTGTTCCATAAAGTAACACAAAATGAGCTCTACTACTATGTACAAGAATTCAACAAAAATGTAATACTTTCTTGATACTTTCTTTATGTTATTCCTGCACACTACAAGTATGTAGCAGGGTTAGGCCAAACTATTTTGATCTGAAGATAATTTAGTTTGACCTACCTGAAGCGTTGTGTGTAATATATTGTTATGTCTCTTTAGTTAAAAATATAATTGTTTTATTATAAAAATCTGACAATCATAGAATTCGATACACACAAAATTAAATTCATAAACTTATTCGCCAATGGGCCACCTGAAAATTGAAATAGGGTTAGGATCAAAAAATATTTTAACATAAAAATAATTTAGCATGATCATGATCGATTGAATCAAAAATAGTCCGGGCTCGATACAAAAATTGAATGAGTTGTCTGATGTTATATGTTATCAAGCCACCTCAAATTAGGTACATACTTAAAGAATTTCAAAAAATTATTGGCCAACGGGCCACCTCAAAATCGATTTCATGTCTAATATATTGTCAATTGTCTTAAATTAAAAATATATTATTTTACAAAAATTTGACAATTATACTTATCGATACATACTAAAAAATAATAACTTATTGGCCGACGAGCCACCTCAAATCGATTTGGTGTATCATGGCCAAGGGACCACTTGAAAGTCGAAATCATCCGCACAGACCACTAAGTATAGCTTCAAGTTAGTACTACCTCCACATCAAAATCGATGTTGTCAAGTGTTTTAAATTGTAAAATTTGAGTAAAATATTTATTACAAAGTAGTGAAGTACATTTATTTATTTTAAAATGATAGTGATTTAATTTTTTAAAAAGTTGTACTCGATTTAATATCAAGCCACCCGTTAATTATTGATATACAAAAATATGTCAATAGAGATAATATTTTCTAAAGTCGTCGGTATCATATTATAAGATTAGATTT
This sequence comes from Mentha longifolia, assembly GCA_001642375.2. Classification (NCBI taxonomy): domain Eukaryota; kingdom Viridiplantae; phylum Streptophyta; class Magnoliopsida; order Lamiales; family Lamiaceae; genus Mentha; species Mentha longifolia. The sequence continues at coordinate 4,742,080 of CM038111.1, read as the reverse complement.
ACAATTAGCAAAGCAAATTTATTTTAAGAGCATATTAACAATACGTAACACATGTCCCTCACTTCGGGTGCGTGTGTGTATATGTGTTGTGTTGATTGATAATTTAAAAATACATGCCCCTAAAAAAAGGATTGCATGCATATAAGATTCTCGACAATAAGTATCGAATACAACTAATTTTCAAAAATTAAATATATGTAGGAGTATATTCGAGACTCGTCGACAAGCTTCCAGACCTTACTCTTCCAATTATCCTCCGCAGCAACAGGTTTTATAAATTTTATTGTGGTTTTTGTATAGATGTTGATTATGAATTGTTGTAGTTTCTATTAGTTGATTGGTTGATTTTTTATTTTTATTTTTTTCATTTGTGAAGTTGAAAGATGGCAGCAGGGGTGGTACACTTTTTTATCTTCCATTGATTCGAGCGACCGGAGGAGTTGTTGATGAAGGAGACGTATATAAAATTATAAAATTAAGATTCACATAATTTGATACTAAAGTAGATTAGTATAGTTAGAATTCAAGTAGATATACATGTATGATATAGATAGATTATTTTATTATTATATTAATAATTAATATTAATTTGTATAAATAATATAGATTTTAGATAAATAAGAATGGAGGTCATAGGTAATGCCACGTAAGCATATGAATTAATGTGATGCTCCGAATCCGCAACGGAATTAATTATAGACATGGGATCGGGACGCACAACACGAACTACGGGGTAGGTAAACCATACTGACCGTACCGGCCGCCTATGTCTGAATACCCATAGACATAAAATAAATATGGGATCGGGACATACAACTCAAACTATAGGGTTGACTTGTCTGAACAACCCATGCTGGCCGACTTGTCTGAGTACCCGTACTGTATATATAATTTGTGGTGTAAGAAGAACGTAAAAATTTAATTACAAAATCTAAAGTTGGCTTAGAAAAATATACATGAGGGGATAGACTTTATTTATAGGCGTAGGGAAGCTTTTATTTCCTTTTTACATAGCAGCAACAACAACAGTCCTCCCAATCTTTGCATGTTCCACCAGCTTCTTACTCTGCAAAACATTTGGAAAGGAATTGCAGGCTGAGTACTAATGTACCCAGTGGGCTTTTGCCGAAAATATTTTATCATAAAAAGAATATCCATGATAATAAGGTATACATAGAAGTGTTTTGAAATTATTTACTTCCATGCATACAAAATATCATTTTTCATGATTGTGTGCACATGCGTATTACCATGTTACTCTTATATTGATCCCAGGACATTACCACCGTCGGATCCCTTTCTATGGAGCATAGTTTGGAGACAATGAAATATTTCATCCAGAGGTTCTCCCCTCGAAGTTAGAATCAATTGGTGATCAACCCAACGACTTCTAACTATTCGCACAGTCTCCCAATTAGTGTGTTAGACCAATTGAAGGACCCGATCGCATAGATAAGAGCCTTAAACATGTAATAACACATTAAAATATTTTCATGGATAATCTCATTTTATCAGAGCTTACTAACTCAAATAATACTTTGTAAGTATAGAGTCTCACCTGATAATCTAAGATAATAACCCTTGATCTCTAACTGCTATGGATCCTCTTCTGTCGTGACCTCTTAATTTTTCTAATACTAATAATTTAACTATTCTAACTTAGCTATATTTTCGACAGAATATTAAAAGATACGATAGTGAGATCATGATTTTGACTTAAGGCCTCACATTAGCTATTTATTGGAAGGAAAATTAACTAATCATTAACCGTTTGTAGCCTATATATCATATTCACCCAAGCTATAGTAGCTGATAGAATGACACGTATATACAATTTATACGTGTGTATAATAGTAATCACTCTATTTGATGAAGTTAATCTACACGTGTATATACTAGCTAGTACTTGAAAAGATCCTATTTTTATAATATATATATATATATAATATATATATATGCTAATACGTAGTATATTAGTTATACTAATGTAAATTGAATTAATAAATCAATGCATGCACACAAATGAATGTACACGTGTGTATATATACTAATATAATCCATATGCATATCCTTATTCATTATTTATGTATTTATATATATCGATAGCATAAAGGGAGTATATAACACCTACTGTTACATGTACTCCCTCCGTCCCCTCACATTTGACTTGTTTTCATTTTGTACAATTCTTAAGAAAGTTGTGTTTAAGAGTTAATTGTGGTATCCTACATTTCTTAAGAAGATGATGATGCTATTCTCAATAAAGTTATTGTTTAATTGAGCACATGTAAGATTAATCCTATGATGGAGTACTCTATGCATTGACAATTAAAAATTGGCGGCAGAATGAACATAAGCACATGCTGCAATTGATCAAATCACATCACTTAGCATAAAAGTGGAAATTACAGCTGTGAACATTCAAAATGAGGGGGTTTCCCTCTAAATTACAGAATTCAAATTACTGATATGATCATCTATTATAAATATCCTTCAAGCACAAAATGAACTCTCAGTTTTTACAGAGTTCAAATTCAGAAAGAAAAAAAAGGAGATGAGGAAGCATAATTTCACCACCGACGAGAGGAATCACATAATCCAGTTTCTGCTTGAAGGATCAAAGAACGGGAAGCCTGCATATGGGAAGATGAAGGCTGCTGTGGGGCTGTGGAACTCATCTTCAAGGCAAATCTCTAGGCTGTGGGCCGAAGCAAAGCTGCAGAAAGTTCAAGGTAAAGTGATCAGCTTGAAATCAAAAAAACTGAATCCAACAAGAGTTAAGAAAATCTTTCCTGATTATGCTAAAATCAAAACTCTTGAAATGTTCAAGAGAAACACTATTAGGAGATTAGCTGAAGCCCTAGATGTTAGTAGAGGTACTGTGTTTAGATGGATTAAATTGGGGCTGCTCAAAGCAAACACTTCTGCCCTAAAACTGTTTTTAACAACAGCTAACAAGCTCAAAAGGCTGAGATTTTGTTTAGATTCCATCATGTATGATAGGCAAAAAAATGAAATGAAGTTCAGAGATATGCAGAATATCATCCATATTGATGAGACGTGGTTTTTCACCACTCAAAAAAGAAACAGAATGTATCTAACTCCAGATGAAGTTGGGCCACACAGAACATCAAAAAGCAAGACCTTTATCCCAAAGATAATGTTCATGTGTGCAGTGGCTAGACCTATCTTTGCAAGAGATGGGACTATGCTTTTTGATGGGAAGATAGGAATCTTCCCATTCACAAAACAGGTTCAGGCTAAGAGAGATAGCATAAACAGAAAGAAGGGTACATGGATCACACAACCAATTGATTCAATCAACAAAGATGTGATCAGAGAATGCATGCTGCAACAGGTATATTTAAAACCTCATATTTACATGTTTCAGCAGGTATTCAGATAACATGTTTATATAGAACAAACATGTTAATTTATGAACTCTTTTCTCATGCAGATACTGCCTGCAATTAAGGCAAAGTGGTCAGCACATTTATCAAAAACAATTTTCATCCAACAGGATAATGCAAGGCCTCACATCACAGATGCAGATCCTGCTTTTAGGGTTGCTGCAAGTGCAGATGGATTCAACATCCATCTAATGCAACAACCACCAAACAGCCCAGATTGCAATGCTAATGATATAGGCTTTTTTGTTTCAATACAAAGTCTACAAAATCAATATGCATGCAACAATGCTGATGATTTGGTGGCTGCAGTGAAGAACAGCTTTGAAGAGCTGACTACAGCAACACTTAACAATGTGTTCTTAAGCCTACAACAAACCCTAATGGAGATCATGAAGGTAAAAGGTCAAAACTGCTACAAGCAACCTCACATGAAGAAGGCTGCATTGATTAGGGAAGGAAATTTACCAAAGAACTTGGATGCTACTCTAGATGTAGTCATAGAAAGCATTCATCATCTAATTGTGGAAGGAGATGTAGATGGTATTGAATTGATGATGCATAGATTATGTTTTCTAGAGTAATTGATGATAACTATTGGATGTCATCTTTTTGTGCCTACAAATGTATGTAAAGGAAGTTTTTTGGTAGGGAAGAATGTAAACTAAACTCAAATTTTTGTATGGATTAAAGCTTTTGAAGAATGATATCATTTGCCTCACTTTTTGGCATCAGTTCAAAAAACACAGCACTAATGCACACACAACTTCAAAAACTTCATCATATGGCAGGAAGAAAGCCATCAGAACACAATGACATAGATGAGGCCAAAGAGGAAATGCAGCCAAATGGGAGGGGACAGAGAGAGTAAAAAAGTGAAGTAACCAGCACTGTCAAACAAGCCAAGCACATAACAGGATATGCCAATCAGAATGCATAATTCATCACAGAGAATGACACATAAACAATTACAGGCAAGAAGTGTGTGCAGGATTTCATCATCGCAGCAACCGAACAACCAAGCAAACACATCACCTATCCAACATCAAAATCCCAACAACCAAGCCAACAGAGCACATATCCAACATCAAGATCCCAACAACAAAGCCAACAGAGCACATATCCAACATCAACATCCCAACAATCAACCGAAAAAGCCCATATCTAACATGAAATCCCAACATCCAAAATAGCCTTAAATAAAACAAAATCCAAACATGCAGAACAAAGAAAGATCTCACAGCGTTAAGGGGATCTTCAAAAAGCCGAGGGAGGAAGATCCGGTGGATCTCCTTCAAGCTCTCACTCTGCTTCAAGATTTCCCGGATTCTCTCTCTTTCACGGCGGTGCTCGTGCATGAAGATTTCCCGGTCCGCTTCCAGATCCCGCGCAACCCGGTCCTCCAGCCTTCTTCTATGCGTTGCAGCATGCTTCAACAGGTTCTTGGAGGGGATTTGACCACGCCGATCAGATTCCTCGTTGAAGGAGGAATCTGAGACATAAGCCACGCTCAGAGACAGATCGGACTGTAGTTCTGTCTCCGGAACAAATTCGGAGACAGAATAGCCGATAAAAGGAGTAGATCTGGGGATTTCGGTGTCGGAGGGGGGGGGGGGGAAATCGAAGATGAAAAACTCATCATGGCGGATGAATCAGTGATGAGGCTGGCTGGGGACAGAAGAAGGGGAAGAGGCCGCGTCGGGATCTAGGGTTTCGGAGGGGGAGAAAATGAAGGATCTAGAGAGAAAACGGCGGAACAATCGAGAGAGAGAGAGAGCCGTTGTGAGAGAAAATGAGAGGAGTAGTATCAGCTGTTAGGGTTAGGTAAGTGAAGGGTTAGCAGTCACTTAGTGGGTTGATCAAGTCTTAAAATGGCCCAAATTAGAAAGCAGCCTAATGGGCTGGGACAGCCCAAAGAGAAAATGCAGCCAAATGGGAGGGGACAGATGGAGTATATCAGGTACACTATAACAAACATATATACACTACTTTGACTTTATATAAAATAATTACGTAGATAGATATATTTTATCAAAGAAAATCATCATAGTGTATATACCATACGTAAATAGCACTTATATTCTTATGTATGCTTAACACTTAAATAAGTATACTAATATATAACTATTAATTAATACCATAAAAATACTTACACAAAATTACTTCAAAATCGAATTATTCTATAGTATTATACTATTATCTTATTAAAGAAAACTCTAAATTTTCATATATAAGACTTATTTTAACCAATTAAATTTTAATAAGAAAATTCGATAAATTAGAATTGAGTTTGTTAATGGTATTTTTGTTAATTAAATATCAGTAAATTAGAATTGAGTTTGTTAATGGTATTTTTGTCAATTAAATACAAAGTTGCTAGTTTTTACATACTCCCTCCGTTTCAGTTTAATTGTCTCACTTTCCTTTTTAATTTGTCTCAATTCAATTATCACACCCAAAATAAGGAAATAATTAAAAATCCCTTATCTCTCACTAATGACCCATAATTAAGAAAACTAATTAATTGGGCCCATTAATTTATTCATTGCCTAATGTATGAAAATGAACTTTTATTTAATTTCAATCTTCTATAATTAAATTTTAAGTAATTTATTTGATTGGAAAATTCAAAATCAATGATAAATAAATAAATAAAAAGAAAAAACAGAAAAGAAAGATGTAGAATAAGCTTCAAACTAAGTACTCATACCTTAAGGATAATTCTATACATAGCCCCCAAATTAGTCTTCATAGCCCCTTAATTAAAAAATAAATAAAATAAAATATTGAAAGTACTATTTAACCCCTTAACCCCAAATCTAATTAATTACCAACATAATCACCAAAATAATAAAATAATGCACGGCCCTTCTATAGCCCCAACTCACATGAATTCTTCAAAGCCCCCAACCCATATTAATTTTGCAGTTAAACATGGAAGAACGGATTCTCTATTGCAACTAAGACACAAATAGATTGAGAGCTCAGGACATCACCGAGTTGTGCGTGAATTGCGTGTATTTTGATGCCATCAATTTTCAAAAATGGTGGAAATTGAGAGTGCAAATGTGAAATTCCTTCACATATCTGCCACATTAGATTCACTGTTTGAAAAATGATTTATCTCTTCTGGCTGCAATTTTTTTTATGTTTCTAAGAACCCTAAATTGAAATCTTCATTGGACGATTCTCCCCCCCCCCCCTCTCCCGCCTTTTGAGTTTGGGTAATCGAACATGTTCTTTCTCGATCCGTAAATTATTTTCTGAGTATTATGTAAATTATTGCGTCTCTCATCTGCACATTATTGGGGTTTTTAAAAAAAAAATATGATTTGGGCTTTATTATTTCTATTTAAAATTGTAAAATGGGGGCTATACACGTTGTAGAGTTAAATTCAATGAATAAGGGTAAAATAGTATAATTATTATTTTTTTATTTTTTATTTTTTTTAATAAAGGGGGCCGTAAAGAGTAATTTGGTGGCTATGTATAGAACTGCCCCTACCTTAATGAAGTAAATAAAAGCATTGGCATTTGGCCCACTATATATAGTACAAAATTGTCACTCTTTAATTCTCGTGCTCAAAAGCAATACAAGACGATTGAACTGAGATGGAGGAAGTATTTATAAGTTAGTACCCACTTTTTTTTTATCCACTATCCTAAATAGGGTCGGAAAAAATACCGAAAAACCGGTATATCGCTCATACCGTATCGAAAAATTATCGAAAAATACTGTAATTAAGGTATCCTGAAATTTCCAGTAAGGTATCATACCGTACCATAAAACTTGTTGGGATTTGTATACCTAAAGCAAAACCAGTGTTTTAGTGTATGCAAATATTATTCCACTGTTTACAATCACATGTCTGACATCATATAGTTGAGATTGAATAAGTCCATTATCTCATGTTTTAGTTAACGTGCCAGCTGCATCTGGAGGGGATCACGTATTTCGGTGACTCATGAGATATAAATGATTATCACAGTCGAGATAACTTGAGCAAAGTTATTGGTTTAGACTGCAACATTAACAGTAGTGGTGGGTCTCAATCACTAGTTATGCTGATACTGTGGAACATATTGATAGGATCGCAAAGAGATAATGTTCTTCTAGACTGGCCCTTATAATGAGGTGAAGAACTAAAAGATCTCAGATCTTAGTAGCTTGATCTTAATCCCGATAAGCTATTAGGCATATACGAGTTCTTCACTGTTGCTTTGACTTATTCGGTACGAGCCTTATAAGGTTTCTTAATTCCTTATATCTTGGGTAACATGGAGGCACGTATGATGTCTAGTTAGTTGTATCGAGACACCGTGTCCGTCTAGGATGAGATATCCCCTTAGGGAGTTCACAATGTTTATTATACAAGTCTTGCAAGCTTGATTAACATCAAGGTATAATAATAAGGTTGAACGGGTACTACCTAAGGATATATAAGAGGTTAATTAATTGAGAACAGTTAGATGAGTTCTAATTAATTAACGGATATCAGGATTCTTAAATATGGGGATCGCACTAAGCAAAATACCAGCCCCGATCTACGTAATCGGGACAGAGCGATGAATCAGTTATAACTCTATAGTGGAGTCAGTTATAGCTCTAATTATACATCAATACACGATATTGAGAGAGTGAAGGCGGCGGCGGCTTCTCTTGGAGAAGAAGGAGAGTTGAATTCATTCAACTCAAGTACAAGGCGTGATCCAAGATCCGATCTCGAATCCAACGTCCACTCTGTTGTTCGAGCACGAGGAACAGGATAACACTCTAGTAATCTAGACCTGTAGATTACCATCTCCGAGCTCGAAGGTATATCTAAATTCATATGTGAATTAATTGCATTAATTACAAAATCTAATTCAGATCCCCGGCAAATTTGGTTCGCTTGCGAAATAGCGATCCCTTCAAAACTAAGGTAAGGTAAAGGTATATACCGTTGTATACCGTACTATAAAAGTATTTATAAACTTCTATATATTTTATATCTAGCTAACATTTATAATTTTAAAAAATATGGAGTATGGTACTGACATATTGTGTAGTGCACTATTATTGACTAATAGACGCAAAAAATAGAAAATAATAAAGAAAAATAAATAAAGACAACTTAAAAGGAAAAAAAAGGAGTATTTCTTATTAGTTGGAGTATTGATTATTAAGTTTCAGTTATTTGTTTGAGGATTAATAGAATTTGATGGATAAGATGTAAGTTTTGTATTTTCTAGTTATGTTTTCAACTATTTATTGTCTGAATATTAATCGATAAGATTTGAATTATGATATTCTAAGGTATACCGACTTCATACCGAAACTAAGGTATACCGACTTAAAGTATACCGAATGTTACGGTAAGATAAAGGTATGAAATTTAGCATACCGCAATTTAAGGTAAGGTATAAGGTATGATGAAAAAATGAAGGTATACCGTACCTGTCACGCCCCAATTCCCAAGAGAAGGCGCACGCGCCAAGGGTGTGACTAGGGGTTGGAATAAATAAAAGGGGATAGAAAGGGAATTCAATTCATTTCAATTATCTATTGATACTTCCTGAAAAATTTGGACAGTATCTCTTTTGCAAATGGAATAAGTCAGAATAAATACAACGGCAATATTCCCAACATAACAACATATCATTATACTAGGATCACATATGATTCGATGGCTCAACGAATCAACATAAGTTCATCATTCAATAGATATAGTCGAGTTCAAGATCTCGAGATTAGATAATAACAAGTTCAGAGTGCAGTAGTTCAAGTTTCGAAACGAGAATACATTTTTGTGGAAGCTTAACCAAAAAGAGATTTCTTAGCCTCAACTACGCACCGTCACCACCGCAACATCAACCTGAAAATATTTGAAATATTTTGGGCTGAGTACTAATGTACTCAGTGGGCTGCGCATTTTATCAATAAATTGTGAAACATAGCAGTTTATCCATATCATAGGCATGACTTAGAGGTTTTAGAAAATAAAATTTAACTAAGCATGCTAAATCAATTTTACTTGTGCCATGGCCTCATGTCGCTCTCTACAGATACTCTTACTGTGATTCCAGACCTCTAGCCACCGACGAATCTATATATCCAAACTTCGGGTTGAAACTGGAGAGTCTATTTGAGCTGGTGAATTCTGAATCGAAACTCAAGAATTCCATTGAAATAGTATGTGAGAGAGATCAACCAATCACATAACTATCAGGGAAGTGTACACAATTCAAGGCTAGTTTATAAGGCTAAGCGATGAATCTCGATCAATTACGAGAGCGCGCATTAAATATTTTCATGGATAACGAGTTTTCATCTTTAAAACCTTGAGCATACATAACTCATATACTTTGAAAAAATAAGCCCACCTCTTGAAGCGTGGTAGAATGACCGGTCTTGATAGGCAACATCTAAATTAATGTCTTCGTCAAACCGCGCTTATTCATAACGATATAATAAGAATTCTAAAATTCTTAAAATAAATCTAGGGAAATATATATTCGCCTTCTAATTTTTTTCTTGATTATAAATCTGTTAGGGTTAACAGATTTGTTTGAATCCTTTAAATTTTTTTATAAATAGAATAATCATTTCCTTATTAATAATTCGTCCAATTAAATAATTAATTGGGTACAAAAATTCGTTGAATAATTTAGTCGGAAATTAGAATAAATTCTGGAATACAATTTTGGTTAATTAAAACTTAATAAATTACTTAAACCTTAATAATTAATTAAATCTTATTTAATTAGATCTCATGTCTTAATTAATCTTAGCCCATTAGAGCTAATTGCTGAAGCCCAGCCTTACTTGGTTTTCTCGGCCCAGTGGAAAGTTTAGCCCGTAAGAAATAAATTTAAGAGTCCATCAAGAACGAGAGCCCGTCAAAGACAAGAACCCACAAACTAAATAATTCCCATAACCCATTATTAAACCCAATGGAAGAAATCCATTTTCCAAACCTATTCTCCAGCGAACACAGACGAACACACATACAGAACCACACACACTCTCTCGCTCATACTTCCCTCTCGAACCCTCGAACTCACCCTCTCTCCCCGTTTCTTCCTCATCTTCTTCTTCCTACAAATTGTCGGCGACCGGCGCCACCAATAGTCACCGCATTAACACCGCCGTTCTCCCTCTCGATTCGCCCGAAATCGAACCCAAATCCCCAAAATCTGAAAGAAATCGACCCTTCTCGTTATAGCTTCATCGCCGGCGCGTCGTCTTTGTTCGCACAGCGGCTTTCCCAATCCGCCGTCGATTACCTGCTCGTGACGCCGCCGCCCTTGCTGAAGACGCTGCTGGTCCGTTCCTTCGATTTTCAGCGCCGCACGCTGCCAAGATGGTGCCGACGTCTCCTCGTTTCGATCAAAGGCTTCTTGCTGCTGCTGCGTTCTCCGATGCCGTCGACTATAACAGTGCCGCCTCTGCTGCAGCGCCCCTGTACCTCAGCGCCGCCGCGCTCGTCCGCTGGTGCATCATGTTTCAGCACCGCTGACGTGGCTGCCTGCGCCGCCGTCCTTGCTGCAGCGCCACCATCGCCTCGCCGACAGTGCTGCCACCGACGAGCTTCCTCAGTCGCTGCCGCTGCAGCAGTACAGTGGCTGCACCTCTGTCGAGCCCTCTTCAAACACCACCGCTGTTCAGTCACCAGCTAGCCCGCCTTATCGCCATCGCCATCGCCGCTGCCGTCGATGCTCGTTCGACGCAGCGCCGGCGCTAGTTACGGCAACGAGCCGTTTCCCTAAACTCTCCGACGAGGGAACAAGTAAATCCTTCTCTAACCCCTTTCTCCTTTGTTTTCATTATTTTTTTTTTGTTACAGGAGCTCCGTTCTCTTGTTTGTTTAGTTATAGCTTATGCATTGGTGTTTATTTTATTTTCGAATTAAAAGTTTTGCGATGCTTGTATTCCCGTTTCCAGTTTTGTTCAAGAAGTGGTAAGGTTGTGAGTTATAGAATCTTGCACTTAGAGATTATATGCATAAGTATAAAGGAGTTCATGATTTAAGACTTGTTTTCTTGGTTATGTTTTCTGATTCCGGCATGAAGATATATGGAGTATATTTTGGTTTTTCATTTCAGTTTTATGCATTAAGTTCTCTAGCCTAGAACATAAATAAAGAGAAGGCAGGGAATATTTACTGTTTATGAGGTTAGAAAGGTGGTGGTGGCTGTGGATTCGAATGAAAGTGGTTGAATCCTTCCTTCCTTCTCCTTCCTTCAGCCCTCCACTCTTCTTTCTTCTTTACATTCTATGCATCTTTACTTGGAGGTGATTTGTATTTTGCTTTGTGCAGAAATGAAGTGAAGGAAGTTGATATATGGGAGGCTAACGTAAGAGGGAAGTGGATGGGATATGCTGAAATTTGGGGGAAGGAACCATGCTTGCTACTGTACATCACGGAGGAATCCAAGATTTGAGGGGAAGTGTTTAAATTGTGTGTACTTAGGTTTGTAGAGTGTTCATTGTAGAGTAGTGTGGATGATTTTGCAGGGGATTTGATTTTGTTGAAGATTTATGTATTATTATTTATTTATTTGTATTTTCTTTTGTAATTTAGCCATGGTTCTTGGGCCATAAATTAGCTTGTGATACATGTAATGGGCTTGGCCCTATTTTATTTTATTAGCTAATATTATTCTTGGCCCAATAATAATGATTAATCAAGTATTTTTTGATTAATCCATTACGAAATATTATAAAATTGTATAATATTTTATTTCGTTAGTTCTCAATAAAAATTACGAGATATAAATATAGAGTTATATCTTTATCTAAATTGCAAAATAAAATGCAATTTCGTACAAATAGATCAATGATCCTTCTATTATCATAAATTGAAACAAGTTACACAAAGTTTTGAATTTTTACGCATTTTTCTATTTATTAAAAATTGGGGTATTACAGTACCGACCCACCCATAATCCTAAATGCCTACTATACATTATCTACAAATACATGTAAAAATCAAATCTAATACTCCATATATCTATTTTAATTTCAAAGAAAATACTAGTAGATGAATTTAAATATTCTTTTTAATCTTAAATCATGAAAAAGTATAATATATAAATAAATTAATCTAAACAATTGAATTTAACTATTCCATGCTATATACCATAGCTGATAGCACCGAATATACGCCTGACTAGGCTGGAAATCGGCTAGGAAAAATTGGTTATTTCGGTAATTAACCGATAACCGACGGTTATCGGTTGCCCGCTTACCGTTAAAACGGTTATTCGGGTCGGTAAACGGTGTAAGTTTTCTGGAATAATCGGTTATCGGTTATTACCCGAGCTACCCAATAACCGAAAATTATAATTAATTTATTAAATGTATATTTTATATTTTATTTATTTAATACTTAACTTAATCGATCTAAATTATCTAATTATTCTTTTCAATGGTGTGCAAAATTACATAGAATAACAAGCTTTGTTCTAGAATTTTATTCAAAAATTACCTTTAATTAATTATTGTATAACATTTTACACCTCATATTATCCATCTACATAACTAAATCATCTCGATCATCTCATAAACAAGCCAATTATAAGCAGCAAGACAAAGATGAATATGAAATATTTTCTTTGAAAAAAAATTAAATCAAAAATCAAAAAAAGAAAAATAAAATAAAAAAAACAGTTAAACGGGTTACCCGATAACCGTACCGAAAATTAAAAAACAGTTATCGGGTAAATTTTTAATAATAAGTACTCCATATTTGATAAAATTAGGCAAAATTTATACGAATAATATAAATTTTAAACTCATTAAATTAATACAAAATAAGCAGAAAAATAAAACTTACAAAAACGGGAACATGGTGATCAAGTCTCATAAAAACCTCCAATGGAGTAGGAAATTTTCCTTACATATCATTCAAATTATTGTTTTTTTATTTACAGAATTATAGCAAGAGTGTTTTTTTTTAAAAAGTTTTAAAAATAAATAAATAATAATAATGAAAACTAAAAATAAATAAAGGCGAATACACCATAAACCGATTAAATGATAAATATACAACATAGTAAAAAATAAAAAAATTGTAGATTACTTCAAAATAGCGCAATTATTGGTGTGGCCGTTGAGGAAAAAAATCGGCAAAATAGCGCCGCGCCCTCTCTTTCTCTGCGCTGTTTCGCGAGGAATTAGCAATCTGTTAATTTCAGGAGAGATTTTGATTGAGTTTCTCAGTAACCCAGGAAGATGTCTGGCATGTACGGATCTGGCGGAGGCGGAGGTTATGGTGGTTGGGTATATGGTGGCTCTCGAGGTCAAGAAGGCGATGGATCTGGCGAGCCGCCCACGGGCGGAGGCGGAGGTTATGGCGGCTGTCAAGGCGGAGGAAGCTACGGAGCTGGCGGGGATTATGGTGGTATTGGAGGTAATCAGTTAATTGTTGTTTCCCCGCTTACTTTAGTGTGTAAATTTTTGTTTGAGTTTGCTGCTATATATATGAATTATTGATTTTGCCTTTTATTTTTTCTTCAGATTCAGATATGAGATATGTTATAGAAGGTGTTGATCGTGGCAGTGGAACTAATAATCCTATGTAATAGAGTTATTTGTATCTGTATAATAGTATAATTATGGTGAGAGTATTATTTGGTTGTGGTGAAGTTTACATGAAGAAGCCATGTATGTCTTTGACCATTATGAAGCTCTCGTAATAATTCATTCAATTTGTCTCGTGTGTATTCGTTTTAGGGTTTCATCCTTGAGAAGACAGATGATTAGCAAAGTTTGTGCCGTTGTCAATATGGGTGCTCGACATGGTGTTTTCATTCTAAATTTGGATGATGATAACGTTGATGCCGGTACTGATAGAGTTGTGAATTTGCGTAGTCCTGGTGGAAAAGAAGATGGGTTCGTGAACAAAGACCCAAATCTTTTAATTAAAATTAAAGGTGGCCACACCTGTTTCTGTGGGATGAATGGGAATTTATATATGATAGAAGGAGTAAGTGGGCTTCCGAGGTTGGCAGAGTTGCAGTTTGACCAGTTGCATATTTACAAGATTGAAATTTTGCCCGAATATGAATGTGCTAAGAATCTTCTCCTGGATAGTGATAAGGTTGTGATGGTCTCCCGTATGAAGATTCCCAAGACATTACCTGCTGCTGTTCGGTGCGAGAATGGCATTTTAATTTTTTCGACGAGAATTGCATATGCTCCTTCTCATCCTTCTGAGATTCAAGGCAATGTTAAAGTTGGTGATTTCGAGCTCTTCAACCCCTATACTCAACACATGGTCCCACTCCCCCAGCTATATGTTTATCGAAGTTTCACGGTACGTGATGGCTGTCAATTTTGGTTGGTGTATGCCGATAGCGATTTACAACCACAGCTCATCACGCTCAGATACTCGAGCCGCCGGAGTCGGAGTATTGACTCGGAGTTTGCTTGTCCAACCTTCAATATCACCGCATTTTCAATGATTGATCCGGTTAATTTAGTGGTCCAGACTGGTTTTGGGGGTTTGTTGCATCTCGGGCTCCACTCTCCTACATGGCAGGTGTTTGAAGGTACCAAGTTACCTCATTATCTTGAAAACATTGCTACCAAAGATTCGAAGCTTGTGTTGTACCCATCTGGTGCTTCGGGATTTTCAACAAGTACAAGTGGTGGTGATGGTCGCCAAATACGCAGCCGCTGCTTTCCACTTAGCTCGTATATCGCGCCTAATCCTCATTGGAGAAATTTTGCCATTGGATTGTCCGAGAATACCGAGCATCCACATTACGTTCTGTGTATTCTACAAGTAGGATTCGATAGCGACGAAAAGGCGCACTGGACTTTGGATGTCGTCGAATTAGATGCATCGGAGTTTGAGGAGGCGGCGCCTGAGAAATCGGAATTTGGTCGGCGGATCAAATCATTCAAATTCATGTCAGGCACTTGTGGCTTCCCTTTCTCTCCTAAGTGCTTGTATCCATTTTAGAGGTGTTTATTATGCTTTATTTTACAAGAAGGTTTATTTGTTTGTGTCTTGAACTAGTTAAGAACTAAGTCTACGTAATTTTTTAGTACTAATATTTCTAGTAGGAAGTTGTGTAGTGTAGTAAAAGTGTATTTTCTCTTAGTTAGGTGAGAAGATGCTACTTTGATTTGATTAGAAAATGATGGAATGATTTGGATGCTTGTAATTCAGAATTTCAACATTTTTTTTTTGGGCACTCCTAAACTGTCCAAATGGTGAAGTTTTGGTGTTACTTTTCTATATTTGGATGGAAGAAAGCTCTGGTCTGGATATGAGGTGAGTAAGTAGCTCTTACTCTACTTATGTTTGGCTTCGTATTTAACCTCTGATTTTATGAAATCTTCATTCTTAAAAGAAGATAGGATTATACATACTTGTATATATTCACTGCACACAATTTGGTAGTTATTATAGTGAGAAAAGATAAATTTATCTTAAGTTCTTAGATGTTGAATGGCAGTCAAGGAACAGAAATTTTGTAACTAGAGAGAGCAATGATAATAGAAATGGCAGTCAGCTGATATGACGTTGACTACAATTCGAAACGCGACAATTAGCGGCTCTCTGAATCAGTTCCGTTGCCAGCTATGTTTTTTGGGATTCACTTCCATTCTAATTCCGGCGCCGCTTTTTCAGATAGAGAAACTGCAGAAATGAAGCGACTATGTCCCGATCTCTCTCTGTTCTTCGTTTTGGGTTTTTGCATGCTTTTCTCTAATGTCTGCTCTGATCTCCTGATTTCCAAACTCGATCGCTAGGTAATAATGGTTGCTCTTTTTATTATTTTTTTAATTTTTTTTTAACTAGTAATTACTGTGGCTTTGGGCTTCTGGTATTTCCAGAGATTATTACTAGGTAGTATTTGAATGAAGCTGCTGGTTGGACGAATTTGTTGCTTGTTTGCAATCTGTATATTCTGTAATTTTATGAGCTAGCCTAGCGTGACAATGTTTAATATTTATGTCATAGCTTGGGTTTTGGTTATTGCACTTTATGCTTTTTTTTTTAGAATTGCAGATGTTATCTACTGGTACTGGACAACACAGCAATACTAGTATTTTTTGATCAGACAAATTTTAAGGCCGTGCCACAGAGGACTTGAACCCGGGATCTGCAGCAATACTAGTATTAAAATTTGATTTCTGAATATGGCCTGAAATTTTGAAGGAAATCATGTTAGATTTGAAGAAAATGTTTTCCCATGCTTCCTTTGTATACCTCACTGTGAATGTGATCTTGGTGAGCTTGAATATCTGAAACTTATGGTTGGTTGCTTGCTAATTTTTGAATGACTTTATGCTGCAGATTGATTTATCATCACATATAGTTGGGTCCACTATGTCGTCGCAGAAGGTAACTTTTTCACAGACGGTAGTAGTTCCATGTTCAGTGGTTTTACTTGAGATGATTCGAATATCCAGTAAAGTTGATTTTTGGTATGTACTTACTATTGAAAATAATGGCGTCGAAGCAGTATCAAAGATTTTGTCGCCCTACACTGAAAATCAAAGCAAAGAAGTTGGCTTTTCTATTGGTGACAATTAGTGAAGGGAAAGGAAAAACAAAAACTTATTCCGATAGCCTACCTGTTGATGTCGTACACCCTGAAGGGATGCCCCCAATCCATCATTGACTTGGTATGCTGTGTCTTTGCCTAAGGAACTGGGCAAAGGTCGAAGCCTGACTTTGGATGTCAAAGCTGCATTCACTCATCTACTGACGCCATTCCCATTCCCTGAGAAGATACTCAAGCTGATGTTCAGCTGGTTGCCTTCCAAGATAGTGCACATTATCTCTCTTCCTATGCAGTCAAGATCCAGTCACTCACTGTTAATTTAACCGAGCCAAAAGTTGGAGTCCTATTCCTATATGAAGTTGGAGAACACAAAGTTTTATGAAAAGGTTCCTCCTTTGTCGCACCCACCGATTGTGATTCACTTTGTGAGCAATAAACCATTTTCTGTTGCTCAAGAGTTGGTCCGTGAGATTAAGGTTTCGCATTGGGGAAATGTACAAGTCACGGAATAACTATAATCTCTTTCATGCTGGTGCTCAACTCACAGGGGAGTTCTCAAGGTATGACAATACCCTCAACCAGGAATATTTATTTTCGCCATTTTCCCATCATATTTGGACATTAAAGTATTTATAATTTCTGTCGATACTTTCAGACTGGACTATCAGGCACGACCCCATGTCAGAGAGCTAAGAAGTACTGTCACCAGACTATTCCCAAGAGCTCACTCTATTACAGAGATGAGATTGGTAATACATCCACTTCCAATGTATGGAGTGGTTCAGCAAAGGTTGGTCTCGATTTCGTCCAATAAGCTTTGATTCAATTAACTATTATGATAGCCATTATTTTGATTTGCAAACGCTTCTCGAAATTGAGCCTCAGTATCCAATGTTTGGTGGTTGGAGAACTGCTTTCACAATTGGATATGGCATGGGTTGCCGCTTCAAGATTTCTTGTTCAAGTCACAGGGAAAGCGTTTCCTTGATATCACATTTTTTGGTTGCCCCATGAATGATATAGTCATTGAAAATCTTTTTGTGAAGGTATTCTTTGATTTTTTACTTGTTAGATATGGAATTCATGATGTTAGATGTTACATAATCATTGTGGGTCTACATTTCACTTACTCGAGCAATCTTATACAGTTATATTTGGTGCTGTTAATATGAACTACTAGAGGAGAAGTCTTTTACTTGCTTCTAATGTATTAACACCCAAGTGCTTGATTTTTCCTTCTTTTGGTTACGATTTGTTGTTGATATAGCAAACTGATTCTGCAATTTCAGGTTGTTTTACCGGAGGGGTCAAAGGATATTTCTGTTGCGGCTCCATTTCCCACCAAAGAGACTCGAGAGGTGTAATTGAATTGCATTTTGAATCACTACCTCATTCCAAGTAATTGGATAACTGTACTGCTGTTCTAATATTTTCTTTTTGAGCTGATGCAGATAAAAATTTCCCACCTGGATATTGGTGGAAGACCAGTCATTGTATTGGAAAAGACAAATGTTGTCCCAGAACATAATCAAATTTCCAGGTGATTTTTGTTTTACCGTTCACTGTTTGGTTTATCTGAAGTAAGTATTTGACCATATGAGAAAAGTGTCTTGCAAACAGAATCAGAAACTAATTTCTGTTGAAGAAGTCAATTATTGTAATTGCTTGTACAAAAAGGCATCATATGGAAAATTGAACTAAAGAAAAAAGTGTGTTGAACAATTGAAAACTCATGGTTACTCTTTCAGATATCAAACATGAATATCAAGGTTGACTTAGATAGATATTCCATGTGTTTCCCCAAGTTGCCTCTACTTTTCATGATTCTGAGAAATGTTTTCTCTGTTGCATTATTATATATGGGATTTGGCAATAGAATGGAGTCCTCTGTGTCTGTTAGCTAGATTTATATTTCACATACATATAGGACTTATTTATTTGCGGAGAATACTATTTCCATGTAGGTATTTATCAGTATATTGCACCTATTTTACTCTCTAGGCTCACTCACTGTTTAGTGTTTACCAGTTGAAAATAAGTCTTTTCAGGAGTTGTTTCAAGTTTCTCATCATCGGAATATTCTATTTTGAATATATTATTCCAACAAGCTAATATACGTGTTCTCCACTACAGATTCAGCAATTATCTTTCCTCAGAGAGCCATTGATGCTGATTTTCGGATTCTTCCTCTTTTTTGTTGCATGTATAGCATATGTGCATGCAGACTTCACAATCTCCAAGTCCTCACCTTCTTATGTAGCAAAACTTCAATGGGACGAGGTATGCAGATAGAAATTCCTAAGTAAATAATAGAGATCCCCCATTCCGAGATTATCAGTCACCTTTTTTTCTTTTTTCTTTTTAAATTTTCAGGTCCAAACTGCAATCTAGCAGTTCCAAAGTATCATGAACCGTCTATTGGTTATTCATGAGAATCTAGAAGCTTCTCTTTGAGACCTTTCAAGAACAGGTGATGTGCTGGCTTGCAAAGCAGCACGAAAAGCTGCAGACGCATTGCACAAGGAGCTATTGAAGGAGTCGAAACCATTGTTATCGTTCTTGCAATCTTCACCACGGGCGCTTCAAATAATGCCCAAGGTAACATTCTGCTCATTCTTTTACATGCAATATACTATATTTAGGGCATGAATATATCTACCATAAAGTTGCACATTTTCAGGGATTAAGCTTCTAAAATACGAAACAATCATATCAAGTGCAGTACTCCAACGAAAATCAAATAGGTCAAGAATCATCTATGTCCAATAATGTATGTTTGCTTCTAGAGAAATTAACATATCTTGGTATTTTAGACTTTAGATCTTGTAGTTAATTTCTCGGACCTATATTTTCTCCCTCAACATCATTGTCTATTCCATCTCTTAACGAACATTCTATCTCATCAAATTTCGTAAGTTTCTGAAAATCACGACTTTCTATCATCTTACCTTGGCCTTATTTGATTTATCCGGTATATATACATAGGTGGACGAACTGGTAAATAAGGAGAGGTAACTGCAAGAGAAACTGATGCTGAAACACTCGATGGTGGTGGATTCTTACGAGAAGAAATCCGGGGATCGAGACATTGATAATCGTGTGGCCCCTGTTCAGCAGGAAATCACACTCTTGAGACAAGAAGTTGATGATCTTCTTCAAGTAATCGATATAATGTAGGTTGCAAAGACGATGAGATATAACATAATAGACGATAGACTTGAGATTTTTCTCCCAACTTCAGATTATTTTGCTTAATGTTTGTGTAAAATTGGGCGGAATCATTAAAATTGGGCTTTTGAACTGATGTTTGACTTTTCTATCTAGATTTTAGAAATGAAGAGTTTGGTTTATACAGAAATAAGTTTTGGGTATCAACATAGAAATAAATTTGAATTATTAATTTTATTTTGATCTATAGCCATTATTGATTTAAGTACAATTCTAAGAGATAGAGTAAGCACGAAGATAATTAAGCATCAATTTGTACATAAAAAAAAAAATACAATTTTATAGTAATCATAATTATATTGAATATTTGAGCAATTTTCGTTTAAAGTCTTGACTTTGAGATGTACTCTCGGTTATTTTGAGGAACTTAACATAAATAGCACTCTTTCTATTTTTCTTGAAGTGACTCACTTATATTCAATAATATGTGAGGTATAAAATATATAGATGAGCCATTTCAGAAAAAAAAAAAAAACAGAGGGAATATAATAATAGTTTAATTAAGAGTGTAATTAAGTTTCAAGACACAATAATAAGTAAAGATTTTTTTTAAAAAAAAGAAAGAAAGAAAAGAAAAGGAAGTTAGGAACGAAAAAGACACAATAATAAGTAGTTTTTTTCTTTTCCTTTTCCTTTCCTTAGACGTCACTTTCTCCTTTCTTTATTTTATTCTTAGAAGGGGCTAAAGAAATGGCGGGAGTAAGTATGGAGAAATTCGAGAAGTATTTCCAGAAGGCGTATGTGGATCAGTGGAGCTGAGGCGGTGTCTTTTCTGCAGGGATCTAATTTGCCTAGACAAGTTCTTGCGCAGGTCAATTTGATTACTATACCTTCCTCTTCTTCTTCTTTTTTTATAGCTCAAATTTATTTGGCTAGTTTGTGAGTTTACTTTGACTGAAATGATGTGGGATCCGTTGGTGGAGCTTCAGTTCTCTGCATTTAATATTGGGCAATTTGGATGTGGGAAGTTTTGATCTTTTTTTTGGAAAGGAGCGCGATGTATGTCAGTGTTGGTTTCGATTTTAAGAGTTTGTATCAAGTCATGGACTAGTGGGAGTAACATTCATGTTTGATTATACTATGTAATGGAGTTGTACTGCTTCTACGCTATATGCACGAAGTTTAGAAGTTCTTTTTGTTACTGTTAAATGCGATCATCATCATGATTGAGAGATGACATATGACTATAGTCTGCTTCCATAGTATCCCATTGTTGTTATAGTACAATTCTTCCCTTTTCTGATTTAGGCATGATTGATGAAGTTGGTATCAGTGAAATGGAGGGCTACACTTTGATTTTTGAAACCTCTGACCAATAGCTGGGGGATGGGATGCATCCAAATGCTAGGACTAGTATGTAAATTATTCAACATTTCATGATGTTCGCTGTCTTACACTTTGGCAATTTTAAAGAGTTAAGTGATTGACCATAGCTAGCAGATATTTCACAGTCCCTCCCTAATTAATTGCCTTAGGTATTTTGACAAAATATAACCTTGTACTTATTTATTACGGAGAATTTTAACACTGTGCATTTATATTTCCTTTGTGCCCATGGGGAACTTTGATATGATCCCGCTTCCTCTCCTTTTCAAACAGAAACTTTAATCTCTGATCCTGATTTTGATGATTATGTTTTGCTGGCGATCATTGACTTATTGAATTTGTTACTGCATATATGGATGCATGCTGACCAAAATCGCACAGTCGTCCTGAGTTTTATAATGCTCTTAAGCTCGTTACCGAGGCTCAAAGCAAGCAAGACTTGACGCCAGCTATTGTCAAAGCAGCCTTGTATGGCCCCGCTTCTGCCAAAATCAATAAATGTTCCTGCTACACCTGGCCCACAGCCACATCCCATAGCGTCTTCACCTTGGACACAGGTGGGTGCGACTTCTCAAAATCTTGGATTCAGAGGGGCAGCTAGTTCAAACTTTAACCAGCAACCTGGAACGGTGCTGTCAACTTCAGGCATGGGCCAACAACCAAGACCAGTGCCTTCTTCTACTGGCATGAACCAGCAGTTCGGGATGGTACCTTCAAGTTTAGGACTGAATCAACAGCTTTTACTGGGACAGCCTGCCAGTACAATGAACCAGCAGTTCGAGCAGGTCCCACCTACAAGCACAAATATGAACCAGCTATTTGGGCAATTGCAACCTTCTAGTACTGGAATGAAGCAGCAGTATGTCCAAGTACCCCCAGGTACAAATGTGAACCCACAATTTTTTCCTTCTCAAGGTAACCAGATGAGGTCCCCCTTTATCCATGCCTACTGGTCCTGTCATTCTTCCTAGTGTAGGAACCACTTACACTGCCTTTACCATCACTTTCCCATGCATCAACCTCACTAGATCAAGAATAACATGATCTTCCACGGCCAATAAGATTATTGTTTTTTTGTTCCATTGGTATTCTCTATGAAAATTAATTGAATCTTCTTATCTTAATTGGTCTGATTTATGGTCAGTTATTTCACATTTAGTTTGTGGTACACTCCATAACTGCTTCATGGAGAGAAGTGAATCTATTCAGGTACTGTATTTTCTTTGCCTCTTGAGATCCTAAGAATATCATATTCCCCCTTGAGTGTATCTTTCTCTGCAGTTACCATTGGATCGATTCAGAATCAAATTAACATATTTGTAGAAGTGGAAGATGGAGTTGCAACACGCAATCAACAAAATGGAACAAGGTGGAAGCACTGATGGTATTCTTCAGGTTAGCCCCTTAGCTAGGATTTCTAGGACGGAGATTGGTATTTTACATACCTTGCGGCCATTTGAGTTTGTATTTCAAATGCATTCCTGGTTTTAGGTGCGTGCTGATAAAATACAGTTGGATCTTGAGGAACTGTTGAAGGCTAGCTGAACATTGCAAGAAACATACCAAGGTAACATTTGCTAGTTTTGCCTTTGAATCTGAATTCCGTCTGCCAGTTTTCTCTTGTGAGCTTTACTCTCTCCGTGTCTCTCTTAGTGATTTCTTTTTTACCTGATCTGGTGTGCGTACCCCTAATTTCTTTGAAGTTTAGTCATTCCGTTGTACTCGCATTGATTCATAAATTGTTTCCTCTCAAGTTATGGCTAATTCTATCCTATTTGGTATTATCTAGATTATAAAGGTGTATCTTGCTTGAATATGTGCTGGTAAATATGAATTACTAATTTTATTTCTCAAGGTTGGCAACCCGGGATCCGAAAGATTGCAGCAGTATGGGATGAAGACTGGGACAAATTTGATGATGAAGGTTTGGCATCTCTTACATTCAGGGGGTGCTTGGTATGGGGCTCTGGGAAATAGTAGTGAAAAAACAAAGGGTTACCATTGCCAAGCACCCCCAACATTTGATGTGCTTTTTTCAATGAATTCTAGCAGCAGTTTATTTTGTTTTACATGATTTTCCTTGATGTTGCTCTTCCTGAAAATAGCAAGTCAGCATCTGTTCAGAGAGAAAATTCTTCTCCAACCCATAGCTATTCCCCTGACTCGCCATCAAATGCTTCCACACCTGGGAAACCCTTTGTTGCCGAGGCTAGTCCCTTTGATGCAGAATCAGTTTTTAGTGCAGACGAGTCAAAGAGTCCGCCTGGAAGTCCAGGTAGGCCAACACATGAAAAGTCCGTCTAAAGAATACTTCGGAGGATCATTTTAGAAAAATCTGTGACGGAGACGCTGAAACCCACAGGTGCACTTTTTCACACTCTGCCACATGGCTGAGCTTTCTAAATGACCAAACTGTACTGTGAGTTTCTTCAGTGCGTGTTCCTCATCTTTTTCCTCGACATGCAGAGGCTTTGATGAACCGTCTTGGGGTGATTTTGACAACAATAATAATATTGATTCAGTGTGGGGCTTCAATACTGAGGCAAGTGGTTTTGTTGTCTGCTTTCTCTTATTTATTACGGAGTATATCTATGACACCACGATTTAGTCATTTTTTTAAAAATATAATGCATGAAATTTAAGTCCTTGAGGAATTCTTAAATCTTTGCCAGAAATGTTTTCATAGGCTTGATAGTAATTACTCAACGGAAGTTTTACACCCAGTACAAATTGGAGTGAAAAATCTTTTTTGACTTTCAACTTAAGATTCATTATTCATATCCATTTCGAGCCCATGCACCTCCGCCACTGTCCATCTTTCAAGATAATTTTCTTAGAATAAAGAAGAGGTGAAGGATAGGATAGGCAGCTTAGTTTCATTCTCCAGCACTGTGTGTTTCTTATGTTACTTCACTTTTACTTCAAGAATGGTTATGGTCTCGCTCTGATCAAAATCATCTTTTCCGTTCCTATTTTCAATGCTACTCTACCATCAATCCATCAAGAAGGGAAATAGTACTATAATATTAGTCCTGGTTATTTTGAGGAACTTAAGGTGTCTGTTTTGAGATATGATTATTTATGTCTTAGATGAGAGATTAGAAGATTGGAGATTTAATTAAGAGTGTAATTAAGTTTCAAGACACAATAATAAGTAAAGAATTTTTTAAAAAAAGAAAGAAAGAAAGGAAGGAACGAGAGAGAGAGAGAGAGAGAGAGAGTATTTTATTCTTTCCTTAGACGTCACTTTCTCCTTTCTTTATTTTATTCTTAGAAGGGGCTAAAGAAATGGCGGGAGTAAGTATGGAGAAATTCGAGTATTTCCAGAAGGCGGATGTGGATCAGTGGAGCTGAGGTGGTGTCTTTTCTGCAGGGATCTAATTTTCCTAGACAAGTTCTTGCGCAGGTCAATTTGATTACTATACCTTCCTCTTCTTCTTCTTTTTTTATAGCTCAAATTTATTTGGTTAGTTTGTGAGTTTACTTTGACTGAAATGATGTGGGATCCGTTGGTGGAGCTTCAGTTCTCTGCATTTAATATCGGGCAATTTGGATGTGGGAAGTTTTGATCTTTTTTGGATAGCGATTCACAACCACAGCTCATCACGCCCAGATACTCGAGCCGCCGGAGTCGAGTATTGACTCGGAGTTTGCTTGTCCAACCTTCAATATCACCGCATTTTCAATGATTGATCCGGATAATTTAGTGGTCTAGATTGGTTTTGGGGGTTTGTTACATCTCGGGCTCCACTGCGCAAGTGTTTGAAGGTACCAAGTTACCTCATTATCTTGAAAACAATGCTACCAAAGATTCGAAGCTTGTGTTGTATCCATCTGGTGCTTCCGGATTTTCAACAAGTGCAAGTGGTGGTGATGGTCGCCAAATACGCAGCCGCTGCTTTCCACTTAGCTCGAGTATCGCGCCTAATCCTCATTGGAGAAATTTTGCCATTGGATTGTCTGAGAATACCGAGCATCCACATTACGATCCGTGTATTCTACAAGTAGGATTCGATAGCGACGAAAAGGCACACTGGACTATGGATGTCGTCGAATTAGATGCATCGGAGTTTGAGGAGGTGGCACCTGAGAAATCGAAATTTGGTCGGCGGATCAAATTCATGTCAGGCACTTGTGGCTTCCCTTTCTCTCGTAAGTGCTTGTATCCATTTTAGAGGTGTTTATTATGCTTTATTTTACAAGGTTGTTTATTTGTTTGTGTCTTGAACTAGTTAAGAACTAAGTCTACATAATTTCTATTACTAATATTTCTAGTAGGAAGTTGTGTACTGTAGTAAAAGCTTATTTTCTCTTAGTTAGGTGAGAAGATGCTACTTTGATTTGATTAGAAAATGATGGAATGATTTGCTACTTTGAATTCTCTTAATTCAGAATTTCAACTTTTTTTTTTTTTTTTTTTTTTTGCACTCCTAAACTGTCAAAATGGTGAAGTTTTGGTGTTAATATTTCTATATTTGGATGAAAGAAAGCTCTGGTCTGGATATGAGGTGATTGGTGAGTAAGTAGCTCTTACTCTACTTATGTTTGGCTTCGTATTTAACCTCTAATTTTATGAAATCTTCATTTGTAAAAGAAGATAAGATTATACATACTTGTATATATTCACTGCACGCAATTTGGTAGTTATTATAGTGAGAAAAGATAAAATTATCTTAAGTTCTTAGATGTTGAATGGCAGTCACGCAACATAAATTTTGTAACTAGAGAAAGCAATGATAATAGAAAATAGATAAACATCCATCCTAGGTATTGACAAACTATTGGCAGGAGTCATGAGTTTTTATAAGCAAATTACTACAGTTTAACACATGGAATGGAATGCTAGTCAATGATTTCCTCTATGATTAAGTATTTGTAGTGTGCAAGAATAACATAAAGAAAGTATCAAGAAAGGTACACTTTTGTAAACCAGGTTGAATTCTTGTACATATTAGAGGAAAGTGTTGGGATTTTGTATACCTAAAGCAAAACCAATATTTTAGTGTATACAATATTTATTCCACTGCTTACAATCACCTATTTGAAAGTAGATAGTTAAGAATGAATAAGTTCATTATCTCATGAGAGTGTTAACATGTCAGAGGATACTGGGGGAGATCATGATTAACGGTCACTCATGAGATATAAATATTATCACAGTCGAGATAACTTCGAGCAAAGTTATCGGTTTAGACTGCAGCACTAACAGTAGTGATGAGTCTCAATCACTAGTTATGCTGGTACACTAGGAACGTATTGATAGGATCACAGTGAGATATTGCTCTTCTAGACTGACTCTACTTTGTAGGTGAAAGAGCTAAGAGATCTCGGGTCTTAGTAGCTTGATCTTAATCCCGATAAGCTATTAGGCATATATGTATTCTTCACTGTTGCTTTGACTTACTCGGTATAAGCCTTGTGTACGACACCTCAAGTCCTTGATCTTGGGTAACATGTAGACATGTATGATGTCTAGTTAGTTGTATCGAAAAAAAGTATCCGTAAGATATCCCCTTAGGGAGCTCACAATATTTATTATACCAAATCCTGCAAGTTGATTAAGTTCAGGTATAATAATAAGGTTGAGCAAATACTACCTAAGAAAGTATAACAAAAATAACTCAATTAACTCCGGATTCGCGAATCCTCTTTATCGGATTCGGCGTATCCGTTATTATTTATATTAAATTAAATAAGGATACGCCATGTGGCGTATCGGGTACGAATCCATCGAGAATCGCACCCGAATGCAATACAAGTGCAAATCCGATACTACAATGTATTATTTTTTAAAAAATCCGTGCATCAGAGCCTTTCATCAGTTTTGATTAATTAAATTTGCTATTTATAGTTTTTTAACAGTGACAATTTTAAAAAAGACATTTCAGCTTACTCACCAACCACGCCATGCCTCCATGTTGTCATTCATATTTAATACGCAATTACAAGGGTATATAAGACCTTTCACTCCAAAATTTGCATAATGTAACCAAGGTTAGAGTTTTTTTTTTCTCCTTCTCTCCCCTTTAAATCAGCTTTACAATTTGAACAAAGACTAACCATAAGTTGTTTCCCTATACAATTTGTACATGGAAATTTGCCTGTAAATACATTTCCCTTTTTTTTTTAAAAAAAGAAAACTTGTACCGAGTACTCTACATCGACATTAACGTAAGTAAAAATGCGACGATGTCGATGGCCGGTCTTCTTGCTTCTCTATAGAACGCACCGCGACGGCAGTTCGAACATGCTCAAAATCACCTGCGGAAAACGTGCCATCATCGTAAAAAGTCAAAAAATACAGGTTTTTGGAGAAGAAAAGGTCATATTCATGTGTTTCACCGATATATACATTGCAAACACTTATTGGTAGGAGATCAAATGTGTGCACGTGTGTGTTCCAATGGGATCGACGAAAGTAGGTCTTACGGGTAAAAAGACGATGCCATGCAAGAAGCCGAGAAGCACCAAAGCGAGATAAATTTTGAAGTAGTAAACCTACAAACCACGCAGAGGAGACGTTACAAGTTGAACAAAATTATGGCTCGTCTAATTTTATGGGTCGTAAGCGTGTAAAATCACAAACCACGAAAACTTCTATCCTCGAGAAGCAGAGAACAAGCACCCCCATTAGCTTCGTGAGTTTGATTCCACTGCAATGGAAAGGTCAAGAGTCTAATGCAAGTAATTGAATAATAGAAAAGGTCGTGCAAGCCAATGTTAGATTTAACGATCAAACAAGCTCAAAATTGCTCAATCCATGAAGTATGTGGTGATTACCAAGGATAATTTTATCTAGCTAAGTTGTCACCCAAAGTAAACAAAAAATGAAATACTTAGAACCTGAATACAGATGCCCCCGTTGTGGTACATAAGAGTTTCTTTCATCTGTTGATTCCTATCTCCGCTTGTCACCTAACACAAATGTAAAATGCTTCGAATTATTCGACAAATATCACTACATGAAGCCATCGATTTTTCTTCTATTTCTTCTTTCTATGCACAAGTAGCTACCAAATATGTTATGGATCTTTGAGAGGCCAATGCTACAGATTTTGTGATTTTAGAGTTATGTTTTATCAGCCAAAACTAAATAAAATGAGGTAAAATGCAATTAAACGTGATTTTTGTTTGCGAATAAGATGAGAAATCTGACCAAGAAAGCATGCGTTATATGCACACAGAACCCAACAACGATTCCAACAGACATCACGAGGTTCACAACTGACAACATGTTCAATTGGATATCTAGGATAGCCATTATACCCTGAAGATGCCATTTTTCACAGACGAAAAACAAGTTAAAATGCCAAAGTCCTGTTCGCAAAGGGTGCATAAAGATGCAAATCTTGAACAAGAGAAGGAACTTACCAAAAATCCACGATGATCGTAGCCAAAACAAGAAGAATTATTGCTGAGTCCAAAAACTGAACACAGAAACGAAAGGGGAAAAATCATAATGAATAAGTTGCAATAGTTTTCAAGAAAGTTACATGATTGTTTTCCATCATTGTGCGTAAAAAAAACTAACCTGCATGTGATAACCACAAGAAAATTGACATATTAGAGATGGCATAAAAATAAAATGTATGTATACATATATTTATATATCTTTTTTCTGTTTAGGAGAAGTGATCAAAATATATCTTTCAGAAAATCAGAATTTAAGAGCTTTTACAAATCAATGAATATGAGATACCTATATAAGTTGAGTGCATGTGCAAATTGATTGAAAAACAAAAGAACTAACCAATAGCTTTAGCTAAATTGATGAGAGCTGTTTTCCATATATTAAGGTACTGCTCGAAGAACATCTAGAAAAATAAATGTCAACCAAAAATTCAACAAAAAGGGGAGATGAGGGGTAAAATAGGAAAGTACCTTTAAAGAATGAGACATCTTTGCACTGGATTATCTAGCACCCCTCATCTAAAAGAGAATATTTTTGCAAATAATTCCAATCATTATATTCATGAAATATTGATAATTGACATGGATAATGGATAAAATTAGTACATGAATATTCAAGAATGAAAGTTTGACCTGTTTATTAAGGGGGGAGGGGGGTGATATGTCCTAAAAGCTGATGCATGAATGATTTCGTTCTCGTAGCCTAATGATAAAATTGGACATGTCTTCATAAGAGAGAGGCAGCAACTTCAAGAATGTTGTTACAAAACAACATATGAACACAATCATACGAAACTTCTTGAATCTTAATATTTATCTTAAGATAAATTTGTCATGAAAAAACCCCCAAAAGACCTTTTCATGAATGAAAAAATCCTTGTCGTAGACTTTCAAACATTTACTTGTTTTGAGATGAATTAAAAAACTGACAGTATATGGCAGACCTGATCATTAGGAGGACAATAGCTCGCATTTGTGAATTTCCAACAACACCCAAAAGCTTCAGGAGATAACCAAACCAGAAAATCGTCGAGCCATGCAGCTGCCGGTTTAGCTATGTAACTTCTTGATTCTGGCACTAACGAAGCTCTAGATATCTACATGATTCAGCAACTATGAGTTAAGCTAGACACGAAAGATAAAGCACTTGTGCAACTCATTGAAGGGCCCAAGTGTTTTGAACGTCATGAAACAAAAGAGAAGTAAACTTATATTAGTGGGCAAAAAGTCGAGACAAATTCTAATTAGCCATTATCCTCTCGAGATTTCCACTCATCGTGAAAAACTTTTTCTTGTAAATATAAAATCAGAGATCCTAACGACTATCTGATATTGTAAAATTTGAAAGTAGTATACTTTTAGATGGCATTGTTTTACCTCATTTAGAAGAGAGTTAGAATCACACTGGCTGATGGAACAGAGTTGGTTCATCTGTCTCGATTCTGAACTGAGGAGAGGAAATAAAAGCAAAAAATGAGCATGATGAAATTCATTATGTAGAAGAGGCAGAAAATCAAATTGAAAATGAATTTGCAATGAATCAAGAGTCAACCAAACTACCTGTAATTATAGTTTTTTACTACAAAGTGTAATGGAGGACCAACTCAGAGATATTCCGTGATATTATAAGGGTAAACCTTCAGTTAAAGTATGAATTTGCAAGTGTGAAAATTGAGAAGTATGATGACTAAAGACAAGCAACCGTATAATATAAATGTTGATTTTCAAACACCTGAAGATACTGATTCCCGAGGAGAGGAAGAACAATTTGCTGTTCTAAACCATGTTGAATCTTGTACATAATTGCCTTCACGCAACAATAGAGGAAAATTTTACTTTCAGGAAAGGAATATTGCTAAACTATTTAAAATGCATCGATAAAAAATATTCAAGATCTGTAGCTGAACAACTTACTATGCTTGCCAATGTAAACGCGCCAAAAGCACAGACCACCAGCAGTTTAACACCCCAAAGGTTAAGAATCGGAGCATGAATTTCCTACACACGAAAATTTACTAGTTATTAAAACAGAAAAGATAATAAACAATGTCAATGCAAGAGTCACGAGACAGAAGCCATCAATAGAATTATACGAAGTATGGAGTATTTATTATCCATGTAATAACATAATAACCAGACAAATATTATAAGAGAATAACTCGTTGAAACTTAGATGTCCACATTAGCCGATTTAACAAAACAGATACAGATATCAGAAAGATAAGCCATTTCATTAGACAATAATAGTAAATCTATCTCTCACCTTCATATATCTCACTAGTAGTCCTGATTTCTGCTGATTACTACCCACAATTTCAGAAATATTTCATTTTAGCCATGTGCTTTTATCATACAACAATAGGCATAGAACAGGAGAGCACAATAGCTCACGAAAGAAAAGTCTCCAGCTCTGAATTCGAACCAGATACTTTAATACAGAGAAAACAGTCGACCCTATTATCCTCAGCTCTCAGGAAGTCGAAAACAATTAAGGCAAGAAATGCTGTAACTTGAAGAAGGAAATCCAAAAGAACAGCCAGTGCTACACATAGAACATTCACACAACTTAAACAGTTGTATATTTTCTCCAATGTTCAAAGGGGTGTGAAATACAATATTTAAAAGGTGGAGCCCTGACCTGCAAACATCGAAAAGACTCAACAAGCTGGCATGGGGATGAAACTTCCAACTGCAAAGGCCAAGACCTCAGAAAGACTAGCTAGTGTTATAGATGGGCCCACTTCTACGAGTGCATTACTAATTCTTCCCCTCAATCGGCAATTCTACTTGCTGTCTCTTTACAGCTTGAACCAGTATGCACATGTTGTCTACCCCGACCTGACCATCATTAATTCATTGAGAATAGAAATAATACCGTAATCATCAAATGCCATTATTGTAGATGTGAATAATCTACCACTGTCTGACATTGTAAATCTATTTGGTAAGAAAGAAAGGCCAGGTTTCTATACAATATGAAAAAGATGCAATTATACAGCTGGACAGATAGAACTTACAGCTAAAACAAGAAAAGGGATGACTTCCATTATTATTAGTGTAGATTTCACTCCAACAGCACTGAAAAAATTAACCGATCCAAGTACAGCATGACAAGCAGAACTCCTGATAAGCCTAGTAATATCTGCAAAGGCATTGAGAAATATCAACTGAAAGATACAATTTACTTAATTGGAATTAGCTTTTAGATCTATGCATGTAATAAAGACTTTCACAATGTTATACCTTGGAGGAGATATAACAAGCGGAGAAATGTGGAGCACCTACAAGATAGATTTTCTGAAACAAGAAGATAAATGTAAAAGAGGAATATTTATGATTCTGTGAACAGAAACACTTGAAAAACTTACATTCAGCATCTTATATTATTAGCTATATTGACTTTTGTATTAGAATAGTTGATATACTGGAGGACAAATTCACTCACTTTAACAAAAAAAACTGAGCACTCCCTTTCCACTCGAAACTGCCAACTATGATATATAGAGAGAGGAGTACAGTTGTGTGTGTGTGTGTGTGAGAGAGAGAGAGAGAGAGAGATCCATTCCCCTACCAGGATAGTTATAGCATCTACTGTGCTTTCTCTTTACAGTTCTTCCTCAATAGAGCTCTCTGATGAAAATGCAAGAGTTAAATTCTTGGATTGCACCATAGGTAAGAGTTCCTCCTGATAAGAGAACTGATTTTAGTATCACAGGAAACCACTTGATAAGAAATACTTAGAAACTAGCAAAAAGAGGCCCATAATCAAATTAATAATGGAAAGTCAAGAGAAGATAGGGCCCCTGTCTTGATGTTAAGATAAGTTATTTTCTCTTATACATATAGTAGTTCCAGCATAGAATTTAAGTAATACGAATGAGATAAAAGGACCAAAATCACGTTAATCAATACTTTCAGCTTCTTGGGACTAGAAATGAGAATTAGAACAATTGAGAACCTTTGCTAGCTGAATGAAGGCTTTTTCCCATGTCTCTGCCCTCTTGGTCTCACTCCCATCTTTATCAACTTCATTATTCACAGGATAAGTCACTAAGCCTGTTTGGATGGAATTAGATTGTGATTATATACTCCGTGCATGAAAAATTAAAACACTTATGAAAGGAATAGCAGTTACCTCTGCGTAGTTATTTCCGGAGAAGCCACCAAGAACTGTACTTGGATCAAATGGAGCTTTAAATGCACTGGCAAATGTTTCTGCTGAGGTATAATGCTAAAAGACACAGAGCATGAATAGATGTCTAAACATAAAAATGTAAAAAGATGAACATAAAATTAAAGGGCAGCGAGGAACGAGAATTTGGATGTTATATGCAAGGATAGGGGCCACTAAAAGTACCTGAAAACAGTATTCGACGTGATCTATACCCCCATAGCTATCCTAATTCTGAGCGTCCATCTTGAAATACTATGATAGAATTTAGTACGAAGTTGTACAGAAAATCAGTTATTAAGTAAAAATATGTTTTGAAATTATATGAACACTAATATATTTGCTTAAACAACATTTGGCATCTTACGAAATATGTACTTGGACCTTTCTCTTACTATGAACAACTGCATGGGAAACCGGATTTCCAAAAAAAATTTACGTACCTGAATAACACTTTGAGTGGCACAATCCTTGCCAAGTGGCTTCATGCAAATATCAGTAAGAGATACCATCAAACCAGAATAATTAGCTATGATTGCATCCACCTGTCAGAATTAACAATTCTTAATGCTCAATGGAGCAACTTGTGCTTCATGAGTAGAATAACCCTTTAAATCAAAAATTCGAAATGGCAAAACGATGGAGGAACTCCAAAAGGTATTACCTTTTTCTGAATATCGAATACCAAGTTTATATTGCTATCTGTCACTACGCCTGGTGCTTTTCCACTCACGGTGTCTGGGATTGTTGCTATTATAAGCTAAATGTTTCAAAATGAAATTTTAAATCTGTGAATACTTCCATCCAAATAAGCAGATCATAGTTTAACTACAGTATTTGTAGTACCTGCTCGATTCTGTAAAAGGGAGCAAGATGATTGTCAATTTCTCTTTTGCAGGGCGTACCCATAACTGGAAAGTAATGATTCAGAAACTTTAAAATTCATAATCATCACATGTTATACATTAGCCACTCAGTTAATGATTATAAAATTTTAATGAGCAACATAGAGACTAAAGCGACCGCAAACAAATAAATCAAAGGCGAAAGATCTCCACTAGACATAGTAGACAATGGGAAACCCCCCACGTACTTCCGAACAAGGACAATATTGAAGCAAATGAGGCATGGGCAAGAAAACCAACTGCGATTTTCCAAGTATTTCCATGTATAGTTCATAAGTATGTACTGGTAGTAGGAGAATTTATTGTACCTTCTCAGGCCTCGTCTCCACTTGGAAACGTATTAGACCTAAGCAAAGCACCAGAACGATGCCAATTGACGAGCATAATACAAGGACATGATTTCTGGCAACCCATATCCCATATCTCCTGAAAAGATAATTTTAGATGAAATCAACCTATTTTCAGATAAAAATGATCTTTAGCGTAGTGCATGCCGCAGTTGACTCAAATGACTAATCACCTGTAGAACTTTGACATGTAGCCTTGCACAATCGAAAGCTGTACTTCACTATTAATTTGAGGAACATCCTCAAGCATCTGTAGTTATGAAAATTAAATGTAGATTTTATTAAATGTTTTCATTGTAAGAAACAGTATGTTTTGAACATAGTTTTTAAGTCGGCCTCAAAAGTGATTTGACAGAAGTACTAATGAAAACAATCATAAAATAGGAGAAAAAGTACCAATAACAGATCAAACAAATCATCACCTGCATAGGGACATTTTCATCCTTCTGACTGTTTATACGATGACGCCTCCGTTCGGCATATTATCACTGTTTTGGTTCTAGAAACATGGTTCTAGAAACAGGACTTCTTTTCCTTTTCCTGTGGAAGAAGCCCCATCCAAGAAATACAGAAATGAGTACAAAGTATAATATTGTCATTGCGACCTCAATGCATTTTGCCTGCACTCATTGACAACGGAAAACACGTCATATTCGAGGGATTTACATCACAATGAATAATAAATCACAGATTTCCATGTACAAAATAAATTCTCACATGTAGAGACCCTATTCTCACTGAACATGAACCTTTCTTGGGGAGGAGAAGGAAGACCAGAACTCGAACAAGCTTCTGATGAAGGACAATACCACACGAACATCCCAATGAAGTGCCGCCACATGAATATGTTGAAACATTCATAGGCTTCATTCCTAATGATTCCGGAGCAGTCGGCAAGAAATTTATAGCATATGGTGATCCAGGTACACCAAGCCCTGCTTTTCTACCAACAATAAATGCATACCACTCTGCCAAATATAATCAACTCGTTTAGATGAAGAAGAGAAGAGTAAAAAGATATAAGAAAATATAATAACGTTGTTACTCTAAAAGATTTCATGGGAAAAGAATGTAATAAGATAGTGTGATGAACAACTTACCCTGATAATTTTAGCACCAGCACCAATAAATTCCATGGCTCGAGTATTCATGGTGCCAAATTTTACATCTTTGCAGGATTCATACATTCCCGAGCAAAAAGTGTCACTGATGTAATAGTCAATACAATTAACAGTCAAATTAGTTCCAACCTGAACAGAACGCATCGAGAAAATAAGAGATAAAGTACAGAATCAAATATAGTAATTCTTGTTCAGAAGTTTGAAGCTGGAACACTTCAAATAAAAGCTATATTGTTTAAATCAGGCTGTTATCCTAAATGATGCTAAAAGTGGTTTCTTTAAAAGTCATACTTTCTGGTTCAAATATTAATATTGGTAATATTAATCATTCATCAAAATCGTAACTATTGAGTTGAATTACTGACCTTGGCAATAGAAGTCACGTTAATAAACTGGCTCTGGTTAGGAGAACACGTAAGCTCACAGAAGAGGTTCAAGAAATTTCTCAAGCATGCTGGACAACCTACGAGAAAAGGAATAGCCTGCAGAAAGAGTAGACTAAGAGAATATAAGTTTACTTTCATCGGAAATCAGAAAGAAATACAGAGAACAATTTCATTAACATTGATCACATTCAAGGCTTGAAATTTTTTTTAACAAAATCCAATACCCAAACAACACGAAAACATATTCATAGTAATTGAATTCTATATAAATCGTCAAGAAATGACAATATATACACT
The DNA here is from genome assembly GCA_001642375.2 of Mentha longifolia. NCBI lineage: Eukaryota > Viridiplantae > Streptophyta > Magnoliopsida > Lamiales > Lamiaceae > Mentha > Mentha longifolia. Next base: position 4,705,976 of record CM038111.1, on the reverse strand, counting down.
TGCTTATGTTCTTTTCTTTTCTTTTTCCTTTTTTTTTTTTGTAATCAAGCATTTTTATCAACAGCTATTTAACATAATAACGGAACAACAAAGCTGAATTTCTTACTTGCTGGACTTGTGGCCTCTGTGCAGCATACTTTTCCAGTAATTGTAGGACACAAACTTTGAATTTTTGCTGATAATAATTCATCTGGCTGTAAAATCAAACGAGAAATGCACCAAAAGAAAAACGATCAAACTCACACATGCCAATTCATCAAAGACCAAGAAAGCTAGAACAATGGCAATGCCAAATATATCATATAACTGAGAAATAAATACAACTAAGTAATCAAAGAAACATGAACTATCTTTACTGAAGGGGTGCCAACGGGGCAATTCAGTAGTTTACCATCACTACGAGCTCCACAAATGTCGTACATAGCACAGTATTCCTCTGAATGTCGATAAAGATGGTTTTATAGCCTATTAACTACCACAATCCCTCATGTACCGCTTTCAGAATCGAATTTCACAACCTAGCACAAAGCATTTTCTTGAACTCAAGATAGATAATTTAATTCAGATTCCCCTATTTTCAAAGAAACTTAAATGATCATGAAATTCACTGTACACTTAATTCTTGAGAGAAAATCAACAAAAAAACAAGAAACAGACATTCCTTCCAACTTTTTCCAAAAAGCTTTGATGTTGCTCCTAAAAGATTCCAAATAAAGCCAACAACACACACACACACACAATTGTGAAGGTTCCAACCGACAAACAAGAAGCATACCCTCCAGTGACCAGTCTCCACCGGCATTCTCCGTCAAAAGAAACCTCGTATCAAACCGCTCCGAATCCGCCGCCACCGCCAAAAACAGCACCTGCAAACAAAAAAAATATAAAAATCCCACGTTCTCAACACATCAAACTACTGTATTCGCCAATATTAGTTCCCTTTTCAGCTTCAGAAACGACGGCGTTAGGACTGACCGTGAAAGCCACGAAACTCCGGCGAACCCTCATTCTCTCCCCCTCTATCACAACCAAAATGGAGCTCCAATCAAACTGGAAATTCACCACAACAGCTCCAATCTCCTTATATATATATATATATATGTGTGTGTGTGTGTGTGTATGTATAATACATATAGATTAGATAGATAGATAGATAGAGAGAAGTAAAGAGTCCATGCAAAGAATCCTTTTTCTTGATCATCGACATCAATGCTGTACGCCCCCTCCCCCATGAATACGGAAGAGTTGATATGTATAGTGTCAATGTATGAGGGTAGCAAACAGTGGCGAAGCCAGCCAGCCAGGGGCAGTGAGGTCACTGGGCCCACTGGGACAGGAAGTAGTACGAAGTATCTTTTTAGTGTACCAATGCCTGAGATTGCTTCTCGGCACAAGTGGCATGACGCTTGGTCTGCTAATATTAATTCCTCCAGTGAGCTGTGTTCGATTCCTCTTGGTAGCCCTTTTCTTTTCTTTTCTTTTTTTCTTTTTTTTTTTTAATTTTAATAACCTTTTTTTTTCTTTTTCTTTTTCTTTTTCTCTCTTTCTTCTTTTTTTTATAAGGAAAATTTTAAGGTCGAGAAAAATTTTAAGGTCACCACTGAGGACTTCAACTCAGACTTTAGTCCAAGGCTTTAATCTCCTACCGTTAGATCAACACACGCATATTTTTTCAATCTTTCTTCTATTTTTTCCCTATTTTTCTCTTCCTTTCTTTTTTTTCTCTCCTCTTTCTTTCTCTCTCTTTCTTTTGTTTTTGTTTTTAGTTTATTTTATTTATTTTGGTCCTCCCATTTTTTAATAATATGTTCAAACGAAGCAAAAGGGATACAGTCAATGCATTTTCTAATTTATTTTGTTATGATTTTTTTAATACTATAAAATTTTATTTAGGCTATAAAAAAATTGAACCCCGCTAATCAAAAATTCTGACTTTGCCACAAGTACGAGAGACGTGGAGAGAGAGAGTTGGAAGTGAGTACTTGTTTGCGAGTTAGGGCATGTGTTGCGCGTCGGGGGAGGGGGCTCGTTCCCACCTGTGAGTCCGCCTCAGCGAGCCCCTTTCCGGTTAGACCACCTCGCTCCCGCGAGCTCACACCGAGTGCCTCTGATGACATCATTGTTGATGTCATTATGACGTCAGCAATTAATTATTTTTTTTTTAAAAAAATCATTTTTTACTTAATTAAAAAAATTTGAATTCAACCTCCAACAACTCACTCCCATTTGTTTCCCCTATAAATTTATTACTCCCTCCGTCCCGGACCACTTGGCCTGTTTGACTTATTGACTTTTTGGCACGCATTTCCACCGAGCCGGGAAACGGGTTATAAGATATAATTTTGAAGTGTTGTTTCTTCTGCGGGATACTATGAGTGTCATAGTATCCCGCAGAAGAAACAACACTTCAAAATTATATCTTATAACCCGTTTCCCGGCTCGGTGGAAATGCGTGCCAAAAAGTCAATAAGTCAAACAGGCCAAGTGGTCCGGGACGGAGGGAGTATCATTTTATTCACCTCTACACCACATTCTTCTCTTCATTCTACACAATTCACTCTCCATTTTCTTCTTCAATCTAGCAAAAAAAAAAAAGGTATGTATGATAAAGTATTTTTAGATTGGTTCAAAAAAAATTATTCGAACCCCGCCGCTGCCGACAATGAATTCTTCGCCGTCCCGCCACAGCCATCGACAAACACCAGTTTTGCTCCCTACGCAGGTTTTCCCGGTGGAGTAATGGGGTTTTCTCCCGCCGGTTTTCAATATGATTCTCCCCCCGCCTGATGGAAACGCCGATTGAAGGCGATCCGATTCTGCCCTCGAATCTGAATTGGTTGTGATAATTAAATGCATTTAGAACATACAAGAGATCGAAATTATACCTTCAAAGATGCCGACGGAGAAGGACTACAGGTCTAGCCTTCTAAACTGTAATCCCTTTTCTCGAACCCGGCGGATGAGTGGTCTCCGATACGGATTTAGAATCTCGGATCTTGCACACCTTGAGGAAAAATCGTTCTTCCCTCTCCTGATCGGATCTTCAGTTGATGGTAACATGACCTCAAATCTATATTTGAAAACACGCTTGCTCCCTTGAAGTTGGTCAAACAGATCATCGATCATGGGTAGAGAGTACTTATTCTTGAGAGTCAGCTTGTTTAGTTCTCGATAATCTATACACATTCTCATGGAGTCGTCCTTCTTTTTCACAAATAGCACGGGTGCTCCCCATGGCAAAACGCTAGGTCGGATGAATCTTAGATCTAGTAGTTCTTGAAGCTGCACCCCATGGGAATGGACGACGATGCAATATTATTTTACTATAGTGGAAAGACTATAATATTAATATAATTAAATAGAGTATTCAGGGCCAGAGAATACTTAGATTATTTAATTATATTGGAAGACCCAGTCCATATCCTCCTCAAGATCCCTGGAGTAGCCCAATAGAACATAGTCCGGCCCATTAGTGAAGGCCCTAACTTCTCCACCACTCCACTTCTTATATAAATAAGGGATAAGTGGAGAGTGCACATACATGATTTTCATTCCTCACAAATCTGAGAGAAGGGGGCGCCATTTCTGGGTAGTGCAGAGAAGATAGATTTTCGCCCACTCGAAATTATTCTCGTTGCTAGGGAATACTCCAGGAGATCTCGGGGTTTACGATCAAGAGCTAGATCTCGTGTGCAGAGATCTAGTGCGTGGAAGATCATTACCTCGACTCAGAATTCCACCAGTGTTACACAAACAGGTATATGATTCTAGATCTGTTTCCGCTTTCAAGATCTGAATTCATATGTTAATAATTATTGTAATTAATTAAATCTACATCCGAGGGATCTCGGATCCAACACTTTGCTCAATTGTAGTTTGTTTATTTAGATTTGAATTGTTGTGTTTTGTTTGAGTTGAATAAAAAAAATTACAGATTTGAGTTTTTATTTTTTAATTAGAAACATAAATCAAAAAAATAAGTTAAATCGAATCGACAATCAAATTGAAAATTAAAATAAAAAAATAATCAAATTAAAATAAAATATATAATCAGATAGAGCCCGTGGATAGAATTCTTAGCCTGGAGGCAATTTCGAGAAAAACTATCTCCGTCGGAAAAGTGGGAGAGAGCCCCTTAAAGAGGCTCAACGCTGCACATCCTCTTAAAGGAACAAAATCCGACGGATAAAGAAATAAGGGGGAAAAGAAAGTATTTTTATGTGATTGGACTGAAATACCCTTGCTTTCGGTCGTAATTCAGGAGAGGAGTAATGAACAAATGTTTCCCATTCTCATGCCTAACTATCATGACTTTATCAGTTACCGCATTACTGTTATTCATTAGTACTTCGGAAATCATTGTTCCAATAATTATAATTAGAAATGCTCCCTCTACGCAGGGTGTGCACACTTAATGTGCTTATTGGTGATGTGGCAGTGTTACGTCTGCAATTTTTCTTTTTAGGGTTTGGTTTTTTTATAGTATAGTGTTTAATTATTTTTTGATAGGGTTTTTATTAACATCCTTATATATTCCAATGTCACGTATCTGTGAGCATATTAAGCATGCTCACAATGGGCATTAGAGCATTACTCTAATAATTATATAATTTCAAATTTTGATTTAGCGATAATCATTAACTAATTATAATAGTATATTTAGCATGTGTTGAGTATAATCATGGTAAATTGGTAGTCTGAAAATTTCACGAATTTGTTTTACGAATGCTATCTCATTGATCAAATAATATTTTTTTAGTATAGGGAATTCTATTTTTAGCACGCGATCAAAAACGAACATAGATTTTTACGATAATCTTTAATTGTTTCTCAACCAAAAGAATTGCATATATAGTCTTTAAAACTAGTACTTCGTATGTTATTAATTTTCAAAGTTCCAAAATCAAATAAAACATACTCCTCGTCCACAAAAATTGTATACTTTCCTTATTGGACTCCTTGTGGACTCCTTTCTCCATTATAAAACATCGCTAACAATTTTACTGAAACCTGTATCAAAACAATAAGTTATACTAGTTTTTGCGGACAGGAGGAGTATTAAAAATGCAAAATCGTCCATACCATTTAATTGGACAAAAAATCTTATACCAAATCTATGAAATTATACTCACGTGAATATAATACAATTATCATCATAATTGTTCATGCAAGGTATTTGGTATGAAATGTAACAACCGTTTATTTAAGACTGTCTTTTTAATGTCAAACCGAAAGCGAAAATAGGAAAGGGATGAGATTCACACGTTATTTATTATCCTTAATAATATGAAATGGCGTAAATGGGCTTGAATGAACTATCCAATTGGTGTAAATGATACGATTAGGAATTGTAGGGCCAATTCCGTGATTTAGCTCAAAACCAAAGGTGCTTAGTAAGATGGAATATAATAAGGTAGGAATAGAATGGAAGTGAGAATGAAATGAAATGATATGATTGGTTCTCATGTTTGGTATGCACAAAGTAGGAGTATAATGGAATGAGATGAAATCAATATTTTTTCATGTAATTTGCATGATAATAGTAAATTTTTGTGCTACCAAAATTTTAGACGAGAAAATGACAATAAAGAAAAAAATTATATAGAGAGAAAGAAAGTAATCAAAGAGAAAGAATTTAAAGAGAAAATGAGAGAGACAAAAAAAATTAGAGGGGAACTGATGAAAGGAAAAGGAATTAGAGAGAGAAAATGATGATAAGAGACAAATTTTAGAGAGAAAAAATGACAAGACTAAAATTTTTTAAAGATAAAAAATAACGAGAGATGTCTGACAAAAAAGAAAAGAGAGTAACGAGAGATAAATTTTATAGATAGAGAAAATTTGAAAAATGATTTTTTTGGAGAGATGAAGTAATGATAGTTAAAAAATTTAAAGAGAGAGAGTGATGACGAAAAATTCCTAGAAAGAATTTTTTTTAGAGAAATAAAATTTTTAGAGAGAGAAGGTTGACGAGAGTTAAAATTTTTAGAGACAGAAAGTAACGAGAGAGAAAAAAAATAGAGAGAGAATTTAGAGAATTTAAAAAAATTTGAGAAAAACACAACATACTCTCACTTCACTCACTCGAGATGACTCGAATTTCTAAAATCTTGATTGAAGGTAAAACGTCTTGCCAACTAATTTTCTAAGTTGCTCTTCGTTGTCATTATTTCACACACTACTAAACTTGTTTCACCCAAAAAGTGCTAGCAATAGAACTAGATCTATCGTAGAACAAGCAAGTAAAACCCAATGTCGAATCTCAAGGAAGACTTAGCAGTGTAATCAATTATGTGGCAACAAAAAGCAAATAAAATCTACTCTAAGAAAGCAAGTAAATAATTTGAAGGTTTGAGTTTTTATTATTAATCCTAGACTTAAAAGAAAAGAAAGCAATTAAATTAAACTAGACTTGAAAACAATTAAAAGCAAGTAGAAAGCACTCCCGTCTGTCACCCGTGATAATAAATTAGACTAAAAGAAAACAGTAAATATACCTAGGCATGAATTGAAAGGAAAACAATAAAAAAAACAAATAAATATAAGCTAAAGCAAATAAATCTTAACATGAATCTAAAGTAAATTCAAGCAAATAAATCTAAGCCTAGGCAAAGAAATAGAAAGCAATTAAATCTTCAATCTAGAAAACTAATCTTAACTAATCAAAGCAATAAAAGAAAGCAAGTAAAATTAATCTAAGAGCACAAATTAAACTTACGAATAAAAGATGAAAGAAACGAAGAACTTGAATTAAAACTTGAATTAAATCTTCAATCTTCAAAGCAATTATCTAAAGTTAAATCTAAGCTAAAACTAATGTTTAAAGGCTGAAAAATTAAGGAAAGAAAGTGTGTTTTCGTTCCTAAGGATTATATATATATATAGGTCTCAAAAACCTAGTCAAATAAAGAAAATAATAGCAAAAGTCGGCCCGTCCCAGCGGCCCGCTGGGTGTGACATTCGGCCCGCTGCGCGCAACTTTTTTTTTCGGCCATATTTCCCTCGTCCGAACTCGGAATCGACCCCCTTTTTTCCTATGCGCTCCTATCGAATCCCTCTTCGATGTTATGCTTCTATTTCATCCAAACTTGATCTTTAATTTTTGCTCATTTCTTCATTCTTTTGCTCCTTTTCTTTTTTCTCTTCCAAAATTCCTCACGAATCCAACTTTGACTAAAACACACGAAACAAACACAAAAATGAACAAAACATACGAAAACAAACTCACACCAAACTATAAAAATCACACAAAAATATACTAAATAAATCCCCCACACTGAATCCTTTGCTTGTCCTCAAGCAAACTCATTTAAATCAATGACAAAACATGGACTATGGAGTGACAATGATTATGGCTTCAGAAATTTTTCCAAACAAAAGAAACTTCATGCAAAACACTTCACCATTTAATAAGCACTTCATGACAAATTTCAACTTTCAACCTCTTCGAACAAGAATCCTCACGACATGGATAAACATATGAGTAAAACCCTCAACTCTCAAGTGTATAGTTTAGGACAAGAAATCTCTCAATTCAAATCATACACAATGTCTACCATAGGCTTGCAGGTCTTCTAACCTGTCAATTGCTACGATGCGTGCTCACAACGAAGATCAAAAATAACTTTATTTTTTGTTGTAATGTAGGATCTTTGGTAGGTAGGGAGATTTTGGCTAAGTAAGCTTAAAACCTAAGGATATTTATTTTCAAAACACTCTTTTCTCACACTCTCTTTTTAACTTTCAATTTCATTCCTCCCACACTACTTCAAACCATGTCATAACTTCAATTCCAACAACGTGAATCATTTCACTTTCTACCCACTTATACTCTACTATTTTTTTATTGTTAATCTAGAGCTTATATGGATAGAAAGCACCACTCTTGATTTCCACAATTTTCATTCTAAGTACATCCCCCATTCCACTTATGAATCTATCAAAGTGCACTTCTTCAACCAAACTCACTAATCCCACATTTGTCATCCATCATCCCAAGGCTTATAAAAAAAATCGATCTAAAGAAATAGATCTCAAAAGGCTCAAAGGGGCTAACTAGGATTATATCACGTGATTTGGACAAGAAAAGGGAAAAGAAAGGCTAAGAAAGATGGCCTAAGATCATCTCTTCATCATCAAGCATAGTAATGCAACCTCAAGAAAGAAACCAAAGCAAGTTCTAGAGACAATTATGCATGCTTGAATAATCACACTCAACGAAAAAAATACGACTATGATAATGCAATAGTCAAAGGCTCAAATCTCACACAAAATAGGCTCAAAATGATTCATGTTCTTAGAGAGGCCAAAAAAAGTATAGATTTACCAATCATACTTATCAAATAATGGCATGCTTCACAAGTAGTCATTTTTCCAATTAAAACAAAACAATCATCATTAGCCCATCATCACAACTATCATCTATGCTTATCATTATCCAAACAAAACGTAGAGAAAATTAAGCAAAAAAGATTAAACATGCTAACACAAACACAAAACAAAACCTAAAAGTTTCCAACCCCTCCCCCACACTTATAACCAAGCAATGTCCACATTGCACTAGATAAAAGAGAGGAAAATAAAAAACCGACAAATGACGAAAACGAGCACCAACTTCAAAATCCACAACGAACTCCAAAGCCGAGTACCTACACAACAAAAACAAAACAAAACAAAAGCATGACACCCACAAGACAAAAATAAAAAGAAAATAAGAAAACACAAAAGACATGATTCGTATGGAATTAGCACGCCCCGGCGATCAAATTCTTGGTGGCTTCGGTCCTCCAAGGCCTGTTAGAGCTCTCTTATGCTCTTGCTCGGTTCAAGCCAGGTTATATTCCCTTGGGAACAGCTGACCAAAAGCAAGCAACCTTTCTCCCGGTGTGAGCTTGACTGGGTGGACAATTGACCGGAAGAGAACTTCGATTCGCCCGGCCAGCAGGCGGTTGACGGACCAGCCCTTTTTTATGCGCCGCTAAGCGCTTATTTAACGTCGTTAGCTTGACAAATATGAAATTCTCAACCAATTCCCATCGCAGGTAATGACGTGTCTCTATTAGCAGCAACAACTCCGAAGAATCCATCAGTCATTCTCAACCTAACTTTTGGCTTTTCCTCCGCCTTGGCTCAAAAATTGAGAATCGACTCATTGTCAGCACCCATCTCTCCCACACTTATTTTGGACTCCGCATCAAATGTCTCATGATCTAGCCATTTACGCAATGGATCTTCCTCTATGCGAATGTCGGTTGTCTTGAGATTCTTTGAACTCATCTTCTCAAAATTAGAATAGGGCCTCAAGTTCACCGCTGCTCCTAAATCCATCAATCCCGAAACTTTTTCTCCACTATCCAAAGCCACCTCCAATTCAAAACTTTCAAGATCACTTTGTTTGGATTTGGACTGAAGATTACCAACCAACTCATGAACTTCTCCTTCTTCAATCTAGCCAAAAAGGGAATAGGTAGAACATAAGGTTTTGAAGCCTTGTGGAGTTGAGACTTCAAATCATCCTTGATAGCGTCTTTCTTCTCGAATTTAGTCAGGGATTGCGGTTGCATGGGTTGGCCTTCTATCTCGGCTTGCGACCGCAAGGGTGCTGCTGCTGCCGGGTTCAGATTTCGATGCATTCTGAACTCTAGAATCTCCACTCCATTATCGACTGTCTTTCCACTTCAAAGAACTATAACCACTTAAGCTTGATGCGGTTGGAGACCTTGGGCCAGAAGCTTTTCGGGTTGTGCTCCTTGTTGTATTTGATTTAATGTGCCAGAAATCTGCCCAAGTGCCGTCTCAAGTCGCTTCATGGTCGTTTCTTGATTTTCTTACCTTAGAAGAATAGCCGCCAATGGATCTTGAGGTTGGGGGGGCAAAATGGCAAGTACAGCTGATGGATTGGGTATAGCAAATGGTTCTTGTTGAGGTTGTGGAGCTTGTTGTGGCGGATATTGTGGTAGAGGATAATATGGTGGTGGAGTTGGAGGGTAGTATGGTTCTTGTGGAGGTGGATAATATGGTTGATTAGATGGTGAGTAGTATGGTGATGGAGGGTCATAAGATGATGGTTGAGGTGAGAAATATGGTGATGGTAGAGGGTAGTAAGGTTGATTTGGTGGTGGTTGAGATGGTGGTGCATATGGTTCATTTTGAGGAGGATAGTAGGGTGATTGTGGTGGATCGTAAGGTTGATATGGTGGGTATTGAGGAAAGAATTAAGATTCCGACAGATGGTACACTGGCGGCGGCGGTGAGTAGTAGGTGGAAGTGGTGAATGTGGGACAGGGATAATCGTCCATAACCATTGCCATGCCCCCTAACTCTTCAATTAACAAGACTAAACCATAGTCTTGAAACTCGATCTTTTCTTCATTTTTCACTGTAAGCACTCAACAAACAGATTAAACATACCAATGGGAGAAAAGAATAATCGAGAAAAGAAAATATTATTATTATTATTATTATTATTATTATTATTATTATTATTATTATTATTATTATTATGTTTTTGTTTTTTTAATAGAGAGAAAAATAAATACGAAAAACAAAACCACAAAATCAACTACCTAAAGCCTTCCCCGGCAACGGCGTCAAAATTTGTTTCACCCAAAAAGTGCTAGCAATAGAACTAGATCTATTGTAGAACAAGCAAGTAAAACCCAATGTCGAATCTCAAGGAAGACTTAGAAGGGTAATCAATTATGTAGGCAACAAAAAGCAAATAAAATCTACTCTAAGAAACAAGTAAAGAATTTGGGGGTTTGAGTTTTTTTATTATTAATCCTAGACTTAAAAGAAAATAAAGCAATTAAATTAAACTAGACTTGAAAACAATTAAAAGCAGGTAGAAAGCACTCCCGTCTGTCACCCGGGATAATAAATTAAAGCTAAAAGAAAGCAGTAAATATACCTAGGCATGAATTGAAAGGAAAGCAATAAAGAAAGCAAATAAATATAAGCTAAAGCAAATAAATATTAACATGAATCTAAAGTAAATTCAAGCAAATAAATCTAAGCCTAGGCAAAGAAATAGAAAGCAATTAAATCTTCAATCTAGAAAACTAATCTTAACTAATCAAAGCAATAAAACAAAGCAAGTAAAATTAATCTAAGAGCACAAATTAAACTTACGAATCAAAGATGAAAGAAACGAAGAACTTGAATTAAAACTTGAATTAAATCTTCAATCTTCAAAGCAATTATCTAAAGCTAAATCTAAGCTAAAACTAATGTTTAAAGGCTGAAAAATTAAGGAGAGAAAGTGTGTTTTCGTTCCTAAGGATTACATATATATATAGGTCTCAAAAACCTAGTCAAATAAGGAAAATAATAGCAACAGTCGGCCCATCCCAGCGGCCCGCTGGGGCCCAGCACCCGTTGGGTGTGACATTCGGCCCGCTGCACAACTTTTTTATTTCGGCCATATCTCTCTCGTCCGAACTCAGAATCGACCCCCTCATCTTTGATCAACTTGAGGAGGACTCGAGCCCAGTTAATTGTAAGGTTTCTAACTACGGCCACCATGATTCTAAACTTATAGGGAGTTATAGAATCAAAGGTGCCAGAGTGAGTTAGAAAAAACTTATGCACAAATTCACAAAGAAGATGATATTGGGGCTTCAAATTGCTTTTGGGGAAGGCCTTCTCCTTCAACTTCCCCCTAACCACTTCACCGTAGGAATCCCCACTAATCACCATGTCTAGGTAGAGTGACTTCAGAAGTGAGGCATCAATGGACTCGATGGTAGTGCTAGAGTCCTTAATCTCAAATCCTTCAGTAATCAACTCTAGGATGTTGTGGCGGATGAGCTTTCACGGGGCCTTCAACTGCATGCAAATGGTAGCTTTACCCAAATCTCCATCTTCGTCGTCTTTCCATGTGTAAAGAAAGGCGGTGACTTGTCGGGGCAAGAACATCACTGGTTTCGCAGTGATGATGTTGTGGAAGCCTCGCAGTTCCGGATTTGAGTAAAAGAGGGGCCGTAGGGCTGCAAAATTGAAATCATTTAGAACAACGACCCGCTCTTGGAAATTTTTGCCATGATTATCTTGGAGTTGCCGGAGTAAGATAAATCACTACTGGAGGTTGAAGTTTCGGCGGCCATTTTAGTGAGAAATTGAAGAAAGTTTTGAAAAGTTTGAAATGAAACGAGAGCTTTTTGCAAAGAAAAATGGCGAAAGGAATGGAAACTGAATTTGCAGAGAATGGAAAAGTGAAGTTAATTTGTTTCCAAAATTATATAAGGGAGAATAGACGGTTGAGATTTAAGCTTATCCCAAAAATCAAGGGATGAAATAACTTCCCTGAATGAGGGCGCGTTGATTATACGGGTGGGTGAGAGATTGTGTGAGACGCGCTATACTTTGGTGGCGGAACAGTCGTGCCTTTTCAACCCAGAATTAAATGCGCCTCGATCAAAGCAAAAAACCCTTGACATTCGATGGAATATCGTGAAAGATGTTTGCTTTATGTCAGAGCACCCCTTCAGCTACAGTGACCGTTCCTATAAGCAAGGGTAAAATGCTTGGATCAATAAATAAAAATGATTGCATTTAATAGCGTAAGGTGGAAGCTAAGCATTAGACTGGAATAGATACGAAATCCCAAGTTCCCCCTTAATTATTGATCAGCTGGTTTGGGATGAGCTGGACAACTGGCATCCAGCTGGTCAACTGATTAGCGAGCTCTTTCCGTCAGCTGGCTAGTCAACTGGCAGTGAGCTTTTCCTTTCTAGAGAAGAACGAGCTGGTTAATGCGAGCTGTAGGAGTGCAATCGAGCTGGAAAGTCAATCAGCTAGGTGACATTCAGCAGACCTAGCTTTCCGCACAACATCTTGAATTGTTCTTCTTAAAGAGGTTTGGTCAAGAGATTAGCTCGTTGGATGTCAGTATGTATCTTTTCTATCACCACGTCCTTCTTCTCTACATGATCACGTATGAAGTGATGTCTCACGTCGATGTGCTTGCATCGAGAGTAGTGGACTAGATTATGGGTGATGACAATGGCACTCGAGCTATCACAAAAGATAGGCACCTCACTGACATTGATTTCATAATCTTTGAGTTGCCGCTTGAGCCAAAGAATTTGAGCACAGCAGCTGGCAGCTGCCATATATTCTGCTTCAGTGGTAGAGGTGGCTACGAAGGTCTGTTTCTTGGAGAACCAAGAAATTAGCTTGCTACCAAGAAACTGCAGGTGCTTGAAATAGACTTCATATCGAGCTTGCATCATCCATAGTCAGCATCCGCATAGCCAGCCAGCTCAAGATTATTGTCACAATGATACCATAAACTAATGTTGGCAGTTCCCTTAATGTAACAAAGAATCTTCTTTGCAGTTTCGAGATGAGACAGTTTGAGAGCAGCTTAAAATCGAGCACACACACCAACTGCAAAACAAATATCTGGTCGACTAACTGTTAGATATAATAAAGAACCAATTATCCCTCTGTACCGAGTTAGTTGGCAAGTTTTCCTTCTGGATCTGGATCAATCTTCTTATTTGTGAGCATTGGTACCTTTACAGGTTTGTTGTCTTTGAGACCAAACTTGTCAGTGAGCTCGTGCGCGTACTTGGTCTGGCAGATGAAAATTCCTTCACTAGATTGCTTAACTTGCAATCCTAGAAAGAAGTTCATTTCACCCATCATGGACATTTTATACACATCTTGCATGAGCTATCCGAACATGTCGCATAAGAAGGTAGATTTTGACCCAAAAATAATATCGTCAACATAAATTTGTACTAAAAGGATATGTTCTTTCCATTTGATTGTGAACAGCGTCTTGTCAACTCTTTCTCTCTTGAATCCTGATTCCAGTAAGTATGTTGCCAAGGTCTCATACCAAGCTCGAGGAGCTTGCTTTAGTCCGTAGATAGCTTTATGCAGTCGGTAGACCTTGCTAGAATTACCTTTCTCAAAACCAGGAGGCTGTTCCACAGTAGACTTCTTCTTTCAGTCTGCCGTTGAGGAAAGCACTCTTCACATCTATGTGATAGACTTTGAATCTTTGATGAGCTACATAGGCTAGAAACAGTCTAATTGCTTCCAACCTAGCAACTGGTGTAAATGTTTCCTCATAGTATATTCCTTCTTGTTGGCAGTAGCCTTTCGCAACTAGTCTCGCTTTGTTGCGTACTACTTCACCAGACTCATCGTGCTTGTTTTTGAATATCCACTTAACTCCAATCACGCCTTGATGGTAAGGTCGATCTACGAGAGACTAAACTTTATTTCTTTCAAATTTGTGAAGCTCTTCTTGCATTGCTATCATCCGCTCTGGATCTTGTAAAGCTTCATCGACATTCATGGGTTCAACGTGAGAAAAAAATAGCTAAGTAGGTAGCTTTCTCCAATTTGTTTTCTCGTTTTTACTCCAGCATTTGGGTTCCCAACAATAAGCTCTTTTGGATGAGCATCTACCCATCTTCTTCGACGAGAGATCTCTTCTTCAGATAATTTGGGCTCAGGCTCTTCAATTGGGTCATCAAATTTAGGGAGTGGTTGAGGTACAAATGGATCGAGTTGTTCGGTTAATTGATCAATTATAGTTTCTAAAGTTTGAGTGGAGGGAGCTGGTTGATTGGGATCAGTTTGAGTAGAATCGAGCTGGGTGGGAGCTTGCTGTACAACAATTGAATTTTTGATGGAGCTCGATGAAGATGCTCCAGTTCCCCCTTGCTGTGAGGCTCCAGGTTGATTAGCATTTTCTTTTTCCTTCTTGATCAGTTGGACTCCAGAAGAGTAGGTCATCCAATAATGATGAGGAAGTTCCAACTTGATCCCTTCTTTTATCTACTTGTTGATCTTGAGAAATTTCCTTGTACGAGCAGATAGATTCCTCAAAAATAACATGAGATATTACTTCCACAGTCATGGTAACCTTATTATAAACCCTGTAAGCATTTGTCTTAGAGTATCCTAAGAATACTCTGGGATCAGCTTTGTTATCGAAGGTTTTTAATTGATATTTTTATTATTATGAATGTAACACAAGCAACCATATGATTTAAAATATTTAAGTTTAAGCAGCTTGTTCCTCCACAACTCACATGGTGTCTTCCCATGACGAACTGTAATAGTCGATCTGTTCTGAGTGTCGCAAGCTGTGTTGATTGACTCTGCCCTAGAAATTCTTGGGAAGCTTGGTCTCATTCAGCATAGTACGAGCTGCTTCCTTCAGCGATCTGTTCTTGAATTCCACAACACTGTTCTGCTGTGGTGTGCGAGCTGCTAAAGTTTGATGAGTGATGCCTTTCTCTGTGCAGTAGGTATCAATCATGTGATTGATGAATTCGGTTCCACGATCTGATCGAATGGATACAATCGTTGTATTCTTCTGGTTGTACAGTTTGCTGAGTAGAGTCAGGTAGCTTCACCAGAGTCTCCTTCTTTTTGTACATGAAAATAACCCAAGTGAATCTAGAAAAATCATTAATAACAACAAGAGTATATTTTCTACCACTGATGCTTATAGGAGAGACTGGTCCAAAGAGGTCCAGGTGGAGAAGTTCCAAGATTCGTGTTGATGATTGAGCGCTAATGCTGGGGAAAGACGTTCTGGTCTACTTTCCAGCTTGACATGCTTCACACACATGATCTTGATCGAATACTTGGTCTGGAAGGCCCTCTACCAGCTTGTTGCGAGCGAGACGGTTCATAGCTTTGAAGTTCATGTGACTTAATCTTATGTTCCCCCAGCCAGCTTATTTCAGATTTTGCCTTGGACACCAATCAAGTCTCTTTTTGATTAGTCCACTGGACTACATAAAGCTTATCTTGCTCAATTCCAGTAAGGAGTGTCTCTCCTTCTTCATTTTTCATGAAACATTTGTTAGCTGCAAATTCTATTATTTTTCCACTAGATTATAATTGGCTCACAGAAAACAAATTGTGATTAAGTCCTTCAACATATATGACGTCATTAATAGTTATTTTACCAACTTTCAGATTATTGTAACCTCTAGTCTTGCCTTTGTCGTTTCCTCCAAATGAGATGAGGGATCCGTCATATGCAACATAATCCGATAGTAGGCTCTTGTCACTGGTCATGTGCTTCGAGCAGCCACTGTTAATGATCCAAACAATTCTACCAGCAACTTTCTATCTCCTCTCCTTCTTCACAT
The DNA here is from genome assembly GCA_001642375.2 of Mentha longifolia. Taxonomy (NCBI): domain Eukaryota; kingdom Viridiplantae; phylum Streptophyta; class Magnoliopsida; order Lamiales; family Lamiaceae; genus Mentha; species Mentha longifolia. The sequence continues at coordinate 4,689,849 of CM038111.1, read as the reverse complement.
CCTGCAATTAAACAGTTTTAGCAACCTACTTGAATATGGGTGCTTCGTCAGGAGTTTGTGCCCTTTTTGGAGTTAGAGAAGCCTTCTTCTTTTGTGGCTTCTTCTTCTTGTAGAAGTGAGGAGTTGGTTGATACTATTCAGTTGGCCAGTAAGGTTCCTCATAGTATTCAGGATGAGCGGCTTGATAGTTGAATTGATAGGGCGGCTCGTAGTACTCGGATTGGTACCACTGGTTGGGATACCATGGCTGTTGGTATTGATACGCTGAATAGCCAGCTAGTAGTAGGATCCAAGACTCTTGGTAGCCATGATGCTGCTGTTGTGGCCATTCCTCATAATAGTCATAATAAGCAGGCTGTCTCCTTTGAGGTTTGGGAGTCGGCTGCTTCTTTTAGTACCAGATCGACCTTTGGAGGAGCATGTCAAACTTTCTTCTTTTGAGGAATAGAAGGTTTGGCAGCAAGCTGGCTTTTGGAGCTCGATGCTTTGTGCTCCTTGACCAAGATGGCTTGCGGTTAGTGAGTTGGATTCTTTAGTCGTACTATTTTGTCAGGCAGGGATTGATGAGCTGGCTTGTCAACCTTTGACATTTCTATAGTCTTGACAAAGGTGATTCGACAGTCATCATTCTAACTTTTATCCTTCTTTTGACCAGTGAATCCAATTCCTAACTTGATGATTGGACTTCTCTGTACGGACTGAATTTCATCCGCTTGTCTTTTTCTTGATTTATTCTGTCAACTTTCTGTTCTAGATTTGAATTCTTCTCAATCAGAATTTCATGTCGAGCTGTCAGATCGGTCAGCTTTGCAGAAAGTAAGTGAATTTCCGTGTCTCTGTCTTCTAGCATTTTTTTCAAATGCTCTTATCTCAAGGTGGATTCCTCAACTTGCTCTTTGAGAGTTTTAATTTCTTTTTCCTTATCGTCATCGTAAGGAGTGAACTATTCGTTTAGAGTACTCTTGTACTTCTCGACTTCTTCTTCCAATCCCTTTTCGACGATGACTAGCTCTTTAAACATGGTTGAGAGCTTTTTGTATTCATCCATCTACTAACTGAATTCCTCCTAAGATACCATCTCGGGTGGCTTTTTGCTTGCATTTTCATGTCAGAAGGAAGTAAGGAAATAGGTGGAGAATCTACTTTGGGAGTAGTGTTAGGGTTTTTTTAGCCCAGGCAGCACTCCTTTTCTTCATCATCATCCTCGTCTACTTCACCAGCGAGGTAGCATCTTTCAATGATGGTTAGACTATCGTCTTCTTCATCATCGAGCTCCTTGTCGGTGTAGATCCCTTTGTCAGATAACGTGTCGGAAAAGTGAGCTTTCTTTTTCAAAGATTCTTCCGCCAGTAGGGCATCGCGCTGCTCCTTCAGCTTGCGATCACGCTTGGCTCGAAGAATGTCTCATTTAGCTTGAGATAGATCAAGGCACTCCGACTTGTAGTGACATGGTCTCTTACAGTGAAAGCAACTGTTGGGGGTTGTTGTGTATAGCTAAAGAAAAATTGTATTTTAGTATATACGACATGTATTCTACTATTTAAATCACCTATCTGAGAAAATATGTTAATAAGAATAAGCCCAATATCTCATGTTTTAGAACACGTGGACGGCTTAGGTGTTAGGAAGATCATACAACGTTCGATAATAATTATGAGATATAAATAGTGTCACAGGTCGAAATAGCTCGGGCAAAGCTATTGTGATAGACTGCAACATGATGGTAGTGGCGGGTCTCAGTCGCTAGTTATGTTGGTACGATGGAACTTATTGACAGGATCACGTGAGATAATGTTCTTCTTATACTGACCCTAGAAATAGGAGAAGAACTAGAGATCTCGGTATTTAGAAATATGATCTTAATCTTGATAGACTATTAGATATATATGTGTTGTTCATTGTTACTTTGATTTTCAAGATAAGGGTATATCGCAACATCCCTGATTACTTGTCTCTTGGGTAACATGAGGGCACATAGTATGTCTAATTGGTTGTATCGAGTCACCGTATCCATTATAGGTTGAGATATACCCTCAGGGAGTTTACAAGGTTTATTATACCAAGTCATACATGCTGATTAAGATCAAGTATAATAATAAGGGGTGAACGGGTACTACTTGAGGATACGAAGAGATTAATTAATTAGGAGCAGTCAGAGGATCTTTAATTAATTAATGGATATTAGAGTCTTAAATACAGGGATAGCTCTAAATAAAGTATCAGTCCCAATCTACAAATTGGGACAGAATGGTGATTCAGTTGTGACTCTTTAGTGGGATGCGTCACAACTCTAATGAAATAAATGTTCTAGGTTGATCATGTAACTATTTCATTAGGTAAGACTAAACTCTGTCTGGTACATAGATTCCTGAGATGGCCCAAGAGTTCTTCGGGAAAGAAATACAAGGTATTATTGAGCAATATCAGTTTTGGACTAAAAAGAAGTGTTATGGGCTCGGGCCCATAATGTGGCGCCTACTGTGTAGTGGGGGATGCCTAGTTCAGCTTCGGTGTCCATCTGGGCTCAATATTTGCACTATGGTTAAATATGTAATATAGAATAAATTAATATCTAATTAATTAAGATTTATTCTTAATTATAGAATTAGATAATAATTTAATATTTACATATAATATATTCCTATAATAATTAGGATTAATTCTAATTATTATTTAATTAGAATTTATTCTAGTAATTATTAACTGAACCAGGCTTAATTAATTATGTCTGTATCTTAGTGGGAAAGGAAGGAATAGACGCCCCCTTCTCCTATAAATAAGGATAAGGAGATTCTCAAAAACCTAATTCTCCTCACAAGGAATAGGCGCCTATTGTAGAGCAAAAGGGGATTCTAAGTTCCAAAGTTCCGAGATACCCACAGAGTCAGAGAACTTCGAGAAAAGGGATCACATCTCAGTAATCTAGACAGGTAGATTACTCCGTCTGCGAATCAAAAAGGTATAATCTCTAAACTCAATGTATGATGTAATTGCATGTAAAATTATCACATCCAATTCGAAGATCAAGTGGAAAAGGGACGCCTTCAAGTAGCGGTTCCATCAACAACCACCATCGGGTGTGTTAGAGGAATTATATTTAGAGGGACTAGGTTTACCTTCACCGTCCCTGTCAGAACGTTCATCTGGATGATTGTAGTTGTTATTTCCAGCTTGTTTAGAATCTTTATAAAATCTTTTGTATCTCGATATGCAAGATTCCAAAAGTTCGTTCTTTCTTGCTAGAAGGTCAAAGTCCTGCAGCAATTTTTCCATTGTTGATGGTTGGCTTTAAGTCGGTAGTGGAGTTGCCTTCTCTTCTACGGCTTTGAAGGTTACATCCTTCTCCTTCTTGTCCAGTTCTGGCTTCTTCCCGCTGCTAGAGGTATAAGCAGCTTCATGAATACGAATCATCTCGTACTCATTCCCAATAAGAAGGTTGAAAAGCTCTTCGATTGTGAGCTTATTGAAATCGGGTCGATTAGAATGGATAGCAGTATACACGTGCCAACTCGCTGGGAGAGCACGGATCACCTTTTGATTAAGTTCACGTTAAGTGTACTTATCTCCTTTGATCGCAAAGATTTCCAGGGTGATTTTGATGAACCGATTTTTCATTTGTTCAATGGTTTTCCCATGTAACATTTTGAAGTCATCGAGCTTGTTGCACGCCATTGAGAGCTTGTTTTCTAGCATTTCCTCAGACCCTTGACTGATGGCCTTGAGCTTATCCCACATCTCTTTTGCAGTGTTGAGGTTTCTAATTTTGGCGAGATGTACTCCTTTGACAGTGCTAGAGATAAGTCCCTTAGCAAAGTTGTCAAGACCAGCAATCTTCCGATCCTCAGAGGTGTAGTCCCTTGGATCTTTTGGCTCTTGCTTGTAGGTGGGCTAGCCTAGATCGGTTCCAATAATCTCAAGCTTCTCGCCCAGAATGGGAATCGGACATTTCTCAACCACGTTCCACATTAGATAGTGATGGGCTTGTAGGTACATCTTGATTCTGAAACTTCAGTCCTCGTACCCCTAGATTGAAAAATCCTCGCAAGCATGAACAAGAGATGCTTCTATGATGACAGTTAATTATTGATAGGGAGTAATCTGTTGGCTCCCTAGCATGCCTCCGAAATACAGGAGCGATAAATATACAAATGCCAAATCCCAGACAGATCCTGCAGATCTGATCTATTGGTGAGTTAGGCATGGCGGATCCAGATCACCCCTGTCCGTGATCTGGGTATAAGAGGTGCAGATCACCTCCCCGTCATTACCATCCCTTTAGCCCCAGATCCCTACATGGGGTGTAGAAAAAACGTGACTACGGGGACCACTTCGGGGACCACTAATCATAATTAAAATATTCTCTCTAACTGACTTGTCTCCTTTGAAAAGACCTATTTAACCCTGTGAATTAAAAGGAAATTACTCTTTTGTCCTCACCTTCTTCACCAAGAAAAGGTATGCATTTTCACTAACACTTTACCTCCGCTTCACCGCTGCAAGCTTTGCTGAAGCGGATTTCTATTTTCTCTTGAGCACATACTGACTTGAGCATCGGAGTGTCTTCCCGGAGGAACCATCCCCACTCCTCCGGTGCTGTTTTGCAGGCCCGCAGCTGAAAGGCGATGATCGATGACCGGAAAGGCATCGTTGAGGTAGCATCATTAAACAAAAGGAAAAAACTGATACCTTAAAGAAAATACTTAAAGTTCATCCGGAGAGATTTTCTGCGTCTTTTATCGGTTTATATTCCTAATCATTGTAAGAATTCGTTGATGGAAAATAACCCGATCTATCAATTATGAATGAAAAGAATTTTCTTGGACCTAGTCAAATTTGGCCAAAAGCTTTTAAAAGAAAAGACTTTCAATATGCAGAGGCGATGGTCAAAAGAACCACCACTTTGATACCACTTGTTGGTCCCAGAAAGAGCTAATTGGTGTATGGGGGGATACACCAATGTCCTATGATTTTCGAAATTAACAATTTTTTTTTCTAAAACCAGCTCGACTAACAAGCTTGTGACAGAGTGCAACCAGCTCAACTAACGAGCTTCAGAAAGAGTACAACTCGATCTCTTCAGTTCGAACAGCGAGCTGTCAAACTTATCAAGATCGATCTGTTATGCGGAAGTAGGTGGTTTTATGAAAGCTCTTTAGAAAATTCTTTTAGATGAAAACATTGTTGCAGCTTTATGAAATGTATGCTTGATGAGTGTTTGTTAGTTCAAGTAAAGAGATAATCAGCAGAAAGTAAAGTAAAGAAAGAGAGCTTGACACAGCCGATTTCATCGTGGTTCGGAGAAACTTCTCCTACGTCCACGTCAGTTTTCATTGAAACTAAAAATTCCTTTACCTTTGGATTCTTCTCTCTCTTCTTTTTACTGGCTGAGTACCAGTCCTAAATTTCAACTAACTTGTCGAAATCTATACACGAATTACGGGGCCGTGACCCTTACAACTTTTGCTAAAATGTACTAAACACCTAGCGAGCTCTTCCAGATGCTGAGCTTGACTTCTCAGCAAAGGCGAGCAAACAAATCTTCAACTTCTTCAAATAGCAGCTTCTGAGCTTGAAGGTTAATGATTCTGTGGAGTTCTTAAGCAGCAGTAAATGCTTCAAGAACTTGAGTTGAGTGAATTCAGAGATCTTCTTGGAATCAACACTTGGGAATTTCTTCGTATTTCGAGTGTTGAAGTTGCTTTGATAGCTTTTGAGATTTCTGCAGAGTTTAGGCTCTTGAAATAAAATTCCCGTAAAGAATGAACTCTGAATGGCTGAAGTATTTATAGGCCTAGTTTTTGAAAACTAGCCGTCGAGGTTCTGACTAGTGGCAGAGAGCCATTGGTGGTGACTCACTTCTAGCCATTGGGATTCGTCCTAGTTGGCAGTCGACGTGGCTTCAGAACGGACGACTCGAAATATTTGTCCAAACATCTCGCTCTGGGTAGAAGGACACTAGCTCTATGGTTACTTCAATATAGAGCAGCTGGTCTTCTACAACTGGTTGAGGGAGGAACAGGTTCCTGATCGATCTCCTATAAGAGAGATCGCCTACACGATCTCATCCTTTACAAGCTTGATCGATCAACTATACCAAAAACTACATTTGCCCTATACAAATGCATATGGCTCCTATCACCTATATACTCTAGTAAAAGAGTAAACTAGATCTAAGTGTGGTTTTAAATAATATCATCAAAACTACTGCAGAGGGTTCCCAAAAATTATTATTATTATTATTATTATTATTATTATTATTATTATTATTATTATTATTATTAGTCGAAACCGGCGGGTCAACCCAAATAGTCTGAAAAAAGAGGTGGATTGAAATTTTTAACTCGAAAATGAAAAGGCCCGATTGGACCAATTCAAAAAAAGTCCGAGCCCGATAGGGCTAGACCGAAAGGCCCGGGGGGATTGCCGTGTTTTGAAAATTCATGTGACATTTCATTACTTTGCTTATAAATTTAATAATAAGGTCGAGAATTCGATTATTATTGAATAAGTTATATTTTTTTTATATGAAACTCTAATCATTGTTTCCAGTTCTATGTATCTTTCCTCCAACACTTAGTGAAAATCAAAACTGAAGATTGATATTTAGAAGAAATGCTTGTTTGAGTTTTGAAAACTTGCGAAGTTATCCGCTACTAACTACTTTTACCACTTTTATCCATGTACACTGAAATGCCGCGAAGTTATCCGCTACTAACTACTTTTACCACTTTTATCCATGTACACTGAAATGCCGTGTGAGCGTTCAATTTATGCATGATACATTACTACACTATAATCGACCCATTTCTTTTCGGCACAAGATTTAAGACGGAAGTAATTAGTGTGTAAAGTGTATTGTATGTAGGGATGTAATGCTATTTATGTATTTATGCATATTTTAAAATCAGAGCATTATAGATGTATAAAAATATATTGATGTTTGGTCTTAAATGATAGATCATATCATGACCTTTAATTTGGTATAAAAATTATAAAAATTCGAAAACCAAACGATCAAGTTATGATAATTTAAACTTTTAGAATTTAAATTATATTGGATTACGTGCTGAAAAGTGATTAGATAAAATTTAATTATAGAAAGTTAAGTGTAATAGAGAGAATCACTAATTGTACTATTTAGGTGCTAATTGTCTCCCAAAAAAGGAAAGGGTTAATTATAGTCAGAGGGCCCAAAAAGAAAAATGAGTCAATCATAATGAGACAGAGAGAGTCGTAATTCTTGAACCAAAAATAACACTAATATAATCAAAAATTATCAATGGGAATGTTCACCGGAATTCATGGTGGAATGCTTCGCTACCCACCGTGAGCAGATTTAATATGCTTACAGTTGAAGTGACGATGATATATTTAAAAAAATTATTATAAATATAAAATAAAATTTTACTCTAAAACAGAGTACATTCTATCATTGTATTTTAACTAGTCTTTTTACACCCGTGCGGCGCACGGGTTAAACAATTTTAGTATTTTTTTTTATTTCACAATATGTTTAATGGAGAAAATTTTTATTTTTTATAAAATTCAATACATACCAAGTTAGTTTTTTTTCTTTGTGTATGTGGGTATAGTTTATGTTTTATTGCATATATTTTTCAAAGTCTTTATAATAGCATATGTTAAAATTCTAAATCAATAAAAATAATGGTACTCGATCAAAAAAATAAAAAATAAAAAAATATTATTATAGCTATTCTTAAACTTTTGATATACTTTTAAAAATGATAATGATAACTATGCCGTGTATAATATACATATTGTTGGGAACCCTTTTAAACTGAGTTTTGATAATGTTATTAGAAACCACACTTAGATATAAGTCTTTAAGTGGAACAGGCTAGTCTCCGTGTTTGGATCAGTCAAGCTTAACCCGGACAGGTTGCTTATGTAAAGGTCAAGGTTGGTAGTGCAACCGTGTACCTAATCTACTCAAACCTATCATACTGTTCCATTATGTAATCTGTCCATGTAACCTGCTCTTAACATACTCGAAGATTTCATACGAAGGTTACAGAAGACTGAAGACAGTTCGAGGTATAGGAAGCTCAACCTGTGAAGGCCAACCTGAGCTATGGTTATGAAACCTGCTCTCACTCAACGACAAGAATTGTGTCAGTGTACGGAATCTGCAAATCCTGACACTTCCAACGGCTCTATTTCAAATGCTTCTCTATAAATACCTCAACTCATTCCAGATAGAAGCAACGGGAAAATCAACACACAAGCTAAAACGCTGCAGAAATCTCAAGCTGAAATTATTCAAATCAACACTCGAAATTACTAGAGTTTTCCCAAGTGTTGATCATTGTAGATTTCTGATCTATCTAGAATCGGTCTTACTAGAACACATCACACACACTCTCACTACCATCAAAGTTGAAAAACTAGTGTAGTTGATTGAGTTGTATTCCTTACGACGATAACTATTCATAGCTTTCAAGTTTTGATAGTAGCACTAGTCATTTAGTGTTAGTAAGTTTGTATGTAAGATTGTATGTAAGTAAGAAGAGACACGACTCTAGAAACGTGCTAGATTCAGTCTAAGAGAAAGACTTGAATTTGGACTGGACCTCCACCAGTGTTAAAAGGAGTGAAAATCTCAAGTTAAGGGATTACAGATTCGACGGAATCTGGCGTGGACGTAGGAGCTATTTACTCCGAACCACGATAAAACTCCTCGTGTTTCTCTATTTTGCTATTTACTTTATCTTTATTCACACAGTTTGCATGCTCACAACCTGCACTATCGTAACCTGTCTTGCATGAGCACTGTCTTTGAAAACTTACTTAGCCAACCTTTCCACCAAACTTTCACACGCAGGTTAGTTTTGCAAGCTCAGCAGTTTACTGATTGAGCTGGAAAAACTAAACTGCTCTGATAAACTGAGTGACGACTCAGTAAGATCAAATTGTTTTGAAAAGTCAAAACTGTTGGCTAATTGGTGTATTCCCCCCCCCCCTATACACCAATGAATACTTATCGGGACCTACAAGTGGTATCAGAGCGGTGGTTCTTTTGACCACTGCTTCTGCATACTAGAAGCTTTCTGTATCTTAGTGTCAAATTGAACTAGATCTCTAAGAATTGTGTTTGTGCATACTTACTTAAACTGTCACTATGGAATCTTCACTTCTCCGCGTCTGCGAAGATTTCTCTGTGCAGGGATATGAAGACTGGAGCTTTCGAATAAAGATGTGCCTCCAAGCTCGTCATGTGCTAATGTGGGATGTCATCGAGAATGGCCCGACACCAATCTACGAGCCCTACGATATCGATGTTTCTGGAGAGAAAGTTTCCGAAGCAACATATGTGCCAAAGATCAAAGATCCCAGAAAATACACAAACGAAGAAAGAAAGGAAGCTGGACTTGACAGCTTCGCAAAAGGGTTGATCTCTAGCACAGTTAAGGGAGTCCACCTGGCCAAGATAAGAAATCTTGAAACTGCAAAGGAGATGTGGGAAACCTTAAAAACTATAAGCCTTGGTTCAACAGAAATGCTGGAGAACAAGCTGTCAGTGGCATGCAGTAAATTTGAAGAATTCAAAATGCAGCCAATGGAGACCATCGATCAGCTTAAGAACAGATTCACAATGATCACTTTGGAGATCGCAGCTCTCAAGAAAGACAAATATACACAGCGCGAACTCAACCTCAAAGTAATCCAATCTCTCCCAGCAAGCTGGCATGTGTACAGTGCCATGCACCGCGGCAGGTCGGATATCAGCAACCTATCAACCGAGCAACTATTTGATCTACTCATCGGAAATGAGTTTGAAATGATCAGACTGCACGGGTCAGGACAAGCGTCTTCAAGCAAGAAGACCGAGCCCGAAAAGAAAGAAAAGGATGCTGCATTCAAAGCTGCATCAATGACTGAGGAGACAACAATCCCAAAGGAATTATGCTCCAAAATGGAGAAATTATTGAAGGACTATGCACTCATGGCAAGAAGGAATGAAAAGCTTGAAAAACGCTTTAATAAATTCTGTAAATATCACAAGGATTTCAAGAGAAATCAAATAACATCTTCTTTCGACAAGAAAGGTGAAGGTAAAACAAAACCCTCTAAATTCAATTCTTCTAACACTCCCGAGGGTGGTTGTTTTGAATGTGGCAGACCAGGTCACTACAAGTCAGACTGCCCGGACCTATCAAAGGCTGAACGCGAAGAGCTCCGTGCAAAAAGAGACCAAAAGCTTAAGGAGCAGCGCAATGCCATGATTGCAGCTGAGGAAGAAGCCAAAGTTGTTGCCACATTATCAGACTCAACCTCCTCCGATGAAGATGATAATGATGAACTGGATGATGAGGAATGTCGCTTAGCTGACGAGGAAGTTGAATATGAGGAATGCTACATGGGAAAAGATCTCGATCTTATTCAATACAAGGTTGATACTGAAACCTCATTTTCATATTCAACTAACTCCGAACATGAAGATTTCGAACTACCCGAAATGCCAACGTATGAAGAGTTTCAACAACAGCTTGATGACTACAAGAAGCTCTCAGAAATGTTTAAACAAGTAGTCATAGAAGGATCCAAGCTGGAGGATGAAAACGTGAAACTCAAAGCTGCTATGAATGAAGACTTCACTGTCCATGATGAAGCAAGAAAAAGGGAGATAGAAACCCTAAAGATCCAATTAGGTCAATCAGCTTTAAGGGAAGAAAACCTTAGAGACATGCTCACTGAAAAGGACAGTGAGATCAACAGCTTGAACGGCAAGCTGTCAGATCTCTCAAATGAGCATGATAAGTTGTTGCAGAAAGAGCTCAAGCTTCAACAAGTCTTGATAAAAATGAACAAAAATGGTGAAAAGCTTGAAGCCCTTGCAAGCTGCCCAGAGACCTGCTCAGATAAAGTTTGGCATTGGATTCCATGGTCAAACCTGCGAAGCCAAAGAAAAAGAGATGGTCCTGTTCGTGAAAGAAAGAGGATTGGTTGAATGCAAAGCTCATCACACTCTACCAGACAAGAAGCTCAAACTGAAGAATCCAGCTCGACAACCTTAAGCAATCTTGGTGAAAGAGCATGAAAATCCTGCTATCAAGAAGCAGCAGCTAAGGCCGTCAGTTGAACAATAAAAGGTTGAGCTTCCTAGAAAACTGTATGGTCAACCTGCTTATCAAAAGGGAAGCCAACCTGCTCCAAGAAAAGTGCAAACTGCTAGCAAAAGAAAAGCAGTCTCTCATCCAAGAACCATTCAAACTGCTCAACCACAAAGAAACAATCACTATGAGCAGCGAGCAAATCGACAAACACTTGACAATGAAGGTTACTGGTACGATTATCATTGGTACCAATATCCTGAGCTGTCAAGTAGGCACTATCAATTTCTACATGGAAGTGGATCTGGAATTGATCGCTGCAGATGTGGATATGTGGAGCAGTACTATCAACCTGATCACTACCAACTGCAAACTACATACTCCAATGAAGTCGTCCACTCAACAAATAAGCAACGGACCAAACCACGAGTCAACAGTTCTCAAAAGAAGAAGCTTGGGAACCAAGTTGCTAAAACCTAACCTACTAACAAAGCACCCAAATTCATGTGGGTTGCTAAATTTGTCTAATTGCAGGATGGGAAAGCTCAAAGTAGAAAGCGAGCAGCTCACGGCACGGTCTGGATCATTGATAGTGGATGCACAAGGCACATGACCTGCGACAGAAGCTTGCTTACAAACTTCATCGAATGTGACAGACCTCTAGTCACTTTTGGAGGAGACTCTAAAGGGAAGACAAGTGGTTACAGTAATCTAATTGTTGGTAAAATAATAATATCTAATGTCACTTATGTTGAAGGTTTAAATCATAATCTATTTTCAGTAAGCCAATTCTGCTCTACTGGAAAAATAGTAGAATTTTCTACTAACAAATGTGCTATAAAGAATAAGGAAGGAGAAAAAATTCTTCTTACCGGTATTTTGCATGATAACTTGTACATAGTACAATGGTCAGACGAAAAAGAAACCTGTCTGGTCACCAAACCTGTACCTGAAGTAAGCTGGCTATGTCACAAGAGACTGTGTCACTTGAACTTCAAAGCCATCAACAAGCTTGCTCGCAAGAAGCTCGCAGATGACCTTCCAGATCAAGTCTACTACAAAGATCATGTTTGTGAAGCCTGTCAAGCTGGAAAGCAGACCAAATTGTCATTTCCAAGCATTGCAGCTCACAACACAAGTAGAATCTTGGAATTACTCCACCTGGATTTATTTGGTCCAGTAATTCCTAGAAGCATTAACGGTAAAAAGTATACTCTCGTTATTGTTGATGATTACTCATGATATACTTGGGTTATTTTCTTACATAAAAAGAAGGAGACACTAGTGGAGCTACCTGCGCTGCTTACCAAACTGTCAAACGTGAAGAACAAAAGTGTGATCTCAATCAGATCTGATCATGGAACAGAATTTCTTAATCACATGATTGAGTCATACTGCACTAAAAATGGAATTACACATCAAACTTCAGCAGCTCACACTCCTCAACAGAATGGTGTTGTTGAACGACGCAACAGGTCGCTAAAAGAAGTAGCTCGCACAATGCTGAATGAAACCAATCTTCCCAAGAAGTTCTGGGTGGAAGCAATCAACACAGCTTGCTACACTTAGAACAGATCAATCATTCATCAACGACATGGAAAAACTCCATACGAGCTGTGGAAAGATAAGAAACCTCGATTGAAATATCTTAAATCTTTTGGTTGCGTGTGTTACATTCATAATAATGGGAAATCACAGTTAAAAACATTTGATAGCAAAGCAGATCCAGGAATATTTGTAGGATATTCAGAGATCAGCAAAGCTTTCAGAGTTTTTAACAAGAAGACTCATATTGTGGAAGTAACACCACATGTTGTTTTTGACGAATCTATCTATGAGTACAGGGAGACTTAACCTGAAGAAAGTACAGGCGCAAATCAAAATCAAGCAGGTTCCAACACGCAGTTTCGAGATGAAATACTAATTTGGAGCCCAACCGACTTGGAAGAAGAAGAGAGTCAGCCTGTACAAGGTTTTACTCCACAAAACCCACCCATTCAGCATGGGGGAACAAACCAAGGGGGAACCGAAGCTCCTCCAACCAGCACCTCCTCAACTGATCCAGAAACTTCAACTGAACCTGCAGTCAATGCAGAACTGTCAATGGATCAGCTTGCTGAACAATTTGAACAGCTTGACCCCTTCACTCCTCAACCTCTACCTGAGTTTGAAGATCCCTCACCAAACCCTGAACCAACTCTTACTAAAGAAGAAATCTCTCGTCGAAGGAGATAGGTCGATGCTCATCCTGAAGATCTCATTGTTGGGAACCTAAAGGCGGGTGTGAAGATAAGAAGACAGATAGGTGAAAGCTGTCTACTAAGCTGTTATCTTTCCTACTCTGAACCCAAAACTGTTGAAGAAGCTCTTGCCGATCATGACTGGGTCACAGCCATGCAAGAGGAACTCAACGAGTTTAAAAGAAATGAAGTATGGTCACTAGTTGATCGTCCTACACATCAAGGAGTGATTGATGTAAAATGGGTGTTTAGGAATAAGAAAGATGAAAATGCTGAAGTAATCAGAAACAAGGCAAGATTAGTTGCCAAAGGTTACTGTCAACAAGAAGGGATAGACTATGATGAGACCTACACACCAGTGGCAAGACTAGAAGCAATTAGGTTGTTTCTAGCATATGCAGCTCATCAGAGGTTCAAAGTCTACCAAATGGACATGAAGAGTGCTTTCCTCAATGGAATTCTTGGTGAAGAAGTTTACGTTGAACAACCACCAGGTTTCGAGGAAGCAGGTCCAGAGAAAGTTTACAAACTTCACAAAGCAGTATATAGTTTGAAACAAGCTCCCAGAGCTTGGTATGAAACGTTGTCTACATTCCTACTGCATTCTGGTTTTAAAAGAAGATCGGTCGACAGAACATTATTTACCTTTAAGTACAAGAATGATATTCTTCTTGTGCAAATTTATGTTGATGACATTATCTTTGGATCTAGGTCAAAGTTTTTATGTGACAGGTTTGGAGAACTCATGAAGGATGAGTACAAAATGTCCATGATGGGGGAGATGAACTTCTTCCTCGGCCTGCAGGTCAAGCAATCTACGGATGACATCTTCATTTGTCAATCTAAGTATGTTAACGAGCTGGCAACCAAATTCGGTGTCCAAGATAGCAGACCACTGAAGATTCCAATGATGGCAAATGGAAAGATGAATGCAGATTCTGAAGGAAACCTGTCAGCATAACTTTGTATAGGGGAATTATTGGTTCTTTACTTTATCTTACTGCAAGTCGACCTGATATTTCTTTTGCAGTTGGAATATGTGCTCGGTATCAAGCTAATCCAAAGGAATCTCATCTAGAAGCCGCCAAGAAAATCCTTAGATATGTCAAGGGAACTGTAAACTTTGGATTATGGTACCCTTGCGATGATAATTTTGAACTAACTAGCTATGCAGATGCAGATTATGGAGGATGCAAACTGGATAGAAAGTCCACCTCAGGGACTTATCAGTTTCTTGGAAGCAAGTTGATCTCTTGGTTTTCAAAGAAGCAAACTTCAGTTGCTACTTCAACAACAGAAGCTGAGTACATGGCAACAGGAAGCTGTTGTGCGCAGATTCTTTGGTTGAAACAACAACTCAAAGATTACGGAATCATAGTTCGAAAAGTTCCCATCTTTTGTGACAACACAAGCACCATAGCACTCACTGTGAATCATGTCTACCACACCAGATGCAAGCACATTAACATAAGGCATTACTTCATCAGAGATCATGTGGAAAAACAAGATATAACAGTTGAGAAAATTCACACTGACATTCAAAGAGCTGATATTCTAACGAAACCTCTCATGGAAGAGAGATTCAATATGCTATGTGGAAAGCTTGGAATGCTCAGAATGGATACACAACCTAAGTCAGAAAATGAAAGCAGTTCTCTAGCGCAGGTCAGCCACGAGCAGACTGACTTGGAAACTGCATGCTGACAAAACAGTTTGCTAGCACAGGTCAGCAAAAGCAGACTGATTTGGAAAATGCACGCCAACAAAAGCAGTTTGCTAGAGCAGGTCAGCCAAGAGAAGACTGACTCGGAAACTGCAGCTCAATAGAAGCAGTTCGGCGACATGCAGCTTGAGGACACAAACTGCGTTGAAAGTCAAAATTACTGGCCAACCTTTAAGGGGGAACTGGAGATGTCGTATCACTCTCCATTTAATTCTTAGCAGAATTTATTATTTCCACTCCTTATTTATCCTTTCAAAAATCTTTTTCAAATCTTTTTACTGTTAAGTATTTGAAAAGTGTTTTCACGAAAATCAAAGGATTTCTGTCAATCTAAGAAGGAAAAAGAAGAGAGAAGAAGTGCGTGAAACTCACTTTCTCTGAAGCGCGTGAAACTCACCCGCCGTTGAGATTTATTAATAAAATCTTAACCGTTGGAGAAGATTCTATAAATAGAGAGAATCGCTTGAAATCCTTACGCGTTTCTTGAAATCCTTTGAAATCAAGTTTCAAAATTTCTTTCGCTCTTCTTCAAAAATCACAAATTCGTAATCATTCCTTACCTTCTCTGCAAAAATGTCTACAGATTCACTAAGTGCTCAAGTGAAGAAAGCAACCCCTCTCATTTTCTTTGAGAAAGTTGATGTGCTAGACCAGTATGGATACAGAGGCCTGGATCCGATGATTGAAGCTATCACCCAATGTGATGGTTTCTTCAATATCATCACTCAACATCCGCGAGTGACGCTACCGATGAATGTTGCCTATTTGCTGTGTTCTTTGGAATCAATGGCCGGAGATCCCGCGACGGCTACTTTTCTAGTCAACGATGAAGAAGAACGGCGTCATCTTCTTCCACTCGTCCTTTAGACCTATAGATTGACGGATGCAGGGGCTATCACGACAATTGATGATGTGCCCATGGATGCTGTCAATGACGTGTATCAGCAAGCTATGTTCGAGCCCAAGAAGATTTACAATTAGAAAACCTTCAACCGCCACGACTTGAAGTCTGAGTACAGATTCCTCTTCGAGTTCGTCCATAACGTGTTCTTTTCATATCTAGGCTCGAATGAAGCTGTCACTCTGTTGAAGTTCAAATTGCTGACTGTTGTGGTGAAGCAGTTAGATGTTAACTGGGCCAGGGTGCTAGTCAACATGTTCATCAAAGAGGCCACGGAGCAACCTGCAAGGATCAAGGACAACATGCAACTTTGTCATGGCACCAAGCTCTCCATCATCCTGCAGAGAACACTCACAAATCGAATGTGGCTTCTGCCACACAAGATCAACAAAGCAAGCGGTGTAGCCAAGCGTTTGCTCACAGAGATGCGCGATTCAAAGGAAGAAGAAGATAAAAGTGAAGATGAAAGTGAGAATGAAGAAGAAAACCGTGACTATGCTGAGAAAGTCAGAAAAGGGAAAAGGAAGATGACGGATCTGCAGTCTGCGCCCTCACAAAAGCGCACCACTCGACCTGCAGCAGCGACCTTCGTGGAGGCAGATCCCAAACCTGCTAGTGCAATGCAGCCTGCCCCTCCACAGGTTGATGTGGAACCTGCTGGCGATAAGTCCACTCCAGCCTCCCCGTCCAAAGTTCAGGACCAGGCCCCAGGCTCCGCAGCTCCTTCATCCTCTTTCAACAGCTTAAGTGCAGTTGACAAGATGTTATCCTTCTTCAACGCTGAATTCCTTAAAATGTCTCGTAAGCTTAACCTGTTGGAACTGGAAAACAAGTTGTATATTGATGAAAAGGTTGCAGCTTTGCAAGCTGAGAATGTCAAGCTATGGGAGTTCATCAAAGCTCACATTGGTGAAAAGGATGCACATGGGCAGTTCATGGTGGACAAAGGACAGTCCAGCTAGGTGGAAACTGCAAGACCAGAAACTGTTGATAAGTCACAGTTCACATAGGGAAGTGTCATGGACGACCTGTATCAGTCTTCATGTTTTTGAATTATGTTTTAAATATGCAATGATATGCCTTAAAATATTTCTACTGTTTAAATCTCAATGAAATATTTCCTGCTTTACTTGGTCAATTTATGCCTTATCAATCATTTTTATTTATTGAAGCATGTGTTTTGTTATTTATTGAAATCATTGTTAAGGATATTCTGACACATTACTTAACATTCGCACTTCACTTTCCACGTATGTCAAAAAGCGCATGCACAGTGTCAAATCCGCATTAAATGCGAGGCGACGGTTGAGTGTAAGGGCTGTGCGAGTGGGCTTCACATTCACCCCACGCGCCCACTACCTCACGGATCTCTAGGGCTTTAATCTTATCCGTTGAACGGTTGACATACTTCAATCTCAACCGCCCACTTTATCTTATATATGTACTCATATAACTGTGTATCATCGTTCTCATTCAAACCTCTGAATTCTTCCACCATTTTTTTTCTGCAACTTTCCAACAAAAACTCGACATTCAAAGTTTACTCACACTTTCTTGACATGGCAGGAGAATCTACTTCTTACAATCTTCCTACAACTACGGAACAGAAGATTCAATACATGCAGCAGTACATTCTCATGGAGCCCTCCGCAAATCTCTCTACATATGATTACGCCGGCTTGAACGAGATGTACTCCGCCATCAAAGCAGCGGACGGATTTTTCAAAATAATCACTCATGAGCCAAAATTTTGGCTTCCGCAACAAGTAGTGATGTTTATTCTCTCCTACTTTTGCCCAGAAGACATAAATTCTGCCCAATTTCATCTTCCAATACCTAATGTGCCCAACGAGCCCATCCCTATTCTGCCACTCATCTCTCGAACCTACGAAATCGCAGATTCAGGATCTGTCGAAATTCTATATCACAAGACCTCTGGTCTCATATTGGAGGTTCCTGATGCAGATCTGGAAACTGTGTATCAGAAAGCATTGATGCAACCTGCAGAGAAATACGATGGCAAGAGGTTCTCGCGACCTCTGCTGCGACCTGCATACAGAGTTCTCTTCGACTTTGTTCACAAGGTCTTTCTTGGTTACTCTGGTAACCACGACGTTGTCACTCCAGTGAAGTTCAGGGTGATGACTGCAATCGTGCAGGGTCTAGACGTGAACTGGGCCAGATTTCTTCTCGAATTGATTAACGAAGAAGTCAAGCAGCTCTCGATCACTTTCGAAGGAGAAGAGCTCACTGAATTTCGTGTTGCCCGGAACCTACGTCTAGGGACAAAGATTTGCTCTCTCATTCAAGGTCTCCACCCCAACCTCCACTGGAATGGAAGGACGCCCTTCAACAAGGAGAAGGTCCCCAAGGACAAGAAGCAGCTCGAATTGATCATTGGGGTCGACATGACAGTCTTTGCAAAGTATGACAACTCCGTCAAACCCTATTTGTATGAGATGGGAAGGTCCAACCCAGCCTGGGTACCTCCAAATCAGAGAGACAACAAGAAGAAGAGGCAGCTCGCTCCCAGCAAGCAGCTTGACAGACTTGCCAAGTCTGTGAGAATTAAATCTCCAACTCCTATCTCACACAGATTGCATATGGAGTTCGCTGAGATGGAAGTGCAGCCCCAACCTGCTCGCCCAATCTTCCCCTCACATAAAGACATCACCGAATAGATCGCCGCACAGGTTTCCATACCCATTCCTTCTGTTCGCCAAACCTTCGAAGCACAGGTTCTGGAGAAAGCTGGCCAGAGTCCATCTGTGTCCCAACCTACGGACGACACAGATTACAAGGAAGAAAATCCCGACTCTGCAATTATTGTCCACCAGCAGTCCGGTGGAACCTCTCATCATCACAGCTCCCCTCCAGAGCTTGACATCAACATCATCCTATCTTCCGACAATGATGATGTACAGGAAGATCCTGTGAAAACTGCAGCTGCCATGCTGGTCAACTCCATCGAAATCAATGTTGAACAGATGGTCATGGAGTCTTTTCCCGGAATTGATCTAACACCGGAGACCAGGCAGATGGCGTATAGACTGCGAATGTTGCTCGATGGGAATGACAAGTCTTACTGTGACTTAAAGTCAATCTTCCTAATTTCTCCCATCGAACAGCTGGAGATTGAAGAGCACACACTAGGGAAGTATTTCGGTTATGCTTCCATTCCTGAAGCCCGCGACTGCTTCAAGAAGTTCGTCCTCTCTAGGATGAAGAGAGAGGCCAAGGCTCTCAATCTGGACTTGAAACCTTTTTACACTAATGATCGAAGTTCCTATAATTTTAGGTTTCCAGAGGATGAAGATTTCAGTCTCATTCCCTCTCCTACCCAGAACAGCGAAGACACAGAGTCCGATCATGATCGTGTATCTATCTACTCTATCGCAACCGCTGGCACTCCTCTCACTGTGATGCAAGAGGACTTGAAGAAATTCATCTCTGAGGAGGTTGCCAGGGTGAAGGCAATAGAGGTAGAAGAGCACCAGAAGATTGCCAATCAAATTGAAGCAATGGACAAAGCTGCGTCTGCCCTGCTGGCAAATATCAAGGAGGAGATGTCAATAGTCATTAAGGAAACTGCGGCACGCCAGTTCGAAACCTTCATCTCAACCCAACTGAGAGCTGAGACAGATAAGCTGCTTCTGCACCAGCTGTCTGAACTGAAGGTCGCCTCCTAGTCTTCCATCGATGGCTTGAACTTTGAGTTTGAGCAACTCAATCAGCTCGTACACGACTTCACTACGAAGCTCACTCAAACCACTTCAAGCTCATTGAAGAAAGAGGAGGAGATGCAAGGGAACATCAACTCCCTCCTGCAGTTCAAGGAGAAGATCTGCACTGACCTGTCCTTACTTTCCGACGAGCAAGCCTCCCTCAACATCCTTGTTCAAAACCTAATCGACGATAATGCCGAAAAGGGGGAAGGGAAAGGCAAACGCATTACTGCAAAAGGGAAAGGAAAGGACAAACAGGCTACTCAACCTGTTCAAAGCAGAGGCACAGGTCGCTCTTCCCAACCTGTGATACCAACTGCAGCCACTCAGCCCGTGACAACTGCCCCTCAACTTGTTACCGCCAAGCTGTCTGAACAAGAAAAAGCACAGGGTAAAGCCACCCTCATCCGAATGATGGCAGAAGCTGGATATACCGCAGAAGACTACGAGAATGAAGGCAAGCAGAAGTTGTTTCTGGATGAACTGAAGAAACAGAGGGCAAGGGACAAAGCTCGCGTGGCAAGCTTCAGATGACTTGAAAGCTACAAGGAACAGGTTGACAAGAGAGAACTGTCCAATTGGTTACCAGTGGAAGATCAGCTGATCTGGGACGAGTTCATCAACCAATTCATCTTGCACCACTACTGGCTGCAGGTTGATGCTCGCTACACTGGTAATACCAAAACTGCCTTCAACAACTGGCTGCAGACTTTCCCAGATCGCGAATTCATCAAGAGAGTCAGGGCGAAAGCTGCAAAAGAAAAGATCACGCTAAATCCGCCCAAGAAAAAGACTTTCCGACCTCCCACTGTCTGTGACACCAACACTCCAGACATCAACAAGATCAATACTTTCATAAGGAGTGTCGCAGCTCAGTATGGCTGCAAGACCACAAGCTGCGATGAGTACAGGTCGATTCGCGACAGTATATACGCTGCCATGAGAACTGTAAGCTTGGACAAAATTGCCGAAGACAGATTCAAGTCACTGAGGAAGTAACCTGATCGTTTTCATTTATTTTATGTATCAACCCTGTAATATGTGAATATCAATTCAGTTGATACTATAAATGAAAATGATCATCTTTTGTTCCTGACGACAATCTCTCTTTGTCCAGGCCTTCGCATATTATACTTTAAACTCTCTAACATTCTCTGATATGCAGTTGGCTGGACATCAAACCTTTCAAAACTTCTAAGCCAAAATGTAAAGTGTGGGTTTCGGCATTATCAAAAAGGGGGAAATTGTTGGGAACCCTTTTAAACTGAGTTTTGATAGTGTTATTAGAAACCACACTTAGATATAAGTCTTTAAGTGGAACAGGCTGGTCTCCGTGTTTGGATCAGTCAAGCTTAACCCGAACAGGTTGCCTATGTAAAGGTCAAGGTTGGTAGTGCAACCTTGTACCTAATCTACTCAAACCTGTCATACTGTTCCATTATGTAATCTGTCCATGTAACCTGCTCTTAACATACTCGAAGATTTCATACGAAGGTTACAGAAGACTGAAGACAGTTCGAGGTATAGGAAGCTCAACCTGTGAAGGCTAACCTGAGCTATGGTTATGAAACCTGCTCTCACTCAACGACAAGAATTGTGTCAGTGTACGGAATCTGCAAATCCTGACACTTCCAACGGCTCTATTTCAAATGCTTCTCTATAAATACCTCAACTCATTCCAGATAGAAGCAACGGGAAAATCAACACACAAGCTAAAACGCTGCAGAAATCTCAAGCTGAAATTATTCAAATCAACACTCGAAATTACTAGAGTTTTCCCAAGTGTTGATCATTGTAGATTTCTGATCTATCTAGAATCGGTCTTACTAGAACACATCACACACACTCTCACTACCATCAAAGTTGAAAAACTAGTGTAGTTGATTGAGTTGTATTCCTTACGACGATAGTTATTCACAGCTTTCAAGTTTGGATAGTAGCACTAGTCATTAGTGTTAGTAAGATTGTATGTAAGTAAGAAGAGACACGACTCTAGAAACGTGCTAGATTCAGTCTAAGAGAAAGACTTGAATTTGGACTGGACCTCCACCAGTGTTAAAAGGAGTGAAAATCTCAAGTTAAGGGATTACAGATTCGACGGAATCTGGCGTGGACGTAGGAGCTGTTTACTCCGAACCACGATAAAACTCCTCGTGTTTCTCTATTTTGCTATTTACTTTATCTTTATTCACACAGTTTGCATGCTCACAACCTGCACTATCGTAACTTGTCTTGCATGAGCACTGTCTTTGAAAACTGTTAGCCAACCTTTCCACCAAACTTCCGCACGCAGGTTAGTTTTGCAAGCTCAGCAGTTTACTGATTGAGCTGGAAAAACTAAACTGCTCTGATAAACTGAGTGACGACTCAGTAAGATCAAATTGTTTTGAAAAGTCAAAACTGTTGGCTAATTGGTTTATTCCCCCCCCCCCCATACACCAATGAATACTTATCGGGACCTACTCATATTTTTTTTGTCTTATGACGATCATGATTTTTTTGGGATGAAGTTTCTTATAAATAAAATATTTTATTGTTTGTGCTCATGGCAATATTATTTTAGAATCGTAAGAGTATGTGATATGTCATATATTTAAAAAGTTATTTTTAATGTATTTTGATATTTGTAATACTTGAATCGAATTATGAATTTAGTCCTAGGAGTAGGATGTTATGAAATAAATTTCTGTTTAGAATGAAATCAGAAATATAAATTCGTATTCCAAGTATATCTTTTCATGATTGGAAAGATAAATTGTAGATAAAGTTCTGATTGAGTAAAATGACATATTTTGTAATTTGGTAGAATTTTGAGAATGTTTATTATGGGTAGTGATGATTTAGTTAATTTTAATTTTCGGTATGTGACCAAATTTGTGGGATGGCCTGATTTAGCAAGCGAGACTAATTTTTGAGATGAAAATAATATATATACTCATTATACTCCGTACATCCTATAAATTTAGTATTGGACGGCCGATTACTAAGTTAAGAGAAGCGATTGTTTATAATAAAATTTAAAATTTGAAGTAGTGCTAAATTTTTTTAGAAGGACTTTTTTTTTTTTTTGGGATAAATAAAGTATAGTTATGTTTTTTTAGGACATAGTGGCATATTGTGCTATTTAAGAAAATTTTGAGAATGTTTGTTATGATAGTGAGTTGTTAAAATTTTCACTTTAGATATGAGATTAAGTTTGCATTATGTACAAATATGGTAAGTGGGGCAAAGCAATAGTAAGAAGGGTGATGCTATTCGGTCATAATGTGGCCGGCTATAATTAATATTAATATGTAATAGTTTATGTATTTATGCCAAAAAAATTTAGCTTTTATGAGAAAATTCAAAAAGTGATATAATGTATGTATTTTTAACATACTAACCTTTAATTTATTTGATGATCGTGACTACTTTAAAGATTTTGTTGCTTTTTTATTTAAGAGAAAAAAAAAAGTTATTCAGGTGAAAAAAAATTATATTCAAATTTTAAAGTAATTAAAAAAATCTCTTAAAAACATTTAAATATTGATTATAACTTTTAATATATATTTTTTAAATTATGTATATTAAGATAAATATTTAATTATGGTCAGCCACAATATGAGCGAATATCATTATTGTAGTAACAAAGAAGTCTTGTATAGAGTTGGATCTTCTGTCAATACTTCTTAGGTTAGTTCGGTTTTCCGGTTTATGTTGGAGGTAGCACTCATTTTTAGTGCTATTTTCACCAGACGCTATATGACTATTCTTTGAGTTATTTATAGGTTAGGGGTCCACCTAACCCTTGGGTGTTTTTTATTTAAAAAAAATGAAATAAATAACGCCAAAAACATTGAAATTTTAGTACATATATTTATAAATCTATAAATTATGAAAAAATTCCTTATACGTGACATTTATGGTAGATTGATTGTCGTATCATCTTTGACGGTTTTCAAAATTTTCAAACCACTTGACTGTGTCAAAAAAAACTGATTTCTTAAGAAAAAAATCCTACATCTGATAATGATTGTCCTTAACTCTTGTTGATTGTCATGACCTATGAAATAATTAGAGAAAATTGTGTTCGTTGAAATGTAATGGAATAAGCGAATCGAATGGACTTAATGACATTTGGTGAAAACCAACCGGGTATCATTGCACAATCAAAGATAATGATCTATGTTCTTTAGCAACATAATCCGAGTATCAACTTTTAGATTCAATGTATAGTTTATTCTGGCGTGTGTAAATTGTTCATAACATCAAGAATTTCATCTGAGCTGCATGTTTTATTTGAGTTTAAGTATTCCTTGCTCTAAGACTTATTCATTTAATCATGTGCTGATTAACCAACTCAACTATACCAAGTGTTGAGGCCAGTATTGCTCTGTCTTGAAGGTAAGATAAATCATCTGAAGAATCCACTGATGAAGGCTATGTGCCATTGACAATTGACTCAATTGGATCTTTTGAAAATTTTAAGTATATATAAACCAGTATAACAATTTTTTGCACGACCATCATTTGTGTCTGTAAAAACATCATCACTTGTCATTGCAACCCAATTAGAAGACTCTTACTCCGTATAATTTTGTAGCTTCAAGTCCATAATTCATGTTATGTAGCCTCATATTTTTTATCAGTCTCAAGATTTGCACATCCTTCCAGATATTTGAAGCATCATACTTGCATTGACTATATTTTGTCTGCTTGTTGTCGGTATTACAGGCAAAAGTAGCGGGAGAGAAAATTCTCTACTTCATCAATGGCGAAGGCCGGAAAAGACCATTTTGTAGGACTTTTATTTCTTTCTCTGCTATTACATATCCGTGGGAGGTGTGTTTCTTAATTGCATGCAGAGATTTAAAAGATGAATATGTTATATAATCAATTTTTCTTTTAATTTTTCAAAGTATAAATGATGTGTCAAATTTGATAACTATAACTATATATATATATATGATCATCTATGTGGCACTTTGATTGCTACGAATGATAAAGGTGGTCAGAAAATTGTGTTGATAACAATAATTAAAACCAAATAGTTTGGTGAAGAATATTGAAAAAAAATCAAGTTTAGTAACAATTTTACAACAATTACTATAGTTTAATGATATTTCGTAAAATTTTCCCGTAAAACAACTATGAAATAAAAGTTAAACTTGAGTTCTATAGCTAATTCGATCTTCCGACTAATAAAAATAAAAGTACTTTTAATGTTTTAATTTCAATTTTTTAACTTTCAACTAATGAAAGAAACATAAATACTTTCAATGTCTTAATTAATAGATCGAAGATCGAATACTAAATTACATTAAGCATCTTCTTGGGTTACAGAACTAATTTTCTCTATGGTCTTTTCATGTAAACATAGTACTCCTACATTAATTAGTAATTTTTGCGATTTATCAATTCAAAATAGATTAGAGAATTTAATTTTATTTACTCTCCACGTCCCAACTATCTTGTCCCTTTTATTAGTCTTCCCCCTTTTTATTCAAGTGAGTATATTATAATAATAAAATCATTAAATTAATTACATTTGTACTAACTTACGGGAAAAAATTAATTTTTTATAACAAACTTCAATATTATGCACGAAAAGCACAAAAAAGAACTTGTCTCATAGAAGCTAGAATCAACCAATAGAAGAGCAAGGGGATCATTTCTACATTTACATGTCAATTAGCATATAGTAACATTTATTCAAGTATGGATTGGTTACATGTATTCCTCAAGTAAGAGATAACTGTTGAGAAAAATAAAGATATTAGTGTAAAAAGAGTGAGATATATACATTCAAAGAGTAATGCTCTCCTACCCACTGTGAGCATGCTTAATATGCCCACAGTTGAGGTGGAAGCATTATATTTAAAGAAGAAATTAATTAGTATACCTTATAAAAATAAATCATGACATAAATAACTAAACCCTATCAAAAATAATTAAACCCTAAAAGGAAATATTATTGACGTGACAATGACCTGTCAGCCGTGAGCACATTAAATGTGTCAATGATGGGTAGATGAGCATTTTCCTAGATTCAAATATGGAGGAAGCATTGAGAGCTGTAAGTTTGAAATGCACTATATAGTACTAACAAATGCCTATTGATTTTGAAAATGTTCTTAACATGTGATTATGATAAATTATTGATGTAATGGTGGATGATATACGGAAATGTAATATATAATCCAAAGACAAAAACTTATGTCAGCCGGAGGCACCGTGCGGCCGGGCCCAAAGTGTCAATCTTTATACAGAAAAGTGTCAATCTATATGAATAAAAGTGTCAATCTATAACATAATTATTTTACGAATAAAATGACAATTTTTAAAAGTGTAAATCTTTATACAGAAAAGTGTCAATCTATATGAATAAAAGTGTCATTATTTTAGCCCGGCCGCACGGTGCCTCCGGCTGACCCAAGTGTGTCCCTAATCCAAAATCATAAATCTTAATTTGTTCTAAAAATGGTAAGTAATTTTAATTTAGGACTCTCTGTCAAAATTATTTATATCAGTCGTAGCTTTCCAAATTCCCATGCATTTCAAATGAGCACAAGTTGATTGACATATGCTTTTTTTTTTTTTTTGTGATTGAATAATTCTGTAGTTGAAATAATCAAAAATAGCATGAGTATAACGGCAAAATTTTATAAAGAAAGTACAGTTATTAATATATATTTCAAAATTGTTTCGACAAAATAAATAATTGGTTCGACTACAAAATGCGTTTCCATATTTGGAAATGTTGAGGAGCAGGAAAAATGTTATTTTCAATTATTCAACTCAAATTTTACTTTTCGGCCCAATTTTTTTATATAAATTTATTAGATTAAAAAAAAGGACATAATTATGGAATCAAGCTAGAGGATTGACTAATTTCGCGTCAATAAATTATTATCTTAAATTATGAAACTAATTAATCATAATGTTGACAGACTAATTTTAAATACACACATATGAATATTTATCAACAAAAATAATTATTTTTTATCCTCAAGATTTACTTTTTGTCATTCATGAACCCATTTATTGACTTATTACTGTATCTTAGTAAATCTTCAAAATTGTACCCAATAATTAGGTCCTCTAGTAAAGGATAACAACTTATTTTATCTAACAAAACTATACACTATAGCTGATGGCTGATGCAGGACTCCGAATTCCAATTAAAAAAAACACCGAGTGAAGAAAATTAATCAACCGAGAGCTAACATGTCATTAACAACATGCCGTTAACACACAACATGGATCTCTTGGTTATTTTTGATGGGTATCAGTCAAGATCTTCCAATATTTAATCCACAATTCATTATCTTTAATTCATCACAGAATTAACTTTTATGAACCTTAAGATAAGGAGTTGCTTGCTTCTTCTCTTGCAACAAACTAAAAACAAAGTAAATTATAGACAAAAATCTAGCTCACAAAAATTCTTGTGAAGTTTCCTAAAAAAAATAATTATTTATGAATATTATTTCAAATTACAAATTAATGTACCATATTTGTAATTTTCTGAACCACGACTCTCATTATGCTATGATCACTATTTTGATGCATACCAATAATTTGCCATATTGAGCACTTCGTCTGCATCACATGATCAACAAAGAAGGAAATATCTCGACACCACCATCTAGAAGGGGTTCTCCGATCGGCTGAAAGCCAACGTTGTTTCGACTGGCTGACGGTTTAACTTAGTCTTGGGATATGACCCCTCAATTATGAAGATCTATATAGTTCGGGCGCAGCCGTTGGAGGATTCAGAACTCGGCGTAAAATCCAGACATTCATGGAATGAGTTGGTGACGTGGACGCAGAACACCTTCTATTCCACGACAGAGGGAATCCTTCAAGCGGTGATGGAGGGGGAGCAGATGCCGGTGGAAGTCCTCCCAATCCCATATATTGATTGAGATTAAATAACACCGATATTTGAATTGACATTAAATACAAAACTGAAAATTGAGAAACATATTAATATTGGTCGGTTATTTCATAAATTTGTGGATTTTAATGATGAAATATTAAATGATTTTTAATCAACTTTAAAGCTACCAACCAAATTTCCAAAATTATAACTACTAATTAACATAAATGAATAATTTTGTATAAAATTGGATTTATTTAAAATGTTGCAAAAACACAATTTCCAAAAATAGAATTTATTATAATGAACACAAAACTAATAAGTAAAGTTCTCATTATTCCATATAAATGCATATTGGTAATCAATGGTTATGGGATGTTGCTTAATGTAGTATATAATGCCCCTAGCTCTTCATTGATTCCATGAGAAAACATTTGACCCCACACTCTTACACGCACACCCATAATAATTTAAACCTTCTACTCCACATAATTTTCTGGGAATAAGTCTTTCTACCCAAATTTTAAGTCGGTATATATAAAATACTCACTTTGAAAATGCATGTGTAGAAAATACCCATTTTAATATATTAATGTTATATTGTTGAAATCAATGAACAGCGGCGGGCAGAGGTGCAGAATTTTGGCCCCACTTTTTATATTTTTTATGTATTGTGATTTATTTATATTTTTACCAATTGAAAAACAAATTTTTTATGGTGAAATTATATCACCGACACCAAGGGATTATTCAAATTCACTCAAATTCACTCAAATTTAATGATAGGTGAAACAGTTAAATTATTGAATGCATTCTTTGAAAATTCATTTTCACGGACTAAATAGTAAAAATAATAATTATATTCGGACAAATTTGACTACTTTATCAAATTTATTTTTCACAGGAAATAATTCATAATTCATATCTGTTTTATCCTATAAAGTGGATAGAGTGTAGAGCATTTCTTCACTCACAACAGCTTAAAAATTATTTTCGTCATTTCTTAAAAGCTTAAAATTTGGAGTATTTTTTTTAGCGCTAGAAGGCAATCAAAGACAACTTACTGGTCGCAAACTGAGGAGGAAGAAAAAACAAACGAAATTGAAAAAGCTCATGAAATTATAGCTTTTAAGGTACATTATCAAGTTAATTATTCTATTTTTTTAATTTTATTTTTGAGATTTACAGCTCAATGTTATATTGATTCTTAGGTATAATAGTATGATTTTAGCCGTAAGATATTTAGATAAATATGAAAATTTACTGTTTAAATAATTTTATTAATATAGTTTAAAAAGATGTCTCACGGTTAGACTAGCATTTAAACCGTAAAATTTACAGTTTAACTGCTAATCTAACCATGTAACACCTTTCTGAATTAACAAATGATTTTATTTAAAAATAGTATTAATATAGGAATGTGGTTCAGAATCTGTATAAATCTGTGTAGAAATTGTTGCGAATATTAGAGTGAAACCATGTGAGATCTCATGGTTACACTTAAATCTAACCGTGAAAAGCACTTTTCACGATTAGATTTAAGTGTAACCGTGAGATCTCACGGTTTCACTTAATTCTAACCGTGAAAAGTGCTTTTAATACTATTTTTTAATAAAATAATTTGTTAATTCAGACAGGTGTTTTACGGTTAGATTAGCATAACTTATGTGTGTAATATTTTTATGCATAACTTATGCGTATAATATTTTTATTAATTTGTTTTTTTTTCTGAATTAAATTCATGCAGATGTCGTTCGTAATAATAATAATAATAATAATAATAATAATAATAATAATAATAATAATAATAATAATAATAATAATAATAATAATAATAATAATAATAATAATAATAATAGTAAAAAAGGCAAAATTATAAAATTCCAAAAATAAAAAAACATAATTTCACAGTTTAAATGCTATTCTAACCGTGATTTACCTTTTCGAATTGACAAATAATTTTATTAAAAAATAGTATTTCTCACGGTTAGACTATTATTTAAACCGTGAAATTCACGGTTTAAATGAGAATCTAACCGTGAATATGTAGTCATTTTATTATTTATAAAATTTGGCGTATATAAAAAATTAACGGTTTTTTAATAAATAAACCGTAAAATTATATTCAAACCGTGTACCCTAACCGTGAACCCTAACCGTCTAATTTGGCCAAAATTAAGCCCCTAAATTTGATTTTAATTTGATTTTTAATTCATATAAACATATTATATATGGCGTAGTTAGTGATGTATTGTGTTCACTTAACACTAATACATATGCTAGTAATGTTCATTTATACATATGGCGTAGTTAGTGATGTATTGTGTTCACTTATACACTAATACATATAGTTAGTGATGTAGAATGTTCACTTATATATAAATCGAATATTTAAATATTCTAACATATGGTAGTAATAATCTAATCTAAATCGAATGAATTATACCAAAAAATATATAAATTTGCATAAATTAAAAATATTCTACAAGTCAACGATAATGTTCACAGCTCGGCTCCACGTCGTGAAAGTGAAAATATCCGTTTCGCCACCTCTAAGCGAAACCCGGAGAGGTACCTCACGCCAATCCTCTGAATGCGCGGCTTCTTCAGGGCGAATATACGATCGATGTACATACAAGCGAACGGTCCGCATGAATAATCGTCCTTCTGTATGTATTGTGGCTCTAGGGGGATCCAAACAACCTTAAGAAAATCAGTTTGCTTCTGCATCCGTGGATGTTGTTCCCAATACCCAACTTTTTGCAACACTCTGGGCCACAGTTTCTGGATCGGGTAGAGCTGGATCTTCCGCTGCATTCTTTCATCAGCATTGGCGAACTGATGTAGAAGTGAGTCGTATACCTCCATCGTCTACTCGTCAGTCAGTACTCGGCAAATAACCCAGTGATCGGAGGATACGTGACAAATAAACACAAACTGCATACGAGGGTCAACGACTGTTCTTATTATAAAGCACTAATAATAATACGTAATAAAAACACAAAGTTTATACGAATAAACTTACAGAAGTTGCGTTCATCCAAACATTGTAAGAGCCCACGCCGTGAAACCAATTCTCGAGATGATCTGACAGCTTGTAATCACGATACTTTAGATTCGACTTCGCCATTGCTGTTTGATCTCCATCGTGAAAATTCATCAAGGTCATCCTCAACTCGTACTGTAAAAAAATATCTTAATTTAGAGATTACACACAAAATAAAATAAAAATTCATTGAAATTCATTTAATATGTGTATAAAAACTCACGTATACGTCCATTCCAAGCAGAACGGTGGATCTCTCATTTAGATCCGGGAATCCTTGCATACGAGGCCTGTACCATTCATACCTAGGCTGCAAAAGAAAGAAAAGTGTAAATTAGTTAATTTATCAAATTTTCAAAAATTATTTAATTTGCACAATTTAGTGCTTTTCACGGTTTGAGAGCTCACGGTTTGATGTAATTCTAACCGTGAAAAGCACTTCTCACGGTTAGAATTAATTGAAACCGTGAGAGCTCATGGCTTGATTTAATTCTAACCGTGAAAAGTGATTTTTCACGGTTCACGGTTAGAATTAAATCAAACCGTGAGATCTCACGGTTTTAATTAATTCTAACCGTGAAAACACTCTAATTTCTTCAACAAATTTAATATTCGCAACAATTTCTACAGATTTATACAAATTTCGAACTCCCAATTCAAGCACATAAATCTACATATTAAGCATACAAATCAAAGGATTAAAACATAACATTATACACATTATAATTCTAATTCTATTCCATAACCATAAACATGCTTAAAATTCTAATTCTAACTCTAAACATGCTTAAAATTCACTGTAAAATCAATATAAACTGTAAAAAAAAATATTTTATTTTTTTAAAAAAAATCACCAGCGGCGGCGACTCGGGAAGGTTTTCCCATTCTTCCCTCGTCAGAACTCGGCGACGTGGCTGCGAAGGAACTTCAACGCCTTCGGATTCGTTACCCGAATTATGGTCGAAATCGGCCATGTCTTCTTTTCTCTCCGGCGCCAGCAAATTAAAATCTCACGGTTGAAAAAAAAAATTGGGGGCTAGGGTTCACGGTTTGGTTTGTTGAATCGTGAGAGAGATTGAGAGATACCCGTGAGATATCTCACGGTTGAAAAATAAAAATTGGGGGCTAGGTTCACGGTTTCAGAGTGAGAGAGATTGAGAGAGACCCCCGGCCCGTGAGAGAAGAAAGAAAACCGTGAAAGAAGAAACAAAACCGTTAAATAATTCTGCCGATTTTAAATGTTTGTAGCATTATTTACGTTTTTTTTTTTGTTGCTATTTTAAGCGTAATTAAAAAAAATAGTTAAATATAAATAACTAACAATACATATATTTCACTAATCAATATTTTAATTATAGTTTTAATGATTTTCAAAACTTGAATTATTATAACAAAATGCGTGAATTTAAGCGTAATTACATTAAGAATGGAACTTAATTAATTAAAATTACAATAAATTAAGCAAAATTAAGCCTTATATCACATAATTAATTAAATTAAGAATAATTAAGCCTTATATCATATAATTAATTAAATTGAGCATAATTAACTATTTCAAATCTCTATACTTGGCCGGATTTTTTTAATTTATTTTTATTTGAAGAATGTTTCAGGTAGTAAATAAAGGGACATAATACGACAAAAAAAAATGGAATACCGATAAAGGAGTCAAGCTTTGCAGAAATTTGTGTAAAAAAGCGGGACCCATCTCATTATTTAAATAAAATGGATATTTTTTGAAGATGCAATTTCAAATTGAGTAATTTGTTAATCTGCATCTTCAAATTGGGTATTTTGAATTTCCGCCCCATAATTTTTAGTTACTCTTACACTTTGCCGCTCATAATTTTTGGATAGCCAGAAAATTGAGAAGTTATGGGATGTTGACAATTATATAAAAACATATATAAAGCTTAATACATAAATAGTGACACATGCAATATTTTAAAAAGTGCTAGACATAAATACATATGTGGATCATTTAAATATTTATGTATAATAAAGCAATATATGTATTATACACCACATGTGATGACAAGTGATTCAGGGTGGTAACTAATGGAGTTGATAATAAAAACTTGGCTCGGAATCACATGAGGGCGGCACTTGTCTTTATCTTCAATTTCGAATAGTTTTGTGCTATAAAATAAAATTTGAAAATTTTCATCAATTAAATTATGAGTCTAAATAGTGGAAGAAATCAGCCAAAAAAATAGCAGGATAGAATACTTAACCAACAATAAATTAAAAAAAAAATAAAAATCATGAGAAACAAACATATACAACTACTGCTTGATCTCAACATGAGAAACAAACATAAATATATGATATTTCTACTCTAATACTAATTCTCTGTTTCTCCATGTGGATGATGTTTCAACTTGATTTATAAATGTCGACTCCTTCGCCCCATCTCTTTTAGCCTTGTCTTTCCAATTGCTTCGATCCTTCCGAGTGTGCTGCTACGACTTTCCGTTTCTTGCTATCCAGGTTTCGAGTCTGAGTAGAGAAATTTATAGTGAAAATGAGACACAAGTTGCACAATTTAAATTTTATCTCTTAAATGCGATTTAATTGGTTAAACGTTACAAAAAAATAATACTATTAATTAACAAGACTTGTATCACTCTTTTCGGCACCTCTTGTGCTGATGCACTTCAATAAAATTTCCCTTTTCCGATCAAAAAAATTAATTAATTAATAAGACTTACCAATTATATTTTCCCCAAAAACAAAAAGACTTACCAACTATATTATTGCATTTAATATTACATTACTACATTCTATATATACCTAAATATAGTCATGGCTATATCAATGAAAATAAGTACCAAATAATGATATTTCAAAAATAAAAAGTTAAATAAAAGTTACTAATTAGAGAACATAAGAGTTACTAAAAACGGCAGCTCGTAGTCGTTATTATTATATAGATTTTGAAATTTAAAAACAAAACAATAGTCAAACTCTTAATACCTTAGAAATAAAAAAATACGGGTTTTAAAAGCGTACTAAGTTTCGGTAGAAAAGCGTGCCGAAAAATCAAAAAGCAAAAGTGACTAATGTAATAGGATGAAAGTAGTAATATGGAAAAAAAAAAAACAAGAGCTAAAAAATTTAATGGTCAGAACATAAAATCCAAAAAAAAAAAAAAAATGCTTTCCCTCGTTACGTTAAACAAAACTCACTCCTACGGTCACAGTCTGAATAAAAATAAAATAAAAAATAAAAAAAATCTGCAATGTTTTAGTCAACGCCTCCGTTCCGAATTCCACGTCTGTAGTTTGATTGGTTTGTGTACAGTCTGCTTCAAAGTCCAGTACTTACTCCTACAGTCCTCTACCGACTCTACCTATCCCTCCTTTACCTTATAATCTCTGCAGTCACTTCACATAATGTCAATACTTTTGTAAAACTTACTTTCTCCCTTCAAAGTTTCTAATTTACTTTTAAAATTTATAAATAACTAGGAGTAGTCTCTTAGTTATATATTTCATCCGTCCCATTATATTAGGTTCATTTTCATTTTCATTCGTCTTATTTTTTAGTTTCATTTTTTAAAATGGCAAAAAAAATATGACTACAATTAACTCTCTCTCTTTAGAATTGATTATAGTCACATATTTCATCTTAATTATTGTGCCTATCTAAGTGAAACTAATACCATGGGACGGAGGGAGTACGTTTTTATTTTTTACAGTATTTTTTATGCTGTAGTATAGGAATAAAATCCATAACGGTAATATGGAGTATACATTTGTGTAAAGGTCTGAAATTATGTTTTTAATCACTTAAAATTAACATTTTTTTTTTTAATTGGGCAAAGTTAGTTGTTAGCGGTTAGTAGTTAGTACAACTCCCAGACTCCCAGAATTACTTCCCCTAGAATTCGTTGACTCCCATAAAATTAACATTTTATGGTTTAATTATTTTTCTCTACTTATATTTCAAAATATTATACACCACATATACGAACACTTATATACTAATATCGGTAACTAAGGTTTTTATAATAAGGGAAATTAAAAATTAAATCATGAACTTTGAAAATATTTACAATTCACTTTTAAATATTTGTAATTAAATACATAATTTCACCCTTTTGTTATTAGATTTTTTTTTTAAAAAATATTTGAACTCCTTAAAACCCAACTTTTAATTTCTCAAATTCGAAGTTCGAATAATAAGAGTTTGAAAATTTAGAATTTCATTAATATATTAGGAAGAATTGTAAATGAAAAAATAAATAAAAATTGTGTATTTAATGGGAAAGATTCAAAAATGTGATGTATTTTATAAGTCGATTGATACTTCGTCATAACCATTTATAAAATAATAATATAATCTATGTTCTCAAAATGACATAATCCTTCCGTTCGGCACAAGACGACGCGTTTCTTTTCGATGCATTTGTTAAAGTGGAAAAACAAAATCACATGAGGATGACGGAAATTGTTGATTTTCTTTGAGAGTTGAATGTGTAGATCTCCGCCTTGAAAGAGTCCTTTGATTTATCGGATCGGAGTAGGCCGATGGGAGAACGAAGCAAGCAAAAGTCCAAACTAGAAATAAAGAGAAGCAACGACAATTGCATAACCCGAGTTGGAATTGGGCAGCGTCCCGGAGGAAAACGTGGCCGGTCTTGTCACTTCAAACAACGAAGCTGCCAAATATATGTCGACTTTAGCTCGAGTGAAGATGATAAAGACATAACACAAGTTGGTCATGACAGATACGAGCATAATGATGCCGAAGGAGTTGGAAAAACATCAGACCCTCATAGCCCAAATGGCAAGTTTAGTAGGAGAAGTTTAATTTTTAATTTAATTATTGTTGTAGGTTTATCGATTATTTTTAATTGTTGTAATTTTATTTTTTAAATTTAACAAAATAAAATTCAAAATTTTATTATTTTTTCAATAAATATACTCCCTCCATCTCACAATAAAAGTCCCCACCTTTAAATTTTTGTGTCCCTTAATAAGTGTCCTACACTAAATTTCTATGCAAAAATTTATATAAACTTCCATTTTTACCCTTCTCCAATCATTGAAAATGAAAAAGAAAAAATAGAAAAGAGATAATAAATTAATATTAAAAGTAAAGATTTTAAAGTCATAAATGTAAAATTGATTAATTTCTTGGTTTTCCCACTTTAATGGCTTGAAATATTTAATTTGGGGACGGAGGGAGTACAGTATAAAAAACCTCATATAGGGGCTCAAGTCTCAACAATGCGGATGCTCTAAACTCTGCAGGATTTATGACTGGGCTAGGTAGGTAGAGTAGACTAGGCAGCGGCTGAAAGCCTGAAACACTATTTATACAAAAATCGGACGACATGGCTTTTTTTTTTTTGCGAAATTCTTGTTTGAAAACGTTTTTTTAGCCTAATGCCAGTTCTGTAACTCCCGAATGTAAAGTACTAGTGGTTTTCAATTTTTTAATTCGGCCACTTTTAGCTTTTTGCAGCAAATACAACAACTCTTCCTCCCCCCACCAACATCCGGCTACTACGCCCGCCCCCCCCCCCCCCCCCCCCCAGGGTTAGGTTATTATTAATTCTCAACAAATTAAATTAATATCTTTAAGTTTTTTTAAGTACTTTATTTTTGGGTTATTATTAATTCTCTACAAATTAAATTAATTTCTTTAAGTTTTTTTAAGTACTTTATTTTTGCTCTTCGGCCGACTTTCATTATAATACCAAACCATGTCAAAAAAAATATAATTTTTTTGATAAACATTCACATATAGAATACTGGTTGGGAAGTTCAAATTTTATTTTTTCAAAAATAAATTAAAAAATTACACTAATAAGCAAAAAAAAGAGAACTTATATAATTCTTAAAGGGAGATGAGAGTGGGTATCATGTATTTATGTATTCATGTATTCGAGGTTAATTTTTACGAATACATGAGTCGCGTATCATGTATTCGTGTATTTGATAAGAGTGACTAGTTTTTATATTTTGTATATGAGTGGCTAGTATTTTGGTTTGTTATATCAAAGTGGCTATTTTAAGGGTTGCCCCAAATATTATGTGTAGTTATAATTAAATTTGGACTTGGAACTAAATATATCTATAAATATTGATGTTGACGGTAATCTATAAGGTGTAATTGTAATATCTTTGGTGTTAATTATGTAATACATGGTTCGAACTATTAATAATTATATTAATAATAATAAGGGGAATTCACTCCCTGCAAATAATTATATTAATAATAAAATGAGATTTCACATGTTTAGTCACTTATCGAGTTGTATCGGTTGAAACACTCGTATAATTAGTGAAACAAGAAGTAAAGTTGTGGAATGGTCGATCCCTTTGTAGTAGTTTAGTGATAATAAAATAAAATTTACTTTATTAATGAGTAATGGAATCGAATGGATAGAGATCCTCGGATAATTAGTGTAACAGGAAGTAAAGTGGTTTAAGGTTCTATCCCAGATTAGTGAATTAGTGATAATAAAATGATATTTTACTTTATTAGTCACTAATGGAGCCAATCATCAGATAATTAGTGTAATAGGAAGTAAAGTAGTCGAATGGTCAATCCCGTACTAATGGTTTAGTGATAATAAAATAAAATTTCACTTGATTGGTCACAAATTGAATTTAATCATTTGAAATCCTCCTAGTAGACGTATAAATTTTACGTCTAATTAAATCACGCCACATGGAAATAAATAATTAAATATTTAATTATATTTTCTATTTATATTTTTGGGATTAAATTAAATATAATTCCAATATTAAATAGATATATAATTAATATTTATACATGTGGAATCTTCAACCAATAAGAAGTTGCCGTGCGTCAAATCCATGCAATAAATAAATAAATTTGAAGGAGCCAATCAAATCGCGCCACATCAGCCCTAGGCTCAATATGAAGCTCAAAAGTCCACCAAGCCTGCTACTTCTACACCTATAAATAGGGGTCTGAGGAGAACTCATAAAACACACCAGAAATAATAATCACAAGCTCAAGAATTAGAGTTATAATTCGCTATGAATTTCTCTCTAACTATTCAAAGGCTTTCTTCGATTTCTTTGTCATATTCAAAGCATTCTTCGTTGGATACAATTGTATTCGATACGGAAAGTCCCCAAACCTGCGTTTGATTCAGAAATAAAGCGATTGCCCTCCGAATAAACGATATAAAAATCAAATATCAAGTTTGAAGAGATCAAGGAGAGCCAAATTTTCCGAAAATCTCGGAAGTTGTTCGAAGTGTTGGGGTTATATACTGCAAAACATATTTTTATGCGTGTATATTAACTGTATCTTCATATTTTATGGAAATAAATATATTGTCATATGATTTGCATATTAATTCATGTTATGGTTATGAAAATAAATGTCCGGTACTATATATTATAGATAATATGGTGTGGGTGGTCGCACGGAATATCATATTATCATTTTCTTATATAGTTAAATGATGTTCGCAACCGAAAGTAATCTTGGATAAATTACTTGTTAAGGTTGTAGTATAATGCGGGATAATAGTTGGTCTTGACTATTAGCTTATACTAGTGCATACGATCAGAGTTGCACTGAACATGATCGAGGTGAGATAAATCCTTTTATACTGACTTATTAAGGATCACATCTCGGACGATTATTATTTCTTAATACTAGTTGTCATAATATTCAATTATGTATTTATAATTGTTATTACTTTGATTTACCATGAGTGAGAGTTATCGCAGCTCAAAGAATCTCCGTATCTTGGGTAATAATATTATAAATATGATAATTGGAGCAGCCAGTAACTTAAATTAATTAATAGACATGCGATATCTTAAACACGAGAAATAATATAATTCAAAGAGGAGCCCGATATGTAGTAATTTGGGAATGGATGGCGATGCAATATTATTTTACTATAGTGGAAAGACTATAATATTAATATAATTAAATAGAATATTCGGGGCTAGAGAATACTTGGATTATTTAATTATATTGGAAGGCTCAGTCCATATCATCCTCAAGATCCCTGGAGTAGCCCAAAAGAGCATAGTCTGGCCCATTAGTGAAGACCCTAACTTCTCCACCACTCCACTTCTTATATAAATAAGGGATATGTGGAGAGTGAACGGACGTGATTTTCATTCTTCACAATCTGAGAGAAGGGGGGCGACACTTCTGGGTAGAGCAGAGAAGATAGATTTTCGCCCACTCGAAATTCTTCTTGTTGCTAGGGAATACTCTAGAAGGTCTCGGGGTTTACGATCAAGAGCTAGATCTCGTGTGCAGAGATCTAGTGCGTGGAAGATCTTTTCCTCGACTCCGATTTCACCGGTATTACACAAACAGGCATATGATTCTAGATCTGTTTCCGCTTTCAAGATCTGAATTCATATGTTAATAATTATTGAAATTAATTAAATCTACATCCGAGGGATCCCGGATCCAATACGAAGATCGTCCGAAATATATTCGAAGAGAAGAATCAGAGGAAGAATAGAGATTGCAGCCCGCATTAAATTCATTTTAATCCATAACATTTTGGATTTGTACAAGGATTCGTATTTATTTATCAAATACATACATAAAATTTGTGTTTACACTCCTATAGTTAGGAAAATGAGAAGTGAAGTAGTCGAAGGGTCGATCCCGGATTAGTGAATCATTGATAATAAAATGGAATTTCACATGATTAGTCACTAAAGTAGTCGAATGAGTTGAAATTCTCGTATAATTAGTGAAACGGGAGGTAAAGTAGTCGAATGGTCCACCCTGAATTAGTGGATTAATGATAATAAAATGGAATTTCACTTGATTAGTCACTATTAGAGTGGAACCAGCTCAAATTCTCGTATAATTAGTGAAAGGTGAAATGGAGAATAGTCGATCAAGAATTAGTGGATTAGCTATAATAAAATAAAATTTCGCTTGATTAGTCACTAATTGAGTTGAATCAGTTGATCCTTAGATAATCTTTGAAACATGAAGTAAAGTAGTCGAATGGTCGTTCTCGGATTAGTGGATAATAAATTCGAATTTCATTTGATTAGTCACAAAGAGAATCGAATCGCTTGAAATCCTCAAGTAATTAGGGAAATAAGTTGTGAAGGAGTCGTCCAGTCGAATCGGTTCATTTTCTTCATATAATTAGGGAAATGTGAGCATGCTCCTCGAATAAGCTATTCGGAATGAGTGGATTAATGATAATAAAATGAATTTTTAATTGACAAGACAATTGTCGAGTTGAGTTCCTTGAAATCCTCTAGATGGATGCAAGTATTATACTAGTAATAAGTATAATGCAAGTTTTTTGTCATTTTTATTTAATATGTAAAGAATCAAATTAAGTTCTTTTTAACTTTTTTTGAATTACTAAATTTTTCCGCTTCGAAAGACTTTCATTATAATATTCAACCATGTCACAAAAATTTAGTATTATTTTTCGAAAACAATTCACGTATAAAACATTGGGATGGGAAGTTCGATTATTTTTTTCTTAAATAATTTACTACTCCCTCCATCCCATTTCAATAGACCTATTTTTCTAATTGGGCTGTCCCACACCAATTGGCCAGTTTCCTAAAAGGGAAAGGATTATCCATTATTAATCACTCCATCATCCACTCACCTCTCAGCACGTATTACAATATAATTTAAATCCTAAAAGTTTAAACTATCATAATGTGCTCGTTTGTTCTCCGATTTTATAATTTTTATATCAAATTAAAGGTCTTGATACGATTTTTCATTTAAGATCAAATATCAATATGTTTTTATGTATTTATGATGATTTAATTTTAAAACAATGAAATTTTCATTAAAATATTAAACACTACACTTTATCTCTATACACACTCTCCTAAAATCCCGTGCAAAAAAAAATTAGCCTGTTTAAATGGGACTGATGAAGTACTAAATATTAGTAACATGATAAATATAATCAGAACTTTAATAAACTGAAATGAGAGTGGGGTAGTACTACATTTCCATGTTGGGTGGGTGTGATGGGTCCCACAAAAAAGTAATACAGCATAGTGAAAAGGTGTGGTTTTGTCGGCTGAAAAAAAATGTGGGAGCTTGTTAGGCTGGGAAAACGTTTTCAACCAAGCACGTCCCGCTTGTTTTAATTACAAAGTGGGGTTTGGATATCCAAAATATCCGATCTCAACAATCAACATACTCAAATAGCCGAACCCATGTAGACATACTTAATTTTGAGGGAGGGAGTAAAATTAAACGTGCATTAATGCTTATATTGATTTTTAGTACATTTCTTTCTTTTAAAAAAAATAAAATAAAATAAATAAGACTTACATTAAAATCCTCACATTCAACTCTAGATCTATTATAGAATTAATGCAGGTATATATGTGCGTCTCTAATTAAACTAGCAGTATTATAAAATTATCATCACCTAAAAGGGAATAATAGGAAAAGAATTGTATGAACAAAATATATTTTATTCAGAAAGAATATCAAGAATAAAAAGTAAAAAGAAGAAGAAGAAATTGGCAAAGTCGATGCTACAAATACAAGAAATGATATATTACTTCCCCATTCGTGGGCACATTTGTTGTTTTATTATTTTGATATTACTTTGTTCGCTTTAAAATGATAAAACAATAAAGATGTACACTAAGGTGCCACGAACGGCGGAGTAGTATCATTTATGCTACAAATGCCATATATATTTTCACCTGAAAACCACCACTCATAGCCTGCCATGTGTGCAAGCAATTTTATTTTATTAATTATTTCACTTTTGTTTAGTTTAGTTCATTAGGCTACCCACAATGTTGATTTCAATAAAGTGGGATCTCTCCCACTTTCCGGTGGAGAGATCCGACTCCCGGAGAGATCCTCAATGCATAAGATCTTTCCGGGATATCTCCTATTTTTTTATTATTTTTTTCTTTTTTTTTAATTTCTTAAATCTTTTATATTTTAATTAATAATTCATTTTAATTAATTTAATTCTAAACCACACCCATTAAAACTAATGTTATTTATTAAATTGAAATAGTAGACATTACATGAAAAATAATTAAACATCAACATAAAAAAAACAAAAAAAAACACACACAACTTAATCAACACGACCACTACGAGTTCATAATTCCCCAATCAAATCGTTGATGAGGTTTTCGTGATGCACCGAATCGCGTATAGTGAATGAGCGTTCAGCATACTCGTGAAAGGATGCGGGACCTCCTCGTTCCACCGTAGGCCCGCTGCTGCTAGAAGTTTCATCTTCCGGAGGAGCCCATTGCGTCACCATTGGCCCTTTGTTCTCGATTATCATGTTGTGCATGATGATGCAAGCATACATAACATCTTGTATATGATCGCAGAAGTATAGTCTCGACGGGCCTTGGATGATTCCCCACCGCATCTTCAGTACGCCAAAAGCCCTTTCGACGTCTTTTCGAGCCGACTCTTGCTTTGTTTTGAAAAGTTAAACTTTAGGGTCAGCTGTGGCAGTTGAGCTTGAGATGAAAACGGGCCACTTCGGGTATATCCCGTCGGCGAGGTAGTATGCCATGTTGTATGGTCGTCCGTTGGCCGTGAATTGAATTGGCAGAGCTATCCCATTCACAACGTCGCTGAAAATAGGTGACTGGTTGAGGACGTTGATGTTGTTGTTGGAGCCCACAACTTCAAAAAATGCGTGTCAGATCCACAGATCGTAAGAGGCCACCGCCTCTAGGATGATCGTGGGAAACCCCTTATTGCCACGGACGTATTGACCCTTCCACGCATTCGGGCATTGCCTCCATACCTAGTGCATGCATACGATGCTACCTAGCATCCCCGGAAAGCCGTGGATCTCCTCGTGCATATGGAGCAGTCTTGTGCAATCAGTTGCATCGGGCCGCCGCAGATAGTTGCCTCCATAAACTGTCACATCCCGATTTTCGTGATATTGAATTAGTGGAATCGAGATGCGACTGGGGTAGGGTAAAAAGGATAATGAAGGGGTTTACAGAGTTAATTAAGTCCAATCCAGTGATACTAACTCGAAATGAATCGAGAAGCACCATTATTCACCCAAGGATACCTTCGTAGTAATATCGAAAGCCTTTTACTCATTATTAACCAATTCTTTTACGAGTTTTAATTAAGTCCAAAGCTTATAAATAAAGCACATAAAGACAGTGATGGACCACACCGCACTACAGTCGATCACAACATGCAGTTCTATATTAAATAACCGAGGCGGACCAGACCGCACTACAGTTGTGCTTGAAGTGTTTGAAATTAAAAGAACTGGAGTTTGAATATTTTCAAAAATAAATAGAAGGTTTTTATTAAATAAAAACGTGTAAGTATATATATTAGTGTATTTTTGAAAATATCATTTTATAAGATTAAGCCTAATTTCTGGAAAGGACAAGTATAATTTAAAAAGGTTTTTGAGCGATTGGCTGAAGCGAATAAAAGTATAAGTATAGTATTCGATTTTATAAAATATAAGTATATATTAGTAGTCGATTTTTATGAAAACATAAGTATGCGGTTTTTATAAATATAGCATGCGATTTTCTTATAATTATAGTAGTTTTAATATATATAAATATATAGTATTAACATGCAATAATATAATTATAGTATATAAGTATAGCATGCGATAGTACGAGTATAGCATATGATAGTATAATTATAGTATATGATAGTACTAGTTTAGCATGCGATAGTACATGTGTAGTTTTTAATGGTATAAGTTTATCATGTAATATAACATAAGTAAGGCATGCAATAAACGTATGAAAGAAGTTAAGATATAGCGGAAGTGTACGAGATAAGTTATCACGAATCGTATTGAATAAGTTTTAGGTTATCGAATTATTAAAGCTTATTATCTTGGAGTATTTTATTAGACGAGGGAGGAAAAGTGTTACGTCAAATCAATGACGAAGAAGAATAGAGTATCGAATATAATTCGAAGGAAATAGAACATAACCAAAAGTCCACGGCCTCGTCGGCATCTCCTCGTCGCCCTCTCTCTTCTCTCGAGCCTCGATCACTCCCCAAGCTCCTGTTCGAATTCTGCAAAACAAAGAAAGTTTCACAGGGGCTAAGTGCAAACCATTTGTACCCAGTGGTGATAGGTGCTCCACAAAAAGAAAGCAGGATTCGGGAAAAGAGGAGGGAGAAAAGAAGGAAGTTTTCGAGCAACTGCTCAAGTTACGGTACCGACTGGACATTCATGTTACTCTTATAAAAATATATCGACTT
Source organism: Mentha longifolia (assembly GCA_001642375.2). Classification (NCBI taxonomy): domain Eukaryota; kingdom Viridiplantae; phylum Streptophyta; class Magnoliopsida; order Lamiales; family Lamiaceae; genus Mentha; species Mentha longifolia. The sequence continues at coordinate 4,646,063 of CM038111.1, read as the reverse complement.
AACGGGCTCTTCGGTCCCATCCATTATATAACGCCCTTGACTCAGCAAAATGATACAGAATGAATCTTCTTAGCATACGTTGCTAAGTCTATTCACCGAGGTTACACCACCTCTCTCTAGATGCAAGGTAGGTAAACCCCAACCCTCGCATCGGCGCGCGCAATCACCCGAAAGATGTGTAAGATCTAAGCGGAAAATCTGATCATGATAAGAGCCTTAAACACCAAATGTCAGTTTAAAAATAGAACAAGTGTTTTTCCCGAATATCAAGCCTGCGAAAGAAAGTGAGCTTACTAGCTCGAGAATAGTATATATATATAGAATGAAAAATCGTCCACCTTTACCGAAATACTCTCGTTCAAAATTCCTTTGGGAATATTCCTACAACAATTTTATAGATAGTAAGGTATATAGACTTTCTATTTTGGTATACTCGAACTTAGACACTTTCTATTTTAAGACAATTATTCTTATATCGTTTTAATTATTAAATTCCTATTTCGGACGTTCGCATGGATTCGACATAAGAAGAAAAGTTGTTATAAATATTTATTAGAGCAATATTAATTAAAAAAATTAGCCATGCAAGGTGGTGAAAGAAAAATAGAACATTAATTATTTATAAGTCGGCGACGACATTTTTAGAAAATAGGAAAATAGGGTTTTCGCAAAATGTCAACTTTCGATAGCTTTCGAGGCGTCGAATCAAAAAGCGGTAGAAGGGTAAAATGATCGTAGCTTCGACGTGGACTCAAAACAACAAACGGTTTTAAGATCGGATAAGTTTAGACATAGTAAAGCATGCTTGTTCGAAAATTAATATTAAATCACGTAAGCATAATTCATGCAAATAAACTTCATAATAATGATGCATGCAAGACCATGAACGCGTGAACACTAACTAGACTTAGAATGGTGGTCGGGAAGTAGGTCGGCGGCGGCGGCGGCCATTGTTTCCGGCGTACCTTCGAGCTTGATCTCCGGCTATGGCGAGCTCGGCGATGACTAGTAAGACTAGAACTAAGAAGTTGAGCTAGGATAGAGGGTATATATGAGGAGAGGAAAGTGTTTGGAGCTGAGAGTGGCTTCGGCGAAGAAGAAGAAAGAAGAGATGAAGAAGATGATGACGGAGGAGGTGATCGGTGGCTATGGAGTTTGGACGGTGGCCATGATGATGGCGATAGGAAAATGAAGAAGAAGATGAAGAAGATGATGAAGACGAAGGGGAGAGAGGGCTGTATAGAGTGAAGGCGAGAGGGAGGGAGAAGATGATGGTGATGAGCGAAGAAGAAGAGTGAGGATGGGGCGCTATTTATAGAAGGGGAAGGCGGAGGTTGCGAAGAAGAAGAAGATGGCGAGGGGGGATGTTATCTCCCAACTTGATGAAGATGACGATGGTGATGATGGAAGGATGATTGGAGGTGGGGTAGGGGAATGTGTGGGAACTTGTTCCTAGTACGTACTAGGATGGGCGGCTATTGGGGTAGGGGGAATGTTTGTTCTTCAAGTGTTTTATGTATGTGCGTGTGTGTGTTGGTAGCTATGGGTGTGTGTGTGTGTTGCTTAAGTGTATGCATGTGTATATGCAGTGGCGACTCCAGGATTTATAATTCGGGTGTGCAAAAAATAATTATATACTCCCTCTGTCTCACTTCAATCGTCCCACTTTCCTTTTTAGTAACATTAATAGTGTCATCTTACAATAATATCAATGAATAAAGTAAAATTACAACTATACCTAATTTAAATTTCGACGATGCTTCATTACTTGAAAGTGATCGGCAACATCATTATCAAAAACTCGTAGAAAAAAATATCTCTCTCAGTGAAATTAACTAAACGATCATTTAAAAATTGATTTTTCATGCTATTTCGCAACTTATTTTTGATATAAGTCATTCTGAAAAATATTCTCTCGACACATATAGTAGCAACCAGAAGAATTAACACCAACTTGATGAGCAAAAGTACTAAAGGATAAGTCACGTATCTATTTGTTAACATTAACAATATTATAAAATTTATTCTAATTATTTAAAATGAATATATACACATACATATATATATATACATATAATACTAATATAAAAAAAAAATTGGGGGTACAACTGTACCCCATTGCACTATGCTGGAGTCGGCCGTGTGTATATGTATATAAATAGACGTGTGTGTGTGTGCATGTGCTAATGTATGTTTATGCATGTGTGTTGTGTTCATATGTATATATCATATAATAGGCAAGTATGCATGATATATATATATATACTCCGTATATAATAAAATACTCAATTATTACTCAATGAAATAAATGTAGAGATAAGGGGTTGACTCTAGCAAGTGGAAAGAAATCTTGGGGGCTAAGAATGTTTAACAATTAAAGACGAGAGGTAGAAATATTTTATGGTGTGGTATTTTTGGTATTCGATCCACAATTAAAATAATACTCGACATGCAAATGAACTCCATTTTTAGAAATAAAAATGGCGACGGGTTTGAAATAATTTACTCGAAATTATCATGCTTTAAAAGACTCGAGAAAAATAGTAAAAATATTTTTAGGAATTTTTGAAAGTCGAACGAAGATAATTAAAAAGGAATATTTTGCAAAACAAGTCCGAAAATTGTCCAGTTTCTTTTATTAGGCTTCTAAGATATTTCTAATCTTAAGGGATTTATTAGATATTTATTAGGAAATTTTATTAATCCTAATTAATTTCTAACTCAATTTTTCGGGTCGTTACAGAACCAGTAACCATCGACCTACAGAAGCGCTTCAGGCAATCGATGGTCGTGCTCTCTCCCATTCGCAGATACTCGTCGAGGTGGTCCGCCGGGCAGCCGTTTCCGAGTTGACGAAGCGCAGCAGTACACTTCTGAATTGCTGTGAAGCCAGGCTTTCCAAGAGCATCTCGACGTTGAGTGAAGAAAGGATTGCGTGCCTTCAGTGCTTAGACCATGTGTAAGAACAAATTCCTCAACATACAAAATCGGCGTCGAAATATTGCGTCGCCGTAGGTTGGCGTATCACCAAAGTAATCCGCCATCAGTTGGGCAGCACCGCCGAAACGATTTCGCTCTATATAGGACCTCTGTGCTGGACGTCGTCGGCGCGTCGTATGGTCATCTTCCGTCATCTGTTGTCGCTCCTCGAATATAGATTGGATCAGTTGGTGTGATTTTCTCAGTTGTTCGAACGCTTGTGGCACTTCGTCGGAGTCGTTCGAAGAACTCGATGAGAAAGACATTTTTTTTTGGGAAATTTTTGGAGAAATTTGTAAAAAATTGAAGATGAATTTGTGTGTAAAGAAGGAGAATTGTGTGATATGTGAGTGTGTGGTGTGTTGTATTTATAGGAGAAAAATGGGAAAGAGCCGTTTGTGGCTCAACGGCTAGCCAACGGCTAGCAATCAATTATTATTATTATTTTTTTATTTCGCTGATATTTGAATTTAAAAAAAAAAAAAAAGCCTTGCGATCCGATCCTCGCACGCTCCTCCGCACTCCACCCCTGCGATCTCGTCGCCCCCAACGCGGCTATGGGATCGATCCCGGGATCGCTGGCGGCGGCGCACCCAGCGATCTCGGCGCGTTGGGGGTCGCCTTAGTTGTGGCTCGGCTCGTGGGCCCATTCTATTTCCTCCATCTGACATCTCCGCTCACTTCTTCATTGCCATTTTTTTTTTTCAATTTTCAATGAATTGAAATATTTACATTTATTAAATGAAGTTGATATTTAAATTACATGCAATTTAGAGGTAATAGGGTCAAATGCCCACTTTCATATAAGAATATTAATTTATACACACCCTAATTATTTTACACACTTTCTACCCTCTTTTTTAAATTGAGAAAATTCTACCCCTTAATCCCCAAACCAAATTCAAATTCTGAAAATTAGAATCTCCAATTTTATATACCCATTTTATCTTTCTTCATTCTCTCTCTCTTTCTCTCCCCCTCCACTCCCATGCCAAAATCCAGTCGGAGCTCTTCCACCGGCAAAGTTGAAGCTTCGGCGAAGCTATGGCGACAGAGACAGGAAGAGAAAGCGTGATAGGGAATCAGACTCCGACCGGCGGAGGCGTGAGAGGATGGAGCGCTTGGCTGAGAAAGAGTGGGAGATTGAGCTTTCCGCCATCAAACTCGAGCGTGATGAATTGCTGCAAGCTCGACCTTTGCTAACTCGAGCACTTGAAACGGAAGACTTTGAGAGGTTGGTGGATCTCGGGCTAGAAAGACAATATGTCGCTAGTGAGTTTTTTTTTTTTTTTAACCGCTAGTGAGATGTTTAATAATTGAAGTTGCAGCTGCGTGCGTGCGCCATTCATTTGTCAAGAGACCAAAGATGGGACAGGTAATTAATACTCATTCTACACAAAATTCTATCCTTATACTTAAGATTTTAGAGAAAACAACATACATTTGGTTCCTTTTTTTATTCTTTTTTTTTTCTTTCTTTTTTTCTTGTTGTTGAATTTGTATAATATGTTGTTATAGGTTGTGAGGACATTGGACACAATGCCTTCGACAAATTTAACAAACGGAATGAGAGTTGGACATTGTGCTTTGGTGATTTGTGATTGTTCTCTGTTCGCAAGTGTTTTGATTTATTTTTGTTTTGTTTTAAATTATTTTGTTTTGAATGTTGTGTGGGAGGAATGAATCGCAGAGAAATATTCGTACCGATAATCATAGGTAATCGGTACGAATTGAACAATATTTATACCGATAGAAATATAGAAATTTTTTGTTGTCGAGATATGTGAAGGGTTTTGCTGCTATATGTTTATTTTCCAGTTGCTCTTGAACTACCTTTTGTGTATTTTGAGCTTCTTGTTCTCTCTAGAGTAGATTTAATGCTATTGTTGTTTCTGAATTCGTACTACATTATAGGTAATCGGTACGAACTGACCGATATTCGTACCGATAATTATAGGTAATCGGGTACAAATTGAACAATATTCTTACCGATAGAAATATAGAAATTTCTTGTTGTTGAGATATGTGAAGGGTTTTGCTACTATATGTTTGTTTTCCAGTTACTCTTGAACTACCTTTGTGTATTCGTACCGACATGTTTGTTCTCTTTAGAGTGAATTTAATGCTATTGTTTTTTCTGAATTCGTACTACATTATAGGCAATCGGTACAAATTGACCGATATTCGTACCAATAGCTTCATACTTAACTATGTAATTCGTACTATATTATAGGTAATCAGTACGAATTAATTGATATTCGTACCAATAGCCATGTACATACTAATATAGTTATAAAATTCTTATCCTGATTGTTGGTATGGATTTAACATTCCGTACTTCTTCTAGAAATTTTTTTGTTAACAAATGTGTTGTGCTACTGATAGGTACGAATATTCGTATTCTTACCTGTTCGTATTACAATTGGTCTTATTTTTGTACGAATTTGACATTTCGTACCTCGTACCATTTCACTGTTAATACCAAAAACAAGAAAAAATAACTGAAAAAATGAAAAAAAGAAGATATAAAAAAGGAAAAAGGACTCAAAAATAATAATAAAAAAGACTGAAAAAAAAAGGAAAAAAGAAAAATAAAAAAAAATAGGAAAGGCCCAAAAAAAAAATAATGAAAAAAGGACTGAAAATTAAACTAAAAAGAAAGCTGAAAAAAAAATCTGAAAATAAAAAAAATAAAAAAACGAAAATTAAAAAAAACCTGATAAAGAAAAAAGAAAAAAAAATACTGAAATAAACTAAATAAAAAAAGTAATGAAAAAGGAAAAGACAAAAAAAAAAACCAAAAAAACAAAAAGAAATGAAAGGTAGAGAGAGTCTTTATAAAGGAGAATGAAGTAAGATGAGTTTGAGACCATGTGCATAAAAAGACAAATTAAGGGTATAATTGTTCTTTTTATAAAAATTGGGTATAAAGTGTGTAAATTAAATGGGGTTGGTAGAAGTTGATTTTTTTATATGAAAGTAGGTAGTTGACATTTTACCCTGCAATTTATTATATCCAAAAAATTTATTTGGTTATCTTAAAATTTTTAAATTTATATTTGTGTCATATACTGTTAATCTGAAAAAATAATTTTGGGACCAAGGATCTCAATTCTATGAAGTTTTTTCGAATTTTTATTGTTTTATTTTGTAAATTCTCATTACCAATGGTATGGACGGCATTTCATCCAAATGTGTAAAGATAACTTTACTTGATTAATAATTTGATGTAATTAATTCGCTATAAAAACTCTTAAAACTTTATAATGTCATGATAAAAATTATTTTCAAGATTCGTTATCAATTAAAAATATATTACTAATATTTTAATACATAAATAGTAAAATTTTCATTTATATAATCTTTTAGTATTATTACACTTATGAGTAAAATTTGTGCCAAGGTGAATAATTTTATCTTTCCATTGTCGTTGACAACGACCCGATCATGTCTTTGTAGTGTGATTCGTCACATTTTACTTCACGATGGATTTTTTTATCGTTAAATTCAACGACAAATTTTTAATTTGAGATGTTTTTATTGTGATTGTTTCATATTTTTTGAACTGCATTGAGTTACAAGAATTCTTACTCCAAATAGTTACAGTTGATTTTGTCTTCTTATGAGTTTACCTAGATTTCTATTACAGTATTATTTTTCTTTTCTTTTCTTTTTTTTTTTTTTTTTATCGGAAAAGGGAAATCATCTTATTAAGATCAAAAAACAAATTAAAAGTTCAGTCAAAAAAAAAAAAAAAAAACGAATTAATAGTCTGTAATTAAAAGTCTTTATTCTGATTGGTCTTGTGTGCAGTCTGCTTCAGCAGATATACTTATCTCTCTTCGGCATTAATTGACGCGTTCCTTCTTCAAATAATCATTTCACAGGATTCAAATCAGAAATCACTGTTCATCTTCGTTTCATTTACCCTCTGCTCTCTCTCTTTTTCCTTCTCTTCTTCATTGCTCATTTTATTTTTTCATGGAATGGGTTTATGGATCGTGGCCTGTACGCTACTGGTACAATGATGAAAATGGAGAAGGAATTCTAGAGGATGGCACTTCCATAGCCATTAAACACGAAAATCTCCAGGTTTCTCGATTTAAACTCTTTTCTATGCGCCACAAAAATTTATGGTTGCCTGACATTGGAGATATAGATACAGGATGGGTTTTGTATACTAAAGGTGGTTGCACATTCAATGATTATTTGGCTAATAATCCTTTTGTGTTTGAGTTTTTTCTCCCTATCTCTCTCCTACACTTGAGAATCAGAATCACCCACAAGTAAGCATTAGATATCTGTCGAATGAGTTTCGTGGGTTTTGTAGGGGCTTGGTAAAACTCTTTATTCACATGCACACCTTCAATGTGGCACTCATTGACTCAGAATTAGATTTTTCAGATTTAGTCGTTTTAAATGGCAAACTCATTTTGACAAAACCAAATTTCTTTGAGACTAACAATGATGATTGGAGAAAGGAAGATTTTAGAAAGCTAGCTAATGTATTTCAAACTGCTTTTGATTATTATGGTGATGGACAGCCTCCTCTTGATTTCTCAGACCTTCTTGACTGTTTGAGAAATTATAATCACGGGTTAGAATTTTTTCTATTCTTTTTTTTATTATTTTTAATTTTAGTCTTCATTTATAATTTTTTCAGTTTCTGATTTGTTCCTGTTTTACTTTATTTTTTTATGTAGGCGTGGGGACTATATGTTCTTAAAGAATCATTTGGCTTTATTGAAAACGGTAGAGTCTTGGGTGCATGGTTTTGCATTGCACAATGCAATACTTTTTATTTATTTATGGGGATATGTATTATGGGGGCCCCATTACCTGCAGCCCACCCCAACCTCGTCCCCCTCCCCACCCCCTAAAGTCCTGGACCCCACTCCTCATTTCAGAAACATACTTAATTTTTTTAATTTGAATTTATTTATTGTTCTTTAAATGTGCAAAACAATGAATTTATTTTTTATTTTTTACTTTTTTATTTATAATATACATTCAAGATACTAGTTCAAAAAAAAAGTGGCTGATAAATTTATTTTTATCCTTATTTTTTATTTTCCAGTTTATAAAATAGAAAAAAGAATGAAGAGGTATAAAAGTAACAGTGGTTATTATTTATCTTTTTTTTATAAAAAAAATGGCTACTTTTTATCTTTCTTTTAACAAAGTGGTTAGTTTAACTTTTTTTCAGCTATCTCGGAACAATGTTTTTATTTTTCAAAAATATTTTACCCATTTAGATGTCGTAAATTACAGTTTGTACTTTAATTAAATTTTTTTACGTTTATGGGCGCTTAGTGTGAAATAAAATTCTGATATTATTTAAATTTGAGTAATTGATTTGCACGTTAAATGTCATTCATTTAAAAAAATATATTACTTAGTATATGAAAAATGCTATTAGAGATGAAGTATTTATGACATAATTTGTGCAATAATATCATAAATATTTTGTACATATATTGAAAATATTGAATGAAATTAAGCGTTATTCATTTCAATCTTTATTTTTAAGATTAGTACTACCTCCATCCCACTATATTAGGCCACTTTCATTTGATAGACATTTCGCGCACGCATTTCCACCGAAACCTAGTACGGGTTTTAAAATATAATTTTGTAGTATTTGAAATGGAATACCACTCCGGTCCATGACCATAAAAATATAAACTATACTCATCTGAACCAAAATATCTATAATGAGTTGACTTTGACTGATTTTTTTACTCATTTTTTAAAAAAAAAATTAACATTTTTTTTAAAATTTCTGATGTTTTTCGGATTGGGGCAATTGAGACTACTAGCACCGAATAATCCCAATAGTTGAATATTTTTATTTTTATTTTGTTTTTGAATTTGTTTAATGTTTTTTTTTTCAAATTCTTCATTTTTTTTTTTTCTGATGTGTTTTTGGATGAGGACTACTGAGACTATTAGCACTAAATAGTCTCAATACGTCCAAATAAAATGAAGAAATCCTAATTCTGAAATAAACTATTGTGACTATTAGCACCAAAATAGTTCCAATAGGCCCAATTAGTTCCAATTAGGGATGGACTGGTATGACATATTGAAAAAATTTCGCCGTACTGATACCGTACTGAAAAACTTCGGTATGCACTTTTTCATACCGTTATCGTACCGTACATTTCGATATACCGATTTTTAGTATAACGAAAATTCGGTATGGAACAAAGTCCATACTAATACCGTACCGGTTTTTCGGTATACCGTATTGAAGTTCAGTATTTACGGTATACCGAAAAATCGAATCTTGTACCCGAAAAAATTTATATTCGATTTTTTTATTGGGATTTTGTTCCTTTATGAAGATTTTTTTATTGGGATTTTGTTCCTTTATAATGATGGTTAAAAAAGTATTTTTGTTATAAGAATTGGCTACTTTTATGTATTATCACTTTAAATTATTTCATATTTTACTTAATTAAATCCTATTTGTTAAAATATGTGACCCCAAACCATAAAATTAGAAGAAAAAAAAATCAAAAATATCGATAGTAATAATAATAATTAAAAATCTTAATTAATTGATGATTTTATTTGATTAGTCACCAATCTAGTTGAGTAGGTGTAGATCCTCGAATAATTAGTTAAAAATGTACTCCCTTCGTCCCGGAGATATAAACACATTTCTTTTCGGCACATGATTTAAGACAAGAGTGTTTAGTGTTTAAAGTGTATTGTGTATAAGGATGTAATGTAGTTTATGTGTTTATGTATATTTAAAACCAGAGCACCATAGATACATAAAAATATATTGATGTCTGATCTTATATGAAAGATCGTATCAAGACCTATAATTTTGTTATCACTAATCCACTAATCCGAGATCGACCCTTCGACTACTTTACCTCCCGTTCCACTAATTATTTGAGGATTTTTATTTCCCTTTCACTAAAGATCCGAGTATTTCGACCGATTCAACTCCATTAGTGACTAATGAAGTGAAATTTCATTTCATTATTTCACTAATCTTGGATCGACACTTCTACTACTTTCATTCCCCTTTCACTGATTACTTGAGGATTTGAACTGATTTAACTCCTTTAGTGACTAATGATGTGAATTTTATTTTACTATCACTTCCACTAATCCGGGTCGACAGTTTCACTATCTTCATTTTTGTTTCACAAATTATTCGAGGATTTTCACTGATTCAACTCCATTAATCACTAATCAAGCGAAATTACATTATGTTATCTCTTTGACTACTTTACTTCATGTTTCAATATCTACGATGATAAAAATCCGGTTACAAGTTTTAGTGTCATAATAACTCCCTTATACTTGAATTATTATTATTATTATTATTATTATTCTTATTATTATTATTATAAACACCACCTACATGACCAAACAATAAACAAATAAAACTAAAAAACAAATTTAGATTAAAATCTATAATACACTTTTCATGAATGAAAACAAAAAAATCCAATATATTGCTCTCATATGTAAATAGAAACCCATTTTATTACTATTTAAAATTAATAATATTTAAATAAAACAAAATTTTGGGAGTGAGGCGGCGAAGGGGGGGGTGGGGTGGGGGAGAGATTGGGGTTCTGTAAAAGTTTAAAAAGTAAAAAGGTAAGAGTAATTAAATATAGAAAAAAAATAGCATTGCAATGCAAAGGTTTGCAACAAAGCATCTCCCATTGAAAACACCCAAGAGATTGAGCATGATTCGAGGCTTCCGCGAGAAGCGCAAGAAGATTCCTGAGGAAGATTATCGATATATCTTGGAATCTATGTCCGGCTGCGAACATGATTGGACTACTGATTTTTGTGATAATTTCAGACCAGAGTTTGGGGTGGCAAATGATTGCTACAAGCATACTCATAAAGGCGAGTCGCAACCGGTCTACTACCTTACCGAAGATGAGAGACAAGAGCCTGCTGATTTGAGATACACTGCAATCAGATTTGCTAGGGATACCCCGACAATATCTGGAAGGTAATATATAGTTATATCCTTAATTGTTTTTTTATTTATCTTTGATTTTAATCCATTCATCTCTTGTTCAGTATCGGGATGAGGATCAGGATCAGAGCAACGAATATGAAGAAATGGAACTAGAGATGACCTCCATGTACTTCTTTACTGAGCATTTGCTAAGCTTCCATCGGGCAATACATCACCTTCACATGCTACACATTTTCATGGAATATTGAGGAGAATGAGGAGAAGAATTGAAGAGCAAGAAAATGATGTCGAGTACGTTTGATCATTAGCATGGAATCTTCAACGAGAGTTAATTTTATCTGTAATTAACAGTGTTCCAAGTACTTTCCAAGTATTGATTTTATTTGATGTAGCTGGTTTGATCGACTTAGTATTGATCTTAGCTTTATTCACATAGCCTTCATTGATATTAAATTCTCATATAGTAGCATGGATCAAAATCATTTTTTGATTTATTTTCCAAGCTAGTATATAAAATGTAGAGCTGTAATCAGCCTACAACACCAAATTCATCACATCGTCAAAATATGGATTACAGAGGAATACATTTAGTTTTTAGTCAATTACACCAAGTATTAGATAATTTCTTGTACATTCACACAGATCCCAACCCTTACAGCACAACATTAAATGAAGGAAAAAAAAAAAGAGAGAAAATATAAACAAGAATCCCAAAACAGAAGTGAAAAAGGAAACAGTTCCACTATATCCGAAGGGATCAGAGTCGTCAAACGAATAGTTGCTGCTATGGTCAAGGCCCCTCAAGCTACTAATGGAGTCGAACCTACTGAAGTTCTCTCCACGAGGTGAAGATGCATGATCGCTTGTGCTGAATGAATCATACCTTGAGAAACTGTTGAAGGGGTCTCTTGCATCGTTGCCATATTTTGGTGAATTACCTGCCCTTGAAAGTGGGGTTGCTCGGGACAGAATTCTCAAAGAACAGGTTACTCTTAGGGAAGGCACTTTCTGCGTGTGGAGAGCTGCTTATTTCTGGACTTCCACCAAAATCAATTAGAGCCAAGGAAATATTTTCGTCGTTCTTTGCAGCATCCGGATCCTGGGAGTGATGAGGGATTGATGGTAAAGTAGCATCGGAAATAGGAACGAAAAAGATGATTTTGATCAGAGCGAGACCATAACCATTCTTGAAGTAAAACTGAAGTAACATAAAAAACACACAGTGCTGGAGAATGAAACTAAGCTGCCTATCCTATCCTTCACCTCTTCTTTGTTCTAAGAAAATTATCTTGAAAGATGGACAGTGGCAAAGGAGGTGCATGGGCTCGATATGGATATGAATAATGAATCTTAAGTTGAAAGTCAATAAAGACTTTTCACTCCAATTTGTACTGGGTGTAAAACTTCCGTCGAGTAATTACTATCAAGCCTATGAAAACATTTCTGGCAAAGATTTAAGAATTCCACAAGGACTTAAATTTCATGCATTATATTTTAAAAAAAATGACTAAATCGTGGTGTCATAGATATACTCCGTAATAAAAAAAAGCAGATAACAAAAACACTTGCCTCAGTATTGAAGCCCCACACTGAATCAATATCATCATTGTTGTCAAAATCACCCCAAGAAGGCTCATCAAAGCCTCTGCATGTCGAGGAAAAAGATGAGGAACACGCACTGAAGAAACTTACAGTACAGTTTGGTCATTTAGAAAGCTCAGCCATGTTGCAGAGTGTGAAAAAGTGTACCTGTGGGTTTCAGTGTCACCGTCAGTGCTTTTTCTAAAATGATCCTCCGAGTATTCTTTAGACGGACTTTTCATGTGTTATTGGCCTCCCTGGACTTCCAGGAGGACTCTTTGACTCGTCTGCACTAAAAAACTGATTCTACATCAAAGGGACTAGCCTCGGCAACAAAGGGTTTCCCAGGTGTGGAAGCATTTGATGGCGAGTCAGGGGAATAGCTATGGGTTGGAGAAGAAATTTCTCTCTGAACAGATGCTGACTTGCTATTTTCAGGAAGAGCAACATCAAAAGGAAAATCATGTAAAACAAAATAAACTGCTGCTAGAATTCACTGAAAAAAGCACATTAAATGTTGGGGGTGCTTGGCAAATATGTGGTAACCCTTTGTTTTTTCACTACTATTTCCCAGAGCCCCATACCAAGCACCCCCTGAATGTAAGAGATGCCAAACCTTCATCATCAAATTTGTCCCAGTCTTCATCCCATACAGCTGCAATCTTTCGGATCCCAGGTTGCCAACCTTGAGAAATAAAAGTAGTAATTCATATTTACCAGCACATATTCAAGCAAGATACACCTTCATAATCAATGGCTAGATAATACCAAATTAGGATCGAATTAGCCATAACTTGAGAAAAAAACAATTTATGAATCAATGCGGGTACAACGGAATGACTAAACTTCAAAGAAATTAGGGGTGCGCACACCAGATCATGTAAAAAAGAAATCACTAAAAGAGACACGGAAAGAGTAAAGCTCACAAGAGAAAACTGGCAGACGGAATTCAGATTCAAAGGCAAAACTATTACCTTGGTATGTTTCTTGCAACGTTCAGCTAGCCTTCAACAGTTCCTCAAGATCCAACTGTATTTGATCAGCACGCCACTAAAACCAGGAATGCATTTGAAATACAAACTCAAATGGCCACAAGGTATGTAAAACACCAATCTCCGTCCTAGGAATCCTAGCTCAGGGGCTAACCTGAAGAATACCATCAGTGCTTCCACCTTGTTCCATTTTGTTGATTGAGTGTTGCAACTCCATCTTCCACTCCTACAAATATGTTAATTTGATTCTGAATCGATCCAATGGTAACTGCAGAGAAAGATACATTCAAGGGGGAATATGATATTCTTAGGATCTCAAGAGGCAAAGAAAATACAGTACCTGAATAGATTCACTTCTCTCCATGAAGCAGTTATGGAGTGTACCACAAACTAAATGTGAAATAACTGACCATAAATCAGACCAATTAAGATAAGAAGATTCAATTAATTTTCATAGAGAATACCAATGGAACAAAAAAACTATAATATTATTGGCTGTGGAAGATCATGTTATTCTTGATCTAGTGAGGTTGATGCATGGGAAAGTGATGGTAAAGGCAGTGTAAGTGGTTCCTACACTAGGAAGAATGACAGGACCAGTAGGCATGGATAAAGGGGGCCTCATCTGGTTACCTTGAGAAGGAAAAAATTGTGGGTTCACATTTGTACCTGGGGGTACTTGGACATACTGCTGCTTCATTCCAGTACTAGAAGGTTGCAATTGCCCAAATGGCTGGTTCATATTTGTGCTTGTAGGTGGGACCTGCTCGAACTGCTGGTTCATTGTACTGGCAGGCTGTCCAGGTAAAAGCTGTTGGTTCAGTCCTAATCTTGAAGGTACCATCCCAAACTGCTGGTTCATGCCAGTAGAAGAAGGCACTGGTCTTGGTTGTTGGCCAATGCCTGAAGTTGACAGCACCGTTCCAGGTTGCTGGTTAAAGTTTGAACTAGGGGGAGCTGCCCCTCTGAATCCAAGATTTTGAGAAGTGGCACCCACCTGTGTCAAAGGTGAAGAAGCTATGGGACGTGGCTGTGGGCAAGGTGTAGCAGGAACATTTATTTTTTTTGGGGGGGATTTGGCAGAAGTGGGGCCATTCAAGGCTGCTTTGACAATATCTGGCGTCAAGTCTTGCTTGCTTTGAGCCACGGTAACGAGCTTAAGAGCATTATAAAACTCAGGACGACTGAGGAAACCAGTGCGATTTTGGTCAGCATGCATCCATATATGCAGTAACAAATTCAATAAGTCAATGATCACCAGCAAAACATAATCATCAAAATAGGATCAGAAATTAAAGTTTCTGTTTGAAAAGGAGAGGAAGCGGGATCATATCAAAGTTCCCCATGGGCACAAAGGAAATATAAATACACAATGTTAAAATTCTCCGTAATAAATAAGTACAAGGTTATCTTTTATCAAAATACCTAAGGCAATTAATTAGGGAGGGACTGAAATCTCTGCTAGCTATGGTCAATCACTCAACTCTTTAAAATTGCCAAAGTGTAAGACAGCGAACATCATGAAATGTTGAAAAATTTACATATTAGTCCTAGCATTTGGATGCATCCCATCCCAGCTATCGGTCAGAGGTTTCAAAAATCAAAGTGTATCCCTCCATTTCACTGATACCAACTTCATCAATCATGCCTATATGAGAAAAAGGGAAGAATTGTACTATAACAACAATGGGATACTATGGAAGCAGACTATATTCATATGTCATCTCTCAATCATGATGATCGCATTTAACAGTAACAAAAAGAACTTCTAAACTTCGTGCATATATTGTAAAAGCAGTCCAGCTCCATTACATAGTATAATCAAACATGAATGTTACTCCCACTAGTCCATGACTTGATACAAACTCTTAAAATCCAAACCAACGCTGACATACATCGCGCTCCTTTCCAAAAAAGATCAAAACTTCCCACATCCAAATTGCCCAATATTAAATGCAGAGAACTGAAGCTCCACCAACGGATCCCACACCATTTCAGTCAAAGTAAACTCACAAACTAGCCAAATAAATTTGAGCTATAAAAAAAGAAGAAGAGGAAGGTATAGTAATCAAATTGACCTGCGCAAGAACTTGTCTAGGCAAATTAGATCCCTGCAGAAAAGACACCGCCTCAGCTCCACTGATCCACATACGCCTTCTGGAAATACTTCTCGAATTTCTCCATACTTACTCCCGCCATTTCTTTAGCCCCTTCTAAGAATAAATAAATAAAGGAGAAAGTGACGTCTAAGGAAAGAATAAAATACTCTCTCTCTCTCTTTCGTTCCTTCCTTCCTTTCTTTCTTTTTTTTTTTAAAAAAAATTCTTTACTTATTATTGTGTTTTGAAACTTAATTACACGCTTAATTAAATCTCCAATCTTAATCTCTCATCTAAGACGTAAATAATCATATCTCAAAACAGACACCTTAAGTTCCTCAAAATAACCAGGACTAATTGATGAAACTTGCTTTTCAAGGATGATTTGTGCACGAAAACAAAGAATTAACAGAGCAGAAAATAGAAGGACACAATGAGATTTACGTGGTTCGATCTATCGGAATAGATCTACGTCCACGGAACAAAAGAGAGTATGACTATTATTACTAGTATGCGTGTAGCTTTACAAAGATTGTCCTCCCCCTCAATCTATTCCAAGCCTCTATTTATAGGTAATTACATGGAGTTTGACTATAATACAAAGTCTTCTCCTATTTGGACTTGGACTCTTTGGCTTGATCTCCTCCTTTATGGATAAACACCGAGCTTCTAGATCTCTCTTAGAGCTTGAGTTGTAATCGATGTAGGAGTGTAGAAGTCTCTTATTTCGAGTTGGGCCGAACTGCGTAGGCCGAGCTTAATTGTCGGGGCCCAATTATATTGGGCCTGATGCTTGGGCCTAGTAGTTAGGCCATATCCTATCACATCCCCCCCCCCCAAAAAGATGTAGAAGCGAGGGTGTAACATAGGGGAAATAGTTGAGGTGGGAGTAGTCTAAAGTTTGTACCGCCTCGTTAAGACGAGGTCGGTTAAAAACTTCTCGCCCCGACGAAAAATAAATTCGACGAAGTCGAGTTTGTACCGCCTCGTTAGGACGAGGTCGAAGAAAAGTACGTTGCCCCATAAAAAAATAAATTCGACGACATCGAGCGTGTACCACCTCGTTAGGACGAGATGGGTAAGAAGGGGAAAGCGAGAATGGAACGACAGTTGGAGTCCCAAGTGAGTGGGACACGTGTCGTGTTGCGGTAGTGGGAGTTGAAAAGGGCGGAAGTTTTTTGAATAAAACTTCCACTGTATGCCACTCTCCCTCACTTTACCATAATTTCGGGAAATTGAGAGTGAGAAAACCTTGTCGCCGCTTGTCGCGCACTACCGTCGTTTTTCCGTTCGATTTCGCACAGTTTCAACCGGACATTCCTTCAGTTGGCCACTGCAGTCAATATCTACAAGTAAGTAATCCGACTATGTCTGCTAATTTGTCTCCTAGCGCTAGTGAAGATAGGTCCATGGGTTTTTCCGATTCGCCGCCGGCGACTTCCAATCGGGGTGGGGAAGCGGAAGTAGATATATATTCCATGAAATCTCCTTGTCCGGTTAAGCATAGGGTAGTTTTTCCACCGCCATTAAAGTCGAAGGATAGAGCTTTTAGCTTTTCGTCGGTCCTTAAGGGCCCAGAAATTCTTAGTCTGGCTCAAAATTATTTATTTCCCGATTATGTGGAATGGATGGTTCCTCGGGCTGAGGATAGGGCTTCGGAGCCTCCTCATGGCTTTTTTACTATTTATGAGGACTGTTTGCATCACGGTCTTCGTCTTCCCCTACTATCCAGTATTTGCCGAACTTCTGAGAAAGTGCGAGCTTCCTTTAGGTCAACTGTTTCCGAATTCTTTTTGTCAGTTATGTGCTCTTGGTGTGATGGTCAAGCGACACGGGTACGACCTTAGTGTAGATATGATTCTTAGATTTTTCCAACTTAGGGCATCCGGTGGTTGGTTTTATCTTTCCCCCCGTCTTGGCTTCAAAGTTGAGACGAAGTCGAAGGTGACGAACTGGCAGTCAAAATTTTTCTTCTGCCGGTTCGGTGAAGTCCCTGAGTTTATATGGAAGGTGGGGAAATTAGGGAAACAGAAGACAGAGTTTTGCTTTAGTGAGCTGGAAGAAAGACTCCATGGCCATATTGGAGAAGCGTTTTCCGAGACCGATCTGGCTCTTGCAGGGCTGAGCCCTTATGATCCCGCTTCGATGGAAGAGCCGGTGAAGGGTGAGGCTACATTTCTCTTTTTACTGTATACTTAATGTGAATATCATTTGACTAGCGTGGTTTCTTTTGCAGTGAAGCTAGTCAAAGACAGGAAGAGGCCGAGGTCCGCGAACGCTGTAGTGCTGGAGAAGGCGGGTTCCGAGGTGTCATCGGAACGAACTGCTAGTGTACCGGGATCCTCTCCATTGAGATCGCCCTCTCCACAACCGTTAGTTCGTCGGTCGAAGGTACCGAAGCCGAATAAGAAAGCTTCGGCCACAGGCGACAAGATTCTAGTCGTTGGCCAGCCCTCGATTAGTGCAGCCTGCCCGGTGATCGAGTTGGAAGAACAACACCGGGATTATCCCGAGGTGAGGATTTTAACCTTCTCTGTGTTGGGTTTTATGTGATGTATGCGCTGATATTGCTACCATCTGCAGGATGCCGACCTGGTGACGGCGAGCTTCCATAATTGGGTGGACGGGTTGGTGAAGAGTGCGTCCACCCTTACCAGCTATGTAAACGATGGGGTCTCGAAGTTCAATGAGACGAACCACATTCGTCGTCAGCTGGAGGAAGAGAAGGCTAGCTTGACGAGCAAGCTCGATGCTGCTGTGCTGGAGGCCAGGGAGGCGAAAAAGAAGGCGGACGATGCTGTTGCCGCAGCTGAGGCGGCTCGGAAAGAGGTGGCCGTTCTGAAGGCCAAATTGGAATCGGCCGAGGCTGATGTTGTGGCTCGCCAAGGGTCCGTTCTCCGAGCTTATACTGAGAAGCTCTTCTTATCTGAGTTCTTCTCGGGTTTTTGCGGCGACGTGGCGGAGTTAATGACAGATCGATGTGTCGCCGAGACGGTGGAGGCCGTTGCCAAGGACATTCCGGACCTCGATAAGGCGAGGTACGGACACAAGGAGGTGTCCGAGGAGGAACTCAACCGCGGCTTCGCGGAAATCGTCCTGAAAAATTTGAAGGCGGTTCCTCTCCTTGAGAACCTGGCGGCCTCTACTGACCTGCTAAGTGCCGAAGTAATTAGGGACAGTTCGGTAGATCGTGATCCAGTCATGGATGCGATCGTTGCCGAACTGAATGCCGCCCCGAAAAGAACCGAGGCTGATGGCGTAGATGGTGACGATGCTGAGTTGGAAGCCAAAGCTCCAGAGGGTGCATCTCAAAACGAGGAGGAGGTCAGTTGATCGCCTCCTCGTCTCTTTTTTTTTTTTTTTTGTAGCATGTACTTCGTCATCAGTAGGATGGCGCATTTTGCTGAATTAATGAAAACTTTATTTCTTATGAGAAATTTGTTTCCCTTTTTGTAGTCTTCTCCGTCTCCGAAACTTTTCGACGCCTCTCCTTACATAGCACAAATCGATAATTTACTTCGAACTCTTGAAGCCAAAAATAGCGAAATTCTTCATTGGAAAGACCAAGTGGGCCATATTGAACATGAAACTGAAGTGAAGCTGCAAGCCAGTCAGATTAAATCGGATGGGTTGCAGGCTCAATTGCTCGAGCTGAAGGAGAAGCATAATAGACTTAAGGAAAAGGCCAAGCGCACCGAAGAAGAATTCCTTGAGTACGAATCAATTATCCGCCGAAGCGGGAAGCCTACTATTGCCGAGGTCTTGGCCAAGGTGGATGAAAAAAGAGAGTGGCTGCAGCGTTTCCGGCGTGATTATGGCGAGGACTCTTGGGAGTACCGGGGGTTGGTTGACGAGATAGTCGAAGCCATCAACTCGTATGAGATTGTAAAAGCTCGTCGGCCTAAACTGCTTCAATACTTAACCGCTGATACGAGCTCTTCGAGTTCGGCGAACTCTGATCCGAATCCGGGAATTCTAGATGCAGCCTCAAGGGCTTTCTTGGAAGGTCCGCATGAGCAACCTCGCTTTCAAGGGGTATCCCGAGTTCCTGCTCGAAACCCGGGTAATAGAGTTTCAGTAGGACGAGGACGAGCTCGAGGTTCTGTGGCAAGGAACCCGAATCGAGCTTTGGCTGGTCGAGGCCGAGGTCGAGGCTTTTCTGCGCTTAGGGGCCGAGGTATTGCTCCTATTGATTACATTATGGGTTTGCCTTCACCTCCGGCTAGGCAGAGTTTTGCCGATAGATGGTTTAACTGTAGCAAGCCTTCGAGCTCAACGGCACCTCCTTGATGTAATCATCCTTGTAATTGTAACCATTTCTTATATGGAATAAGATAGATAGATTTGACTTACTTTATTAAAAGGCGAAGGTTTCCTTTAACAAAGTTTTTCTTTAATAGTTCACTTCGTCTTTTAAGGAAGTTTTTGCCTTAATAGCTTACTTCATCTTTTGACGAAGTTTTGTTTTAATAGCTTACTTCGTCTTTTGACGAAGTTTTGCTTTGATAGCTTACTTCGTCTTTTGAGGAAGTTTTGCTTGCATAGCTTACTTCGTCTTTTGAGGAAGTTTTGCTTGTACAGCGTACTTCGTCTTTTGAGGAAGTTTTGCTTGTATAGCGTACTTCGTCTTTTGAGGAAGTTTTGCTTGTATAGCGTACTTCGTCTTTTGACGAAGTTTTGCTTGTATAGCGTACTTCGTCTTTTGACGAAGTTTTACTTTGATAGCTTACTTCGTCTTTTGAGGAAGTTTTGCTTGTATAGCGTACTTCGTCTTTTGATGAAGTTTTGCTTGTATAGCGTACTTCGTCTTTTGATGAAGTTTTGCTTGTATAGCGTACTTTGTCTTTTGACGAAGTTTTGCTTTGTACACCCAGTCCTCGTCAAAAGGCGAGGTTAGGGTTTTTATAGTTCCTTATTTGTCGAATTTATCGATAGGGGTGGTCCCCTTACGCGCGTTTAGGTATCACTCCATGATTGGAGTTTACTTTTATCCTTAAAAGGATATTGAATTACCCTCGTCAGGGTTTTGAAAAAGAAGTGAGATATTTTGCATGAGTGGAAAGAAAATATGCTATATGAAATATGCAAGACCAGAGTTAAGGAAAAAGAAAACTTTATTAATAAAAAGAAAACGAAGTTAAAAATAAAAATAAAAATGAACTAACCAACTTTAAACTCAATCCCTTCCACTTATGCGAAATATCTCTTTAAATGAGAAATATGCCATGTTCGGGGTATTAGCTCACCGGATAAATGGGCGAGCTTGTATGATCCTTTTCCGAGGACTTCCTCGACTCGGTAAGGTCCTTCCCATGTGGCTTCCAACTTGCCGAGCCTCTCTGCTTTACTGACCTCATTATTCCTAAGTACGAGGTCGCCTACTTGAAACTGCCGATACTTCACTCTTTGGTTGTAATACCGAGCTACTTGCTGCTTGTACTTAGCTTCTCTTATGTAAGCTAGCTCTCGCTTCTCTTCCAACAGATCCAGGTCGGCTCGAAGCCCTTCCTCATTGGCTTCGGTTGAGAAGTTAAGTGTGCGATGGCTCGGCAAGCCGATCTCTACTGGGATCACTGCCTCGGTTCCATACACCAAGCTATAAGGTGTTTCTCCATTCGAGGTCTTGGGAGTTGTCCGGTATGACCATAGGACTTGGGGTAGATTTGCTGCCCAATCTCTTTGGCTTTGTCAAGACGAGTTTTGAGTCCCTTCAGGATTGTTCTGTTTGTAACTTCGGTCTGGCCATTCGCTTGAGGATGAGCAACTGAAGTGAATTTTTGCTGGATATGAAGCCCTTCGCACCATTCTCTGAATACTCGGTCCGTGAACTGCGTTCCGTTATCCGAGATGAGGATGTGAGGTACGCCGAAGCGACAAACCACGTTCTTCCAGACGAAGTTTAAGGCATTCTTGCTCGTAATCTTCGCCAAGGGTTCAGCCTCGACCCACTTAGTAAAGTAGTCGATAGCTACGATGAGAAACTGGATCTGTCCAGGAGCTTTGTCGAATGGTCCGACGATGTCGACTCCCCATTGCACGAATGGCCAGGGGCTTTGCATGCTTACAAGGTCGGCCTGTGGTAACTTCGGCACTGTCGCATGGATCTGGCACTTCGGGCATTTTCTGACAATGTCGATTGCATCTTGTAACACTGTAGGCCAGTAGTATCCCCACCTCATTATCTTTCGTGCTAGTGCTCGAGCTCCGATGTGACTCCCACACGCTCCTTCATGCACCTCCCTTAGTACATAATTTGCTTCATTTGGTCCGGCACATCGTAAAAGGGGTTGGAGATACGATCTCCGATAGAGCACTCCTTGCTCCAGGGTGTACTTTGGGACTTTGCTGAGGAGTTTCCGAGCTTCGAGCTTGTCGTGAGGCAGTTCTCCCTTTTCTAGATAAGCTCGGTAGGGAGTCATCCAGTTCGGCTCGTCCTCCTGTATGAGGTTTAGCTCGGCTTCTTCAATGCTTCGAAGTTTGACTTCTTCTACAGGCGAGTTGGTTGAGGATGAAGCCAGTTTGCTTAAGGCGTCAGCTCGGTTATTTTCCCCTCTAGGAATCCGCCGCAGCTCGAAGTATTCAAAACCTTCTTGCAGACTTTTTGCCTTTTTCAGATACTTCTTCATTCTCTCCTCCTTTGCTTCGTACCTGCCTAGCATGTGGCTCACAATGACTTGGGAGTCACTATGAACTTGGACGGCTCGTATATGCAATGACTGAGCCAGGCGGAGTCCAGCAATTAGCGCTTCGTACTCGACTTCATTATTCGTCGTTGGGAAGCTAAACCGAAGTGCATACGTTATCTCCGTTCCATCCGGACTGAGTAACATCACTCCTGCTCCGCTGCCGGTATGACTTGAAGCACCATCTACATAGACTTTCCAGCAGTCTGTTGGAGGTTTTTTAGGCTGTTCGACTTCGGCTTTGCTTGAGGGGAGAATCAATCTTTGGCACTTCAGAAAATTTGGTCTCTACCAGGAAATCTGCTAGGGCTTGTCCCTTTATGGCTTGCCGAGGACAGAAATTTATTTCATGCTCACCAAGTTCGACTGCCCATTTTGCGATTCTACCTGAGGCTTCAGGTTTAGTCAATACTTGGCGAAGTGGCAGGTCGGTCAAAACTTGTATGGTGTGTGCTTGGAAATATGGTCTCAATCTTCTAGCAGCATTTACCAGTGCAAGAGCGACCTTTTCCAATGGCTGGTACCTTGTCTCCGGTCCTTTCAGAGCTCGACTAATGAAATAAACAGGAAGCTGCCGACGTCCTTCATCCCGAACTAGCACAGCACTTATGGCTTCATCCGCCGCTGCGAGGTATAGGGAGAGGACCTCTCCATCTTTTGGGACAGACAAAGTCGGGAGCTTGGCTAGGTACTTCTTCAGCTCTTCGAATGCCGATCTGTGCTCGCCATTCCATTCGAAGTCAGGTGCTTTCTTGAGGATTTTGAAGAATGGGAGCTGCTTTTCGGCGGCTTTAGATAAAAAACGACTTAGCGCTGCCAAATAGCCCGTTAGTTGATGCACATCGTGAATAGTTTTTGGGATCTTCATTTCCTGGACAGCTCGGACTTTTGCGGGATTGGCCTTCAAACCTTCCTGCGATACCCAGCACCCCAAAAATTTTCCTGATCGAACCATAAAGGTACATTTCTCGGGGTTGAGCTTCAGATTCACTTTCCAAAGTAGGCCGAAGACGATTTTGAGGTCATCAACGCAGGTCGCTGTTTCCCTACTTTTGATGACAATGTCATCAACATAGACTTCCACAATCTTTCTAATGTGTTGTTGGAATATCTTGTCGACCATCCTTTGATAGGTTGCTCCTGTGTTTTTAAGCCCAAACGACATCTTCTTGTAGGCGAAGACGCCAAAATCCGTGATGAAAGGTGTTTTCGGTGCATCCTCCTCGCTCATCAGGACTTGATGATATCCTTTGTATAGATCTAGGAAACTGAAGACCTTGTGACCCACCAGGGCTTCTACTTTCTTGTCAATGTTGGGCAAATGGTAGCAGTCCTTCGGACAATGTTTGTTAAGGTCAGTATAGTCGATGCACATCTGCCAACCTCCTTGTTGTTTTTTGACCATGACCGGGTTAGCTATCCACGTCGGATATTTGACTTCAAATAGAATGTCGGCTTTTCGGAGCTGTTGCACCTCGTCATGAATGACTTGACTTCATTCTGCCGCGAAGACTCGTTGCTTCTGCTTTATTGGCTTCACCTCGGGGTCGATATTCAGCCAGTGAGTGATAATGTTGGGCGCCACTCCGGTCATGTCAAGGGGTGTCCAGGCAAAAACATCTCTATATTCCCGAAGAAGTTGGACGATCTGCATATGGAGTTCGGCTCCTCCTGCGGAACCTACTTTGACGACCTTGAACGGGTCATCTTTGTAGAGTACAATGTGTTCTACCGGCTCATTTGATGCAGATTCTTGCTTCGGCTCCAACTCTTCGGGTTGCTGTAATTGCTATGCTTGGGAGTGCTGAGGTGTCCCGGCACCTCGTAGTGCGATCTGCATGCACTCCTTTGCTCGCTTTTGGTCACCTCGAACCACGATCACCCCGTTTTTTGACGGGATTTTGATCGTTAAGTGATATGGCGAACAAATCGCCTTCACCCCCACCAGCCAATCCCTTCCGAGTATAACATTATATGGAGAATCCTCTTTAACAACGAAGAAATTGATGACCTTAGTGGTTGATAAAGGGTGAATCCCCACTGTTACGGGTAGCTGTACGACCCCCTCCGTTTGCGTCTCCTGTTGGACGAAGCTCTTTAACGGGACTGGTGCTGGTGCGAGCTGCGTCATCTCCATTCCGAGCTGGTCGAAGCAACTCTTGAAGAGGATGCTGACCGAGGCTCCGGTATCGACGAAAATTCATCGTACGAGCTTATTGGCCACCCCGGCTTCAATCACTATTGCATCTTGATGGGGCATGATAGGTGGCACTGGATCTTGATCCGAAAAAGTAATCACTTCGTCCTTCTTGAACCTTTTTTGAGAAGGTTCGCCTTGTTGCGGACTTCGAGCCTCGGCTTTTAATGACGACTTCGTAGCTCCCTGTGGGAGTCCAGTAATAGCTTGTACGATCCCATCATACTGAGGCTGGTCCTCGTCTTCGCCTTCCTCTCGCTTCGGCTTTTTGTCGGCCTGGGGGCCGCAGTTATTCCCCCCCCTATTTTGTCTTCTTCTTTTGTTGTTCTGGGGTCGGCCTTCATTCTGGTTGCGATTTTGGTACCTTTTAAGCGTACCATCGCGCACCAAGTTCTCAATATCCTCAGCTAAGTTCCAGCATTCTTCTGTGTCATGGCCATAGTCTTCATGGAATCGACAGTATTTATCCCTGGATCGGCGTTTCGTCCCTGATTTCGACATAGGCTGAGGCTTCTCAAACATGTTGGTATGTAGCTCGTAGATCTCCGTCCTCGGCTTTGTCAATGGGGTAAATCGGTCTTTTTCTTGATTCGGCCTAGGTCCAAGTCTGGATTCAATTGGGGCGCGCTGAAGTCTATCGAGAGCGCTTCGTCGACCTTGACTTCGGTCATTACGGTCTTCCTTCCTCCGATCTGACGGTTCGGTCCTGTCAGTTTCGCACTTGCGCCTGTCGGCCTCATCAGCTTTAGCGAACTGATCAGCTATGTTCCATAGTTGCCTCGCAGTGCGGGGCTCGTTTCTTACGAGCTCCCTGAATAGGGCACCTGACTGAATAGCATTTTGGAAAGCTGAGATAAGGACCTCGTCCGTCAGATGATCGACCTTTAGACTTTCTTCATTGAACCTGGTCATGAAGTCGCTAATAGACTCGCCTCGTCTTTGTCTAATCGTGAGAAGATGTGCCGCGGTAGTTTTTGCCTCGGCTTTCTGGAAAAATCTCCTTTCAAAAGCCTCCATCAGCTCGTCGTAGGACCCAATACTGCGAGACGGCAGGCTATCGAACCACATTCGTGCGTTGTCTATTAGCAACTCTGGGAAAACTTTGCACGTGTAAATATCATCACCGAGCCCCTGGTTGACCATGTTGTACTGAAATTGAAACAAGAAGTTCCTTGGGTCGCACGACCCATTATACGGTTTAACCGGCGGAACTTTATACGAAGTCGGGAGAGGAGTGTAGAGGATTCGATTAGTGAAGGGCGTAGAGATTCTCCCATATACGCCAAACCTTCCACCGTGGTAATTGGCCTCGTCCCGATGAGGTGGGAGTAAGTCGCGCCGAGGTGATTCAGCTTGACAACGAGGTGAATCAACACGGCGATGGGGTGAGACCACATCGTGCCGAGGTGAGATGCGATCCTGGTTCTTCTGGCGATCATCAGCAAATCGCCTGGGGGGAAATCTGGCGTCTCGTGTGCCTAGGATTCGAATACTGGGAGACTTTGCCCGGTGTTTCGATCCGGATGTCGTCTCGTGCTCTCGACGATCGCTGTGCGGAGGTTGGCCTCCTTCACAATCGCGATCTCTTTGCTGCTTAGCAAATTTTAAGAAATCATGCCTATTCTTTGCTAGATACGCCTTTACTGCATCATCAAACTCTTGTTGGAAGTTTGAAAAGTCATCTTCCTTGCTGCTGCCGCGACCTTCTTTTTCGCGGCCGAACTTATCCACCGAGACATCAGCGACGTGACCCTCTGGGGTTTTGTCTTTCTCAGGTTCTTTCCCGGGTCGTCTGTTCACCGGTGGATTCTGGTCCTGCATCTGGCTTGTTTCAGCCGCTGGAACATCGTGACTGGTCCGGTGATTCTCCCTTTCTTTGCTGGCAGCAGCAATCGCTCGTGTTTGTCTCGTCATCGTGACTTGTTGCCTTGAAAACGTTTAATTGGAATTCACAAATTCAAGATGCGAGTTCCCACAGACGGCGCCAATGATGAAACTTGTTTTTCAAGGATGATTTGTGCACGAAAACAAAGAATTAACAGAGCAGAAAATAGAAGGACACAATGAGATTTACGTGGTTCGATCTATCGGAATAGATCTACGTCCACGGAGCAAAAGAGAGTATGGCTATTATTACTAGTATGCGTGTAGCTTTACAAAGATTGTCCTCCCCCTCAATCTATTCCAAGCCTCTATTTATAGGTAATTACATGGAGTTTGACTATAATACAAAGTCTTCTCCTATTTGGACTTGGACTCTTTGGCTTGATCTCCTCCTTTATGGATAAACACCGAGCTTCTAGATCTCTCTTAGAGCTTGAGTTGTAATCGATGTAGGAGTGTAGAAGTCTCTTATTTCGAGTTGGGCCGAACTGCGTAGGCCGAGCTTAACTGTCGGGGCCCAATTATATTGGGCCTGATGCTTGGGCCTAGTAGTTAAGCCATATCCTATCACTAATATTATAGTACTTTTTCCCTTAAAAAACATAGTAGTATTATAGTACTATTTATGTTAAGTTCCTCAAAATAACCGGGAGTACATCTCAAAGGTCGAGACTTTAAACGAAAATTGCTCAAGTATTCATATAATTATGATTATTATAAAATTGTATTTTTTTAATGTACAAATTGATGCTTAATTATCTTTTTGCTTACTCTATCTTACAATTATACTTAAATTAATAATGGCTATAAATCAAAATAAAATTAATAATTCAAATTAATTTCTATTTTGATACCCAAAACTTATTTCTATATAAACCAAACTCTCCCCTTTCTAAAATGTAGATAGAAAAGTCAAACATCAGTTCAAATGCCCAAATTTAATGATTCCGCCCAATTTTAGACAAACATTAAGCAAAATAAATCTGAAGTTGGGAGAAAAGTCTATCATCTACTTATGTTATATCTCATCGTCTTTGCAACCTACATTATATCTCATCGATTACTTGAAGAAGATCATTAACTTCTTGTCTCAAGAGTGTGATTTTCAAATCTGCTGAACAAGGGGCCACACGATTATCAATGTCTCGATCACCGGATTTCTTCTCGTAAGAATCCACCACCATCGAGTGTTTTCAGCATCAGTTTCTCTTGTAGTTACCTCTCCTTATTTACCAGTTCGTCCTATGTAAATATACCGGATAAATCAATAAGGACAAGGTAAGATGATAGAAAGTCGTGATTTTCAGAAACTTACGGAAATTTGATGAAGATAGAATGTTCGATTAAGAGGAGGAATAGACAATGATGTTGAGGGAGAAAAATATAGGTCCGAGAAATTAACTACAAGATCTAAGTCTAAATACCAAGATATGTTATTTCTCTAGAAGCAAACTACTTATTGACATAATTGGACATAGCTGATTCAGCATCATTCTTGAAAGGTCTCGAAGAGAAGCTTTTAGATTCTCATGAGCCTTTGGGCAATGTTTCCGATCATTGTTCACCGAGCGATCAATGTTTATCACCGTCTTGTGCCGATCCCAAATACTATAATCTAGTACTACCTCCATCCCATTACATTAGTCCTCTTTCTTTTTGATTGTTCGGCACGCCTTTTCCACCGAAACTAGTACGATTTTAAAATATAATTTTGACGTATTCATTTTTCACGAGATACTATGAGTGTCATTTATATTTGTAGTAGTAGGTAGTGTGAGCGTAATAATATGAGGACTAATAGAATTTTACTGGT
Organism: Mentha longifolia; assembly: GCA_001642375.2. Lineage (NCBI taxonomy): Eukaryota > Viridiplantae > Streptophyta > Magnoliopsida > Lamiales > Lamiaceae > Mentha > Mentha longifolia. The sequence goes on along the minus strand of CM038111.1, from coordinate 4,617,872 downwards.
CCAGATGGGCCCAAATTTGAACAGGCCGAACCGTATTAAATTAGTAATTTGACTTCAATTTTAAGTCGGGCCAGGCCCAACTCTTTATAGCTCTCTCATGCATTTCAATTCACTTTAGAGTAATCAATTCTTAAAAAGAGAGAATAAATTAAACTTATCATTTTAGTAACACGTCTTCAAACTAGGTAGTCAACCGGCATCTCTTTCCATTTGCAAAAAAAAAAACACACAAATTCCTTCCGCCATTAACGAACCTTCCATTTTCACTTTCCTCTCGGAGCTCTGATAATGGAATCTATTACCTTCGTCAAAGGCTATGGCAAGGTCAACCCCACAGAAGCCGACCCCGACTCTCCGCCCAACCACGGCGGCCGCCGCCGCCGGCGAATCGTCGCCGTCTCTCTCGTCATCTTCCTCACCCTCATCATCGCGTCTCTCATCACTGCTCTCATCCACGAGTCCGCTACCGAGTCGGAGGGATCCGAGCTCGCCTCCAACTCAGCCGACTCCTTGAAAACCGTCTGCTCAGTAACTCGGTACCCCGACTCGTGCTTCTCCTCAATCTCGGCCCTCAACTCGCCGCCGTCCGACAATCCGTTCCGCCTCTTCAACCTCTCTCTCCACGCCAGCCTTGTCGAGGTGTCGAGCCTCAAGAGTCAGATCAGTGAGCCGACGGCCGATCCGGGATTGAAGGACTGCGCCGAGCTGTTCGACGACGCGGTGAGTCAACTCGAGAGGTCGGCCGAGTCGATCTGCGTGGGCTCCGGCCAGAAGCTGTTGACGGAGATGAGGATCAGCGACCTGCAGACGTGGATCAGCGCGGCCATGACGGATGTTGACACGTGTCTCGAGGGGTTGGAGGAGGTGGGATCGACGGCTCTGAGCGAGTTCAAAGTGAAGGTGCAGAAGTCGCAGGAGTACATGAGCAACACCTTAGCAATTCTCAACAATATGCAAACCCTTTTTAAAAAATTTGGCCTCACCATGCCTTAATTCATCAATTTTGTTAAATTTTATTTTTACTTTATTTTTATGTGTGAATTGTGAGTGATACTATTATACAACTATATTCATGTACTCTTTTTGATTTGTAACATAAATAATTACTGCTAATTGGTTTGTTTCTCCAATTCTTGCATGTCATTTCTAAGTATGATATACAAGTGTATTATCAACATGCTATTTTTATTTTTTTTCTAGGGATATCATACTATGAAAAATGGATTTGAATCATTTATAATAATTTTATGTGACTTATCTGGATCCATTCAAAAATAGTCATGGACTTAACACAAAAAAACAATCACAAAGTTACAAGAATCTAAAATCCATTACTTCTATGAGAAGAAGATAGGGTTGAGGCTATACTTTTTCTATTCATAATCATTTTTCTATCTAAAACCAACAGTTGTTCACCACTTACTAAACCGTATTTGAAAGCGATATTTCATGTATGACAATATTATTTCATCATATATCACTATACTATTATATCAAATATATAATAGAGTAGTGAATACGACATATAACTATAATGTATACAATTATGTATATCTAACTCAAATAAAAGGAAGCTTTCAAAAAAATATATATACTCAAATAAAAGGAAAAAATTCATAAAAGCAGGCTTTGAAAAAGTAAATTATGAATTAAATAAAGAATGGAAAACGATGGGTAAATGCTTCAAATACTGCTGGCCACAGCCAGCTTCTTTATTTTATTTTAATTTACTCAATTATTTTCTCATAAAGGGTCTTTTTCAGAATTCATGATAAATTGTAACTTGTACGGATTTATGCAAATTTTCTAGTATTTTTTGTCCGATTGTTATTTCTTCTTGACTTATTCACGTAGTTCCTTGAGGACTTGAGGTCCAAAATTAATAATGTCTAATTATTTTAAAAAAGAAAAAGAAAAAGAAAAAACAGTGACAAAATGATTTCCCAAGCCCAAAGAAAAACAGTGAGAAAATTAAAAGTATTTTGAATTACAAAACGTGAAAACTTTCGCTCCCTTCTTGTTTCCTCTCTCAATCACAAGTATAAGGACGATCTTACGTCCTGAAACTTGCATATATTATTGTTTTTGAAAAATCTGGTGCAGTGATAATGGCGACGAGTATTGGGATGATGGATGGCGCGTACTTTGTGGGGAGGAATGAGATTCTTGCTTGGATTAACGCCAGGCTTCACCTCACTCTCTCTCGTGTTGAAGAGGTAAGTGCCCTAAAACAAGATAGAATAGAACCTTCCCCCTTTTGGAATTTCAAAATTTTATTTTGAAATGAATATGCTTAATTCTGTTCTGTGCGATTTTGAGTTTTTTTTTTTTTTTTTTTCTTCTTTGCGCTGCACTATGAATTTCCATCTTTGCCTTTTGCTCCGTGAATTTTCATTTCTTTTTAACTTATGCACTGTAAATTTTCATCTTTTCATCCGTGTGTTTGTTGTTTGTGCTAGCAAGCTCATGTGTGTGTGTGTGTGTGTGTGTGTGTGTGTGTGTGTGTGTGTGTGTGTGTGTGTTTATTTGGCCTTTCCCTTTTTGGTGGAATAGGTACTGTGTTGAATACATATGTGAAATAATATATCTTTGTGAAATATTATCTAATGTTCAAATGAATTTGATGATTGGTTAAGACTTAATACTTTGATGTTGCCTAAAGAAAAGGAGCTAGGAAATTGTATTGGAGATAATGCAAGTTCTCTATGAGAATACAGAATGTTAACGTCTTTCATTCGGTGAAAATACTCGATGAAGGAGAATCAGAAATGCTTGTTTATGCTTTTGTCAATTTGTGAATCTGTTTTTTTCCTTGAGAACAACTTGTGATCTAGAAAGTGAAGATTTAGCCTCTGTAATATGTTCCATATCAGATGAATTCTTCTTGTTTTCTTCCATTTTCGTTTTTCTTTTTTCAATTTTGCTTTGTTCTATCATTTCATCGCGTTCTTTGTTCCATATGAATTATCTAATTTGTATCATGTTCTATTGCATTGCCTTTTCTCGCTATAGGCAGCATCCGGGGCAGTGCAATGTCAGATGATGGACATGGCACATCCAGGAGTAGTTCCCATGCATAAGGTGATACCTTAGCTCTGTATATTTTCGTGTTTAACAATGGTTTTACTAATATATCGATATGTTGTAGGTTAATTTTGATGCCAAGACCGAGTACGATATGATCCAGAACTACAAAGTACTTCAGGATGTTTTTAGTAAACTCAAAATAACAAAGGTATTCTTTCAATATTACTACACTCCATTCTTTCTATCTCTTTATCTATTTCACTATTAATTATGCACATTTTATTTTGCTTAACATGATAAAGCACAAAAATGTGCTCCAAATGATTCTTGAGAGGTTTTTTCTGCCTTTTTAATGAGATGGATACTTCTTAATGTTTTAACTGCTGTGTATGCTCGATTTCCCTAAGGGCGCGTTTACTTTAGGTGATAGTTTGGATTGATGAAAGTAATAAAGGCTAATTCACCACATATGTTAATGATTAGAGGACTTTTTAAGCTTGTTGGTGATGTTCATTACATCTTTGCAGCATATAGAGGTGAACAAACTTGTGAAGGGGAGGCCACTGGACAACTTGGAGTTTCTGCAATGGCTGAAACGTTACTGTGATTCGATTAATGGTGGACTGATGAATGAGTAATGCTCTTTTAACATACTTTGTTGAACTGTTGTTTGTAACTTGGTATTAGTTCTATCAGAAGTCATAATGCATGAATTTGTCCAGGAACTATGATCCGGTCGAGCGTAGAACCAAAGGCGGAAAGGAAAGAAATCCTAAGGGTTCTCAAAAAAGCTCGAAATCATTGCAAACAAATAATTCTTTGAATTCTGCATCATGCAATGGAATGAGTAATAATAAGATTTCTGGTAAGCCTGGACGTCTAGTTTATACTATTACTTCAGTTTGAAATCCATTGTTTTCTGTTGTTTTATTATTTTCATGTTTGCAGTCACAAAGCAAGGGAAATCGGGTGTCGTTTCTGCTGGGGCTGATGCGCCATTAGAGACTTGGAGATTGAAAGACGAGGTAAAGTTGCTACAGCTCTCATGAAAAGAAGATTCGAATGTTGGCTTTCTGCTTTGTTTTGTTCTTCAGTTTGATGCAAGATTTCATGATTTCTACAGATTATGGAACTCAAGCTTTCTGTAGATTCCTTGGAGAAGGAAAGAGATTTTTACTTCGCAAAATTGAGAGACATTGAAATATTTTGCCAGACTCCCGAGTTGGATAAGTTTCCGGTAAATTCACTGGTGCATGTTCTTGGCCTTGTAGATTGTTAATTTGTTATAACTTAAAATGCTCGGGTACAAACTTGAGAAATATTTAGACGTTAAAGTCTAGTCAAGCTTCAATAGTTTCGAACAGTGGAAAACTGCGGAATCTGATGATGATTCCTGAAATGGAGATATGTAAAATCTTATAAACTTTGTTGCAGATGGTTGTGGCAGTGAAGAAGATACTATATGCTGCGGATGAGAAGGATAACTCCCTTGCAGAAGCTCAAGAAATCGTGACCCGATCCATCAATGTCGAAGGATTTTCAAATGGAAGATGATTACTGAATGCCAACTCTAAATCTGGAGATTATGTCTTGTTGTAACGATTGTTACATTCAGATAGCAATTCATGTGGTTAAATGTTTTCAGAATTCAAAATCTGCTTCATGCCATTTGCAGTTCCATGTAAACAAAAGCACATTTGTTGCAGAAATCAAAGATCCACATTGTGCAATTTTACAGGATCTACCAGAAAGTATGTTTATACACATGTAAAAAGCCATGACTCGACGTATCTTGTTTCGTGAGAAGTCATCTTAGAGGCTTGCTAGTTTTTCAAGTAGAGGCAGTGCTCAGAACATGACAGTTATCAGCAAAAGTGCGGCAAGAAGCTCCATGAGGTTTTCCTGAAGCCATGTCTTTCATCTTGAACAAGAAAATAACAAGGATTTCTTAGTCCCTTTGAACAGTGATGGAAATTTTTATACCATATAGTAGTACTATTTAATAAGTTGAAAGTTAACAAACCTGGCTCATGAGCATTTGATCGCTTCCTTAGCAGCGTTATTTTTCTCGGATTCCTGCTGAAACCATGCAGTAGCCTCATCCAACTGACATGATGTTCTTTCGAGTTCTGCTGAAAGGAACTGAGATTTGCGAGCAAGACTGTCCACCTATCATTCACACATCAATAGTATCGATTAAGTTAGTATAGAATCTGAGACTCTTTAAGTGAAATAAAGCGAACAAGTGCAAGAGTGACTATTTGCAAGGTATTATGTTGCACTAATAGAAATAAATTCCACCTTTGACATGAGTGTAATTTACCTGCTCCCTCAAGAATGAGATTTCTTCAGCAAGATCATCATTTATATGCTTTAGATCACCAACAACTTCTTCTTGGAAAGGATGGTAGTGAAATGATGAGTGGAGTAACAGAGAGTTAGTTGACTTGGTGGAGGCAGGAGAAGATATAGAACATGGAAGCAGAGCATTTATTCTGTCACACCCATCAACTATAGATATCGATGGACTTGATGCAGGCGAACCATCATATCCAGTAGTTCCTCCATGGATAGGAGAATTATGATTACTGCTTGTATCTACCTTCTCATTCTTCTTAGCAGGTTCCTCTTTCGACCTCCTGAGAGAATCGAATGATGATAGTTTGGAAAGCACACTGCCTTGTGGAGCTTTGAAGGAATCTTTCTTCTTTTCCTTGGTATTTCCAGGTAAACTTATACTACTTGATCTAGATCTAGGAGGGAGAGACTTTACTCTGCTGTTCAAGCCCTTGTTTAGTTTAGAGTAACAGTCCTCACAAACACGATATAATCTGTTCAGATTCGGAGCTAAAGACGCATGCAAAGATCTCTTACTCGTGCAATCGTTGCAGAAAAGAAGCCCACAGTTGTAGCAGTTGTGACGTTTACGCATGAAATTAAATGGATTCTGGCAACCAGAACAAACAGAGTAATCAGAAGAGCGTACCCATTGTTGAAGACAGATTGCCACGGTATAATTGTTTCCACAAGTAACTCTCTTTACATGTTTCCCTTCTAAAGCTTTAACTGAAGTAGGAAAATACCTGTCTGCATTATCTCCATGGCCTAACTGTCCATTTCTTCCCTTTCCCCAAGTGAATATTTCTGATGTTGACGTCACAACAGCTATATGATGAGATCCACAGGCTATCTCTTTTATGACACGGTCTTTCAATTTACTTTCGACTCGTGTAGGCAGCACATGGCTATCACCAGGACGCTTGAGTTCTCCACGATCAGTAACACCTAATGTATATACTTTCCCACAGACGGTGAGAGCAACTGTAATGCTGTGACCACAGGCAACTTGCGAGAAACTCGTGTCATTTAGCGTAGAAACACAGTATGGAGTTAGTCGACTTAGTTCATCACCATGGCCAAGCTGGCCTTCATCTCCATTACCCCAAGTGAAAAGCTTCCCTCTTGTAGAATTCCCACAGCTTGGGATTCAGAAGGAAACTCTACTACTGCAGCAGTGTGCCAAAATCCACAAGATACCTTCAAAACATATTGTCCTTTAAAAGCCTCGACTTCCCTAGGGAAATTTGTGCTGCATCGATCTCCATGGCCTAGAGCACCAAAAGTTCCTTCTCCAAAAGTAAACAACTGACCTTGTGACGTGATAGCAGCTGAATGCCAAGGTCCACAAGAAACAGATATTACATGGATGCCTTCCATTTCACCACGAACTTTTCGTGGGGTCCAGTAACTGAATTCAGTTCCGTGCCCCAGTAGGCCAACGTTATGGATACCATCTCCCCATGTGTATAAATCTCCGGTTTGTGTTACCGCACAGGTATGATATTCTCCGCAGCCTACTGCTACAATATTCAATCCTCCAAGAGAATCTATGAGTTTGGGCCTAAAGATATCAGCATCCAAACCATGCCCCAGCTTTCCACCTGAGCCATCTCCCCAACTGAAAATCTGGCCCTGCCTCGTGACCAACATAGCATGTGTACTGCCACATGCAATATTTTCAGCATCAAGTGCTGAAGCAGATTCCAGAAGCTTTGGCATAAAAGCATCCTTCTCAGGAAATGATTCTCCATCATCAAAACCTTCTCCCCATACAAAAATGCTGCTTAAAAGCGTATCTCCAATAGAAGATTCCACACTAGATGTAGTAGTTATGGTACTGGAGTAACTGGCTCGGAGAGCATCTTCAGAGCTTCTACCACCATTAGTTTCATTTGGTTGTAAAATGCTAGAACAGTGAACACAATCTCTCTGTGGAGAGCCAAGAGATGCTGCTTTATGTAATAGAATATCAGAAAATGCTCTTCCGAGGCTTTTCTGAGGCAATCCTTCTAGGGGGACATCAATTATCTGATCTATCTGTCTATCCTGCAATGTTATGTACAAGAGACAAAAATAAAAAGTCATATATTATAGCAGATTTTGAGTGCTCTATGAGTAGGACAATAAGCAACCTCATGGATCGCATCGCTGCTGCTGAAAGAGAGCACAGATAGTGAATTTCTTTCAGTTCGATCACTTGAAGAGTCTGACAAAGCATCATCTATCCTGATTTCAGTTCTCCATTTCTGACAGTTACCCCGTGATATCAATGCCCTCAGGGCCACAAACCAGATTTCTGCTTCATACTTGTCTTTGCATATCTGTGTAAATAGCAAGATTCTCAACATTACTATACTTTTCAGCTTACACAACTGATTGGAATAGACACATCCTAATCCCCCTTCCGCTAGGGTTATTAAAGCATTTGAATAATCATACCCAGTAATCAGTAAGCTAATTCTTGAAGTAAGTTGGGGTTTAAAAGCGTAAATAGAGTGTTATGCATGGAGGGGGAGAGAGAGAGGACCTTCGTCACATAATAAATCATGTCATAATCAAAATACTGTTGAGTATGTGGATCAGCATACAACAAAGTATGACAGGAATTACCTAGAACTACGTACCACATCCAACGACTTTTTGCCATAGAGGAGAGAAAATGATTGATACTCCTTTTCAGGTTGAGGAAACCTTTGAAAAATAGGCTGCAAAATCATGAAAAATTATTCTAACTTTCAATTGATAGCATAAATGCAGGTTGTTTGATGTTATTACATGGTGCAATAGAAACTAGAGTAATAAAAAATCAAGCTCACCCGAAAAATAAAAAAGTCTACTAACAAGACAAGTAACAGTTATTGAGGTGGAATGTGTATAAACTTACAGTACGTTGTCCAGGTATGATTCTTGAAACTTGACTAAGTTGGAGCTGTTTCTGCTCTTTTCCAGCATACCAAATCAGAGTTGTCTCATCCTGACATCTCATAAATAAGTACGTATGATACCCAACATGCATGAATTTTGGGAGGTGGTATATTGCAGAACAGATTGAATCCATATAGATTAAAAATAATAAAAGACAAACTAAATTTTGAGTCAACATCACCTTCTCATCGTAAGCCAAATCTAATAACAAAGCTCACCTTGGACAACTGGAAAGGGCAGAACTTAGGTTTTCCCCATCGACCATACTTCAAAAGATAAGAACCTTTCTTTAAGGAATTGATGGCCTGAGCGAAACATTTAAGCACTAATAAGTAACCAAAACAATCACATTATCTGATTTAGTAGGAACATGAAGCCATTCTTAGTGAAATAAGTACCACCATTACGAGAAAATGAAGAATGTATTAAGATTTTAGTTAGCTGGTGTAGAAATGTAAATCCAGGAACATGAAACTGTTAAGCAAATGAACAAAGACTCTGCTCAGAACAAGAATAGGAAAAGATAAATTACTCCTACCTTGATGTTACTACACATATTAAACTAACTCCTGATGAGCATGAACACGATTACTTTTGCAAAGGTGTACGAAACATTCTGCTAATGCATTTCAACAAATGAAGTAGTCAAAGATTGAGATTCTCAAGCATAAGGAAAAGGAAAGACCAAAGACGACAGATGAAAACTGATAAAACATATGTCCTACGCTGAGTTTGTTGATAATAAAATACAAAAAACAGAAGCTGCAGTCTTGCAGAAAGAATATTGAAAGGTCATATTACATACCTGCTGAGTATTCCTATCACCAGGGCTCCTCTGCAAGGTTTCCATCAAACTTTCTTTTGAATTAACTCTTTTATGCAGAGAATAGAAAATACCTAAAGTGACAGACAAGTAACCTTACAATAAAGAATAAGGAAAACTCAGCCAACTCTTCAGCTTGGTTCGTGCATTCATTTCCAGAAAGCACCAAGGAAAATCAAGAAATATTTAGAGATTCTCCACGGGTCATTAGTCCACAATGTTATGTTTTAACACAGGGTCATGGAAGAAATTTAATTGTTCATACAATTAATCTATTAGTGCTGTGCAAATAAAATACCTCAATTTTGTTTTCAAAGCTTAACCGATGAATAACTGGTTCAATTAATAAAAACCAAGCACTGATCCATAATTACGTATATTCGAAGGATAGAAATCGTTGCCAACGATGCAAGCCTGCAGTTGCAGCTATATTCACACACTCACGACATTGAATTATATCAGAGAGTAACTAGATTCAACATTCCAACTCACAATCACAACAAAGAACACATAATTACTGCAGAAAAATATGTCACCAAAATTATTACTGAAGTTCATCCAAGGAAAGAGAAACGGCAGTAAAACGTCCAATCGAAGCGTCGGAACGTCTAATTAGCGGGAAATTTGCAGGTAGAATTATCAAAATTCGATACATAATCACGTTTACCAGGAATGCAAATTTAAACGCTAACATTAAAGGCGGTTAGAAGAAGATACTCACGGAAACGCGTGCTGCCAGTATTTTGTTGATGAACGGAATGAGCACTTTCAGCTCCGAATTTCTCAAGAGAGAGAGAGAGAGAGTTGAGTGAGAATTGAATTTCTCGTGTAGGCTATAGCCTATAGGTAGGAAGGAAAGTGTAAAAAAGGGAAACCGGTTGCTGGGAATATTAGCGGGGATCCTTATTTATAGTTCCCTCCCTCTAATTTAAAACTTTTGTCTTACTCTGATTAGTAACTTATCAAGAGATGACTTGGAATGTTAAAACATTAATGGTATTCAAATTCAGAAAAGGGCATTTGGTCTAGTGGTATGATTCTCGCTTAGGGTGCGAGAGGTCCCGAGTTCAATTCTCGGAATGCCCCCTTTGTTTTTTTTTTATTTTGTTTTTTTTATTCTCCAATGTTCATTTCCCCATATTTATATGCTACTGTATTTTTTCTTGAAGAAACCTTTGTGTAGTCCTTATTCGTGAAGTTGATTATATTATAATCACTAAATCATTGAAATTTATTTGTATATAACCAACGTTGGTCCTGCTGTTGCCTAAGACCAAAGGTCTTTGGTTCGATATGACGTTAGTTTTTGAATTACATGTTTAATTGTTTCAAATTTGTCATCTCAACACACACAATACATCTTTGTAAGTAAACGCCGCCTCGAATTATTATTAACACGAAAAGTTTATAGTTCTGAAATAGATATAGATAGTCGAACTGAAATACACACCTGGCATAAACAGAGTCTTCTCCAATATCAACAACTAAGTAGTTACACCAGAAGCAACATAGAACGAGATATAGAACAATAAGGCATTAAGTTACCAAACTCCTCTTTACAAAAACCATCTTCTTCTTCCAGCCATGGAAAACGAAGCAACCAAGCTTGGCCATATCAGTACCTGTAGTCATCTTCATAGCTGTAGCTATCGCTATGGAAAGCATAGCTATGAGCCCTTGAAGTGGTGGTCTCTCTGGACTGGGCGCAAACAGGAAAAAACCACGAGTCATGTCAAGAGAATTGAAATATTTCAACGGGATGGAAATAAATTTTTTAGAACGAAGATAAGACGACATGCCTTGTTAATCATCTTTTCAAATGCATCAGGCCCGTTTTCTTGAATATACTTCTCTGCAGCAGTGAGGATGTCATCGGGTTTGCTGAATACGTCTTTCTTTCTTGGAACGTACCATATGTTAACTGTCTTCTGTCGGGTAACGAGGTAAGGCCTGACATAGTGTTCATAGACGTAGGCAGCTCCGCTGAAGTATGGAATCACTAACCAGCATGTGAAAATCAGCTTTGCGTATGACCAGAATGGCAACCTAGTAGCACCAATGACAAGAAAAGATTAGACAAGCGCTTGATTTTCACTATGAGGTTTCCATTATCTATGCACATTATCTCAAGGTGACTGTGTGAACTCCGAAAACTTATAGTTTTATCATTTCTTCATACCATTAGCTACACACGAGTCACAAGTTGAGATATATGCCCCACCTCGAGCAAAAATCTAACTAGCTTCAAAATATTGAGACTTCATAGTGATATTACAGAGCTACACAAAATATTATCTACTCGTTTAAGCGAACAGACCTCGCAGAAATCTTGATATAAACAGAGGTTTGAAAAGATGCAAATCTTGATAACTATACAAGGTCAAGCTAAGTTAAGCCGTGATAGCAATGTCACATCATAAGCAAGAAAATATATGCAATCGAAACCTAGAAATCAATAGCCATGATCACCGAAGAAAATTGCATCAAAGTAGAAGAGACCAACCATTCAATAAGCTTTGCAAAAGTGAGCTCAAAGAGTGTAACCATAGAGTAAAGAACCCAATAAGTTAGCCATTGTTGATCATCGATGGGGGACTTCGTCTCGATTGCCCTAATCGATGCATATCTACAAACTCAAGATCAGGCATAACTAATCAGCACAACGCAAAAGGGCCTCGCGTTTTCACGCATCAAAGTTGAAGAAAACTAAAATACAGAAACTAAAAAATGTAAAAGCATTTAAAACAAGAACTTACAGAGGATACAACAGAGTAACCACAGGCCTGCACATATAATCATAAGAAATTTTCAAAAATTAAAACGAAAAGGGAAACCAAAAAAAAAAAAGCAAAACCCTGCAGAAAAAGAAATATTTCCAGCATCATAATCGAAACCCCATTCGCGAAATTATAACGCATCGGCGAATAGTAAACCAACCAAATTAAAATCGAGAATCAATTAACACGCAAAGAAATATCTTTACCCGACCCACACCGCAAAAACCCACCAAAAAAATCAAAAAAAGAACAGAGACGGATGTACCCAGCAAGAACGTCGAAATTAGTGAGAATCAATTTGATGAAGCTGGCAGCTCCAGATCCACCCATTATCTAAGTTGAAGCACGAAGGATGAAGATTCTTTCTGGAAGGTTCGATTAATCAAGGCGAGCGAATAGAATGATAATGGTGCTGGGTTAGCTTGGAGTCGAAGGTGAATCAAGTTCACACACCGAAAAGCAAGAGAATATAAGAAAGAGGAAAGAGTGTGAAGAGAGAGAGACAAAACGCGATCGACAAGTGTTTGTTTGAAGCCACAGAGAGGTCGGTTTAGGTAGACACTTCACTTTTATGACCTATACAAAGACTTCCCTTTTTAAAAAAAAATTAAATAATTAATTAAAAGACTCGGTTTACCATAATATAAAGGGTTAATTTGGTGTAAATATACAAAATTTGCACTAATTCCGGTTCTTCCCATAAACAATAAAAGTTTGGTAGAAATACACAAATTTTTAATTGTTTCGAATTTCCCCAAATTCCAATTTCGTTTTTCCCATAAACAATAAAAGTTTGGTAGAAATACATAAACTTTTGATTGTTTCGGAATTTCCCTAAATTCCAATTTCGATCATAATTAGAGTGACATGGCATATAATGTTGCTTACATGATCAATATCCAAATATTTTATTTTATTGCAAACTCATTATGACACACACTTTTACCACTTGGGATCTTTTGTCCCTATTTTTCGTGTTCCAACATGTACCAAATTTTAATTTCTATTAATTTTCTACATTTTTCTTTAATACTCTTAATTTATAATGATTTAATTTAATTATACAATTATTTTTTAGGTCCATCTATCCAATTAAGGTTTATAATTATTTTTTAGTATTTAATTTTACTTTTATTAGTTATAATTTCTTAAAATAATTATCCACGTTGACAACATTATATGTCATGTCACTCTAATTTTGATCGAAATTGGAATTTAGAGAAATGTGTCAATCCCCTAAAATAACCATTTTAATAAGTAAAAGGATTAAAATAGTCACTGATAAATAAAAGGTATAATAATAGCCATTGTTTTTGCAATTAGTACCAAATTTGCCCATATATTTTATTAACTAATTAGAATTGATATATAATTAGAATTCAAATCAGAAATTGGAAGTATATTTATAAATATATTTCAATAATTTTAATTTCATAATTATTTTATAGGTTCACTTATCCAATTAGTTAGAATTTTTATAATTATTTTTAGCATTTCATTGAACTTTTGTTAGTTATATAATATAAAATAAAATAAAATTATAGTATAGTATAATATTTTTTAACTTTATAAATAACAATATAATTAAAATTAATAGTCCGTAGAAATCAAATTAAATCCGCTCCTATTATTTTTTTATTAATTATTGAATACACTAATCTATATACTATATAAAAACAAAGTACAAATGGCATTTTTGTAATTTTTTTTTTATCCGAAAATTATTTATTACCACAAGGAAAAGAGTGCAAGGAGTACCCAGAAGTAGAAAAAAAACAGGCTACACGACTCTATTCCACAGATTTACAAGATTATTATTCGCTCAGACACTATAATTTAAGCAGGTTTCGACTTCTCCTCTCACAGCACACCAGCTCCAAAACCTACATTTAATTTCCTCCAAGATTCTACTCATCTCCCACGGCTTATTAGCAAAGAGCCTCTCGTTTCTCCATTTCCAAATTACCCAAATCGTACAAACCCACAAGCCTCCAACCGTTTCTTCCATCTTCTACCTCCAAGGAGATCCGAAAAACTGAGCAAATGTTGCTCTACATTCTTCGGCGCTATCCAAGTAATTCCAATCCACTCAATTAAAGTACTAGTATTTGCTCTCGTGCGATGCACGGATCGAAATATATTATAATAAAATAATTAAATAATTTATTAAATAATGAATAATAAATAATATTTTAAATAGATTAAAAGAGAATAACATAATAATCTAATAAGAAAAACTAAAATTATATTATGTTAAAAGAATATTTGTTAATTTTTGTACATCTATTTTTATACGCCCAACCAAATTTAACGATTTCATTAAAACTCAAAACATACTCTAAATATACTAAGAATTTTTAAAGCATATTTTAAAAAAATGCAATCTATTAATAAATTTAATTGAAATTAATTGAAATACATAAAAAAAAAATGCAATCTATATACATTCATATCTAATAAAATTTTATCTGATTCTGTAAGAGAAATGTTCTAATTCCCGCCGGCCACCGTAGGCACATTAATATTTACCCTAAAAGCTAAACCCTACGAAAGGGAAAAAATTGCCGACGTTGCAGCACCACGTCAGCAGTATTTACGGTGGGTAGGAGAGTATTTCTATTCAAAATAAATAGATAATATATAGTTCTATTGAACCAATAAGTTCAATAAAGGTACAAATTCACAATTCTGAAGTTCTCATGGTCAATATTCTACTCTTTTCAATGAAGTCATATAATTCAAGGGTATGCTGGTTAATCTCATTTATGAGCACAATCAAATGTGATCATGACTGACATGACAATGTCACTCATTTGTTAATCTACTATATTATATATATATACATTTACAGCAAAACTCTTAAAAAATAAAAAATAAAAAAATCTTAAAATTTACATTAAAAAAAGAAGAAGAAATTATGAGACAATGTAGATTAGCCGTTGAAACAACATGCCCTCTATCCTCATTTCTTATAAGGATGTGAGACCAATGCTCGAATCTCTTTTCCTCCCGAATTGAAAAACTAATGAAAAGGGAAAATTGATTGCTATATTTATTCATAAGTGATTAGTAATATTAATAGAATTCAATAATAAAATTTAAAGAAAATTAAATTTGTGTTGATATTATTCAGAAAAAAAATAATTTTATTCCCGTTCAATTAATGATTCTAGTTTTTTTTTTTTTTTTTTTTTTTTTAGATTTGTGCGTAACTTCTACAGAATGTCCAGGCAATTATTTAATTGTCATTGAAATGGTTTATAATTTATTTGATGACTAGTATCACACCCGTGCGACGCACGGGATAAATCGTATAATATATTGTTTTAAATTTTTAAATATGTGTGTTGATCACGATCTTTCTTTTTAATTGAAGTTTCTTTTCATTTATAATTATCATTATTTTTTAAATGTTTTAATGGCTAACATATGAATTTTTTAATAATAAAAATTCTTATCTTAGTTTGTTGTTATGCAACAAAATTTTTGTTAAAAGAATGTACAAAAGTAATCATACATTTTTCAAAATATTTATTTGAGATTGTATATTTGAAATATTCTCATACCACTGAAAGGAATCGTAAATGGTAGCCCATCTATCTCACAAATTTGCATATATAGTTCATTTTCGGTAGGTTTTCCAAATTTGTGCATATTCCATTTCAAAAATTGGACTCACGATAGAATATCTTTAATACTCTTAAATCTTAATACAATATCTATTTACCTATTCCACACTCATAGCTCACCCAAAAATTATTGACCTTAATACACCAACACGTTAAATGTGAGATTTATTCACCACTCATGATAAACAGATATAATAGAAATATTTCATACATCTTAATTTCCCACAGGTATGGCGAATTTGAATGTCCATTTTTGGTACAATGCAAGTGAAATATTGTAGATATACATAGTTGCAATATTCTAGAATATATATAAGCACAAAGTGTTCTAAAAATAGGAAATAAACTTATTGGTACCACAAATTATGCTAATTAATTAGTTGATTCAAAATTATAAATGTATAATTTGGTTATATTATTTGTATTAAGGATTTCTATAAACTACATATTGAAAAAAAAATAAAAAAAACATTTTTTTAAAAGGAAATATTAGGAAATCTCATAATATTAAATGATTTTTAATCAACTTTAATAGCTACCTACCAAATTTCCAAAAATTATACTAACTAATCAGTAATAAAGTTTTATAAGGTTGACTTTACAAAAATAATACTTAAATACTAATTTCTACAAAAATAAATTTTTATAGTAAGCACAAAACAAAAATTACTAAAAAAATTATATTTATATATATATATAGATAGATAAATTTGCGCCACTGACATTGCAATTAAATTTATTGATTAACGAATTAATGCATTCCGTAATACAATCGGATTCCCAAAAATTGACTAATTGAATTCTATGCATATATACTATGTATACATAGTAGGTACACACATTATATAAATAAATGAGTAACGCTCTCTTACCCACCGTGGGCATGCTTAATATGCCCACGGCTAAGGTAACAGATTATATTTAAAGAACAAATTATTGAGTATATCTTATAAAAATAAATTCTACCAAAAATAACTAAACCCTAACAAAAATAATTAAACCCTAAAAGGAAATATTATTGACGTGACAATGACATGTCAGCCGTGGGCACATTGAGTAGTGGAAAATTTCTGTATAAATCAATTATTACTCCACATATATATATATATATATATATATATATATATATATATCAATGTGTCAATATATATACTCGTGTGTCAATGTGTGTGTGTGTGTTATATATATGGATATATCTAACGTTAATTGCTAATCAGTATAAAGTACCATTGGTAACTAATCAATAATCTAATTGCTTATTGCACCATTAATATCAAATTATTAAATTAATTCACTTAAGTAAATTCTAACAATATTTGATATACAATTTAAATACATTGTTTTCATATTTAAAATATATAGAGTATTGCAATATTGACATGAAATCAAATTATGAAATAATAAATTTAGTATATTAATTCTAATCCTCACACATGTCGTAATCATTATCATTTATATAGATACGCATGTCGATTTTGCATTTGTATCATATCAAGATCATCTTTGAATTAAAATACACATTTTGATGAGACTACACTTTTGGAACTAATATTTGGGATTCTGTCTTCAATATCATATCACTTTTCACTTTATGAGTCGTGTGCTTTAGAAATTATTTTTACTTATTTAGAAAGTACTACATTATTACATAATAAATATATATAGATCTATATAAAATAAACATTTACGTAAAAATCGAAGCACACGATGAACATTGACAATACAAAAGTTAAATGGAATGAGATAACATACAAATTAATTAGTATTACCTCTCAATCATTTATAAAGTGGAATAAAACCAAACATATGGTAGATAAATCATAGTAAAGACATAAAGATGTCATTCTACACAATTTGAAAATATTGATATTCTCCACGAACGCCAACTGTTGAATCTTGATTTTCTTGGGGAAATTAAATAGCGTAGAGAGAATGTAAAAGAACACCAGAAAATTACGTAGTTCGATCTTTTATGAGATCTACATCCACAGAGCAAGAGTATGAATTTTATTCGAATACTTTTTTTTCCCCTTACAAGGTTTCTTTCCTCTATTAATAGAGGATCTACATAACCTAACCCTAATTTCTCTTGGGCTTGATATTGAGCTTCACTTCTATTTCTTCTGGGCCACATCCTATCACATCTCTCCCCAAAAAGACATAGAAGTGAGGGTGTGATTTGAGATCGAACTTGAATTGCCTTGCCCCATCGAAATTGGAATTTCGATGAAGTCGAAATGCTAGCTCGTACTCGTCTTAGACGAGTTTAGGCTTTTAAATAGCTCTACTCCGTTGTAAGGTGAAGTTTTGGCTTAAAGTTAACCACTTCGTTCGAAGATGAAGTTTCGGTTTTGAAATAGCCACTTCATTCGATGACGAAGTTTTGGCTTAAGTTAACCACTTCGTTCGAAGATGAAGTTTTGACTTTAAGTTAACCACTTCGTTCGAAGACGAAGTTTCGGTTTTCAAATAGCCACTTCGTCTAAGATGAAGTTTTGGCTTTAAAATAGCCACCTTATCTAAAGACGAGGTTTCGGCTTTCGATTAGCCACTTCATCTAAAGACGAAGTTTCGGCTTTCGATTAAGTAGCTACTTCGTCTAAAGATGAAGTTTTGGTTTTAAATAGCCACCTCATCTAAAGATGAAGTTTCGGCTTTCGATTAGCCACTTCATCTAGAGATGAAGTTTCGGCTTTCGATTAGCCACTTCATCTAGAGACGAAGTTTCGGCTTTCGATTAAGTAGCTACTTCGTCTAAAGATGAAGTTTTGGTTTTAAAATAGCCACCTCATCTAAAGACGAGGTTTCGGCTTTCGAGTAACCACCTCATCTAGAGATGAAGTTTCGGCTTTCGATTAGCCATTTCATCTAGAGACGAAGTTCCGGCTTTCGATTAGCCACTTCATCTAAGACGAGGTTCGCTTCGATAGCACTCTAGAGAAGAAGTTTTCGGCTTTCATTTAGCCACTTCATCTAAAGATGAAGTTTCGGCTTTCGATTAGCCACTTCATCTAGAGATGAGGTTTCGGTTTTCGATTAGCCACTTCATCTAAAGACGAAGTTTTCGGCTTTCGATTAGCCACTTCATCTAAAGACGAAGTTTCGGCTTTCGATTAGCCACTTCATCTAAAGATGAAGTTTCGGCTTTCGTGTTCCTTGTTTGTCGAATTTATCGATAGGAGTGGTCTCCCTACGCGCGTTTAAATTTTAGGTAGCTCTTCCTCGTCGTGAGACGAGGATTGGCTTTAGTATATATATATATATATATATATAACTAATAAAAGAAATTAGAATTAAGAATTGACCTTCGCGAGAAGACATTCTTGGGGCTTTTCTTAATGAGTCGGC
The DNA here is from genome assembly GCA_001642375.2 of Mentha longifolia. Taxonomy (NCBI): domain Eukaryota; kingdom Viridiplantae; phylum Streptophyta; class Magnoliopsida; order Lamiales; family Lamiaceae; genus Mentha; species Mentha longifolia. Next base: position 4,599,003 of record CM038111.1, on the reverse strand, counting down.
GTTGAGAGGTCGGCGTCATGCTTCGATGTAGAAGCTTCGTGGCAATGTTGGCTCGGTGCTCGGTGGTGCCTCAGCGACGACGTCGGCATGGCGGGGGTTCGGGGGCAGCGCCCCCGATAGCGGGGTCCAAGGGGCGGCAGTCCCTGGCGGGGTCCAAGGGGCAGAGCCCCAGGTCAGCTTGAAATTTTTTTATTTCCGATTAAATTGCTGTGTAGAAAATTCATCGGAAATTTAATTTCCAAGAATTTCGAAAGGTTGCAAATCGCAGATTGGCGATGCTTCAGCTGATGTCGGCTTGCAGCTCGATGGGGAGTTCGGCGGTGCTTCGGCAACGTCGGCTTGCAGCTCGATGGGGAGTTCGGCGGTGCTTCGGCGACGTCGGCTCACAGCTCGTCGTGAGATGAGGATTCGCTTTTGAGACCACTTGGCTGCGGCTCGTCGAGTGCAGCTCGGCACTTATACGACGGAGTCGGTCGAAGCACGAGCTCGACATCGGTGCAGCTCGGCTGCCCTTCGTCGCGATAGCTCGGTTCGCAGGTGGTGCAGTGAAGCAGCTCGGCGGGGTAGGCGCGGCTGCTCGGGGAAGTGCTGCAGCTCGTCGGGTGCTGCGGCGGTGCAGCTCGTCAGATCGGCCCACTGCTGCAGCTCGGCTGCTCTTCGGCGGGGGCGAGCTTGACGCTGCAGCTCAGAGGTGCTGCGGCGACGAGGCGGAGAGCTTCAGTTCGGCTGGCTGCTGTTGCGGCGACGTCTGCCCACGCAGGTGTAGCTCGGCGGTGTTGCGGCGACGACGTCGGCAACTCGGCGTACTCGGCAGCTCGGCGTTCATGACGTCGTCGCCTTCGACTTCGTGAGAGAAGCTCGGCATGGAGGTGCTGTTTCCCGGCTACAGCCCGGCGTTCATGACGTCGTCGCCTTCGACTTCGTGAGTGAAGCTCGGCATGGAGGTGCTGCTTCCCGGCTACAGCCCGGCGCGGCGTAGCGACGTCGGCTCGCAGCTCGGCCTGGAGGTGGCTGCAGCTCGTCGAGTGCAGATCGGCGGTGCTGCTAACGCGGCGTCGGCAACTCGGCGTGGGCGAGCTCTGGCTGCTGCTGCGGGTGTGGCGTCGCGCATAGCTCGGGTGAGTTCGGCCTGCTGCTTAGCGGAGGTGCTCGTCGGAGGTGTCGCAGCTCGTCGAGTTCAGCTCGTCATCTCTTCGACGGAGTCGCGCTTCGGCGCGAGCTCGGCATCGGTGCAGCTCGGCTGCCCTTCATCACGACAGCTCGGCGTTCATGACGTCGTCGCCTTCGACTTCGTGAGAGAAGCTCGGCATGGAGGTGCTGTTTCCCGGCTACAGCCCGGCGTTCATGACGTCGTCGCCTTCGACTTCGTGAGTGAAGCTCGGCATGGAGGTGCTGCTTCCCGGCTACTGCCCGGCGTTCATGACGTCGTCTCGGGGGCTCGGTGGAGGCGCGCGACAGTGCTGCGGCGACATCGGCTTGCAGCTTGTCGGGAGAGCTCGACGGGGAGCTCGGCGGAGGAGTTCGTCGGAGGTGTCGCAGCTCGTCGAGTTCAGCTCGTCATCTCTTCGACGGAGTCGCGCTTCGGCTTGAGCTCGGCATCGGTACAGCTCGGCTGCCCTTCATCACGACAGCTCGGCGTTCATGACGTCGTCGCCTTCGACTTCGTGAGTGAAGCTCAGCATGGAGGTGCTGCTTCCCGGCTACAGCCCGGCGCGGCGTAGCGACGTCGGCTCGCTGCCCGGCCTGGAGGTGGCTGCAGCTCGAGTGCAGCTGAAGTGTTGCGGCGACGTCGGTTCGCAGCTCGGCCTGGAGGTGGCTGCAGCTCGTCGAGTTCAGATCGGCGGGGTAGGTGCGGCAGTTCGGGGAAGTGCTGCGGCGGTGCTGCTGCGGGTGCGGTCGACAGATTGGGGCGGCGGGTTTTGCTCATTGCCTTTTTCCTCCATTAAAACGAACAGATAATCGTGGCGGCGATTTGCCTGTTCGTGGCGGCGTTGGGGTGGTCGTGGGGGACCACTGGGATGGATGATGCCGAGCGAGATCTTCCCTCTCGAGATCCGATCGGCGGGGCAGAGCATCACCGTGGCTGTGAATTTGTTCTTCGCCTTCGCCGTCGCCCAATCCTTTCCCTCTCTGCTCTGCGCCTTCAAGCACGGAATTTTCCTCTTTTTTTTTTTTTTTTGGTTTTTGAATCATTCTCTGCGCCTAGATTCCCCCAAAGAAAATTTTCGATCTGAAACACAAATTGATCGTTTCCCACAGACGGCGCCAGTGTTGAATCTTGATTTTCTTGGGGAAATTAAATAGCGTAGAGAGAATGTAAAAGAACACCAGAAAATTACGTGGTTCGATCTTTTGTGAGATCTACATCCACGGAGCAAGAGTATGAATTTTATTCGAATACTTTTTTTTCCCCTTACAAGGTTTCTTTCCTCTATTTATAGAGGATCTACATAACCCTAACCCTAATTTCTCTTGGGCTTGATATTGGGCTTCACTTCTATTTCTTCTGGGCCACATCCTATCACCAACATTGCTCATTCTTCTAAACAATGGAAAGTAAAAGTGAAAGTGATACATATATGATAAAATTGCATCGAAAATTTGATAAGCTTTTCAATTATGTGACTAACAAATAAAATAATATATATTATGAAAAAAGCTTTTGCTCATCACAAACTTCTTCCACCGCAATAGCCATCGTTGCAGCCGATATCACTTCCCAGCTACATATGTTGGAGTTTATGAGAGTCTCTTCTTAATCCAATATTTTTCCTCCTCCATTGTGAAGTAAAAAAAAAAGTGAAATTTATAGGCACAACACAATATAAATTAGGAAAGAAAATTAATACATTACCATGATTATTACTTTTGTAACGTCTTATTAATTGCTGATTGCAAATTATAAGTGTACTATTATGATATTGCATTTTATAGTAATGATTTCCAAAATTAGCATATTGATAAAAATTACTCGTAATGAATATATTATTATTATTATTATTATTATTATTATTATTAATTTAAAATAAAGGTATCTATAGTAATATATTTTTAGTACATACTCCGTATTATGCATGCAGCTATACAAATTAGTATGGAGTATTGCCATAAATCTCTTTTGTAAATATATGTTTATATACAAAAGCTTTAATTAATTGGTTTGACTTTGATACATATTAATGTACATTTATTTAATAATTAATAAAATAGTTACTCTTTATAAAATATAAAACTTACTAAAAATGACAGTCTGTAGTCGTTATTGTTATACATATACTATAGGAAAGGTGCATGATCAGGCACCAATTTATATTTATTTGTAAAAAAGTTGCACCTGTAATTTTTTGTTATTCTTATTCTGATCCAACACAATAAAAATAATTAATATTGTAACATACTATGATGAATTTAAAAACAATATACTATTATTCATATTAAAAAGAAAGATTGAAAATAAATACTATAACTGCATGACTAAAATTAATTAATAGACTGATTTTTTTATTAGTAATAACTAAAATTAATGTTAGTAATAAATGAACTCACCTTTCCATAAATCACTTCCGGAGCTACTATTAGTTAGTATATAGATTTTAAACTACCCATTTATACATATACTAACAAATAACAAAATATATTTACGTGATAATAGTATTAATAAAATTCCATATTAATATTAGTAATAATCAACATTAAATTTAATGAACAAAATTGTTCCCGGATGAGAATGGAATTGAACGTGGTGGGAGTTAGGATTGGCACTTCGTGAGAAAACTAACTGCAACTTTGGTAGGAATTGTACCTTCAAATTAACTTAAACTACAAAATTGCCCTTTCAAAATTGATTTCAAATTGATTGCTGATTTAAAAATCCCTTTTAGTATATTGATTGATTAAGTGCATTTTTGTCAATTTAATTAAATTATTAACTGATTTTCAATTAATTAATTTAACATTTTTTGGTTTATACCGAATAGATTCCTTTCATAGACCAACGAAACTTTTCAATTTATCACAACTTTTCAATAATTTAGGTTTCTGTTCATCACAACTTTTCAATTTATCACTTTTAAAAACAGACTCTCTATATGTTCATTTTTTAATGAAAATTTTATTCGTTTAAATTTTGTATTAGCCCACCACCAATTACCAAGCGCACACACCAAGTCTTCAACCAGGAAGATGGATTACATCAAATTAAAGATAATTGGAGATTTGCAACTCACAATCAGGTAATCTAAATTTGAAACTTCATTATTTAATTTTTTTGGGGGTTTTTATACTCTCACAAACATTGATATGTTCACTCCACAAAATCACGATTTGCTTACACGACAACTGTACAAATGACAAAGATGGAACAACAACATCATTTCTCCTTTGGGACAACGAATGTTATCATTAATTGGAACCATGTGATTAAGATGAGGTATTTACTCTAATGCTAATTATAAAAACAAGAATTCTTCTTTCTTCTTCTTCTGTTAATGATAAATACACATGTGTATATGTTAGGATCTAAAACCCTAACAACGATCGATGACGAGTCAATCGAAGAGTAAGAACGATCCGGCGCCTTGTCGCACAAGGTCGGCGGAGAAAATAAAAACCCAGGCGCCTTCGACGTGAAGGTCGGCGGTGGATAAAGGAGCTGAACGCGAGGGTCGTCCTCGTCGGCAGCCTAAGATTGTGAGGAAGAAAATCACCAACTAGGGTTTACTTTGATATTATATTTCTTGAATGAATCTCCATTCCAATTACATTGGGGTATTTATAAGACTAAATACTAGTAACTAAGGAAAAGATATGCATAAAGATTAATACTAATCTAATAAATAAATATAAAAGATATTCTCCTAAATTAGTTGATATTATCGTATCAACTCCCTCCCGGTTGAAATCCACCTTGCCCTCAAGGTGGGTACCATGTTGCCACGAACCACGAACACCGGGGTGAAGCGAAACACCACGAGCACTGAAGTGAGATATCCCCGCCTGGATCAAACACACACCAAACAATTCCCCACAGTTGACATGATATGGCACTCGTGATAGCGGAGGTGATACACTGGAGAGTGAGTGCGCGGGTCCTCGATTCAAGCTTCATGACCGACTGTGCTATCTCCAAAATAACGTTGGATCCGTAGATGTCCAGAATATGAACATCGATCGAGGGGTCGATATCTTGCTTGGTAATTGCGGGGCCACGAGCTTCATGAGAGCAATTTAAAATAACGCCATTGCCTACATAAACTCGGGAGGACTTGGTTGGAGTAAGCGACTGTTTGAGGCTCGCTGCTAACCGAGAGTGCACTGAAATCCTGCGTGCTCCCCATGCCGACGATAGTATAGTCAGGTGTGCGTTCCTCCTCGTCCAGCTGCGTGTCCACCAAACTCTGGACGGATGCAAGATCACTCGTTCCCCACAGGCGGAAGGGCCCTGATTGAGCACTGCTCGTGAGTGCCTGCAAGGGTGATAAATCATCGGAGATAAATTCGTCGTCCGAATCACGTTCGTCGTCTTGAGGCAGTGAATTGTCCTCATCCTCCCCAAAGTAAGCCAAGATCTTAGTTTGACATACATGACCTCGGTGCCATTGCTCGGGACAGTAAAAACACAGACCCCGGCGGCCGCGCTCGGATTTCTCTGTTAGGGAGACGTGAATGGGTTCCGGTGTGACACACTCGCTCTCTCGGATGACGTGGGGCTGAGGTGGTTGGTACGAAGTCTGGCTCGGAGTGGAAGTGTGTGTGTGATGAGGGCTGTCCCATGAAGATACATAGGGTTGTGGTCGAGGCTGCATGCCCTGAGGTTTCTTAATTGACGTGCAGTACGGTGGGCGGTCGCCATACGCGTAGAAGTCGTTGTTGTAACGGTAGTCGTTGTAAGTGTACGAGCTGCTGCGCGCGAATGAAGGCTCCCATGAAGACCATGAAGACCGGACATACGGAGGTTCTATCTTCATCCCGTGCTGGAGATCAACGTGCATATGGCCGCGGCGATCATGACGAGAGGAATTCTCCCACCGTGCTCACTGTAGATAGAGCTCCAGTTCCTCGAACTCGAGAAGTGGCCTGCCCCATGATGAAAAAACTGGAGGTCTGCGATGCATGGTACGATTCTCCTCGGTATGCATGCGGGTAGGGGCGCGAGCAAAGTTGCGGCGATTGGGGTCGGGCGGAGGCCATTGCCTCGGGTAAGTGGTGTCGGGCGGAGGCCATTGCCTCGGGTAAGTACTGCTGCGTTCGGGCCCCTCCAATGAAAGTTCGATCGCATCCAAACGTGCAAGGATGCGCTCCATGTTCGAATCAAGCGAGGACAAGGGTCCGCGATCAGTGCCTTGGAGTTCGGGTTCGGTGGTTGACTGGATGGCTTCGGACGGCAACGTCGTGAGCGCGGCTGCGCTGTTACCAATTCATGGCTGCAGATTTCAGGCCGGAGAAAGAGACGGCTTTGAGAGGGCGGTTCAAGGCGTCGGCGAGGAGAAAGAGATCGGCGATGGCGATGATGAATCTCGTGCAGTGGCGATGATCTAGGTTATGTCAACACGGTAGTCCGATGATGATGATCAATAACCAGGGCCAGTAGTTGTTGATGGCGTCGCACGCTGACTGATTTTTTTATTTTATTTTATTTTTTTCCGGGAACAGCGGCGTGTAGGGACTGCCGATTTCCGCTCAGGTCTTGCAAAAGTTCAATGATTCACAGAGAACCGCAACGAAGGACGCAGGTCGCATAACCGGCTTGGATGTTCTTCGCATAGACAGAGGCTGGAGATAGATTCAACGTGCCTATCCGCAAGTTGTCGGCGGCGTGAATGACTTGAGTTCTGCGATGTTGGGAGTTCCACGTTCACCGCACCAGAGGTCGGCAACGACGTGAGCGCGGCTGCGCTGTTATCAACTCGTGGCTGCCAATTTCAGGCCGGAGAAAGAGACGGCTTTGAGAGGGGCGGTTCAGGGCGTCGGCGAGGAGAGCCCGGGAATCGACGGCGGTCGCGGCGGCGTGACTGATGTGATGATGGCGTGAGTTCGGCTATGAAAGCTCTCCGGGAGAGAGCTCTCAATGAAAGCACCAATTGTTAGGATCTAAAACCCTAACAACGATCGATGACGAGTCGATCGAAGAGCAAGAACGATCCGGCGCCTTGTCGCACAAGGTCGGTGGAGAAAATAAAAAGCCGGCGCCTTCGACGTGAAGGTCGGCGGTGGATAAAGGAGCTGAACGCGAGGGTCGTCCTCGTCGGCAGCCTGAAGATTGTGAGGAAGAAAATCACCAACTAGGGTTTACTTTGATATTATATTTCTTGAATGAATCTCCATTCCAATTACATTGGGTATTTATAAGACTAAATACTAGTAACTAAGGAAAAGATATGCATAAAGATTAATACTAATCTAATAAATAAATATAAAAGATATTCTCCTAAATTAGTTGATATTATCGTATCAGTATATGTTATTATCTACTTACGAAGATCCAATTGAAAAGAAGAATAAAAACGAAATTGAACAGATAATACAAAATCACTGGCCGATGGAGTCTCTTCACTCTTCATAAATGAGGAATATAATGCCAAAAGAATATCGAAATAAAGCAAACGTAATTGCATCATATGCTATATATTTAGATAGAATAAATTATAAATTATGTATTTTTTTTTCCTCAAATGTATACTATGAAAATCTACCGTAATATACGAGTATTGATTTAGTGCAACTTTCATTATGATATACATATAAATATTAACTTTATAATTATTCACAGATAGACGGTTGGTTGACAAATACTTATATATTACTATTACTAATATATAAGGGTTGGTTGATAAAATAAAATAAAATCCAATTATCTTATCAATGAGAAAACTCTTAAATTTGTCCACAAACCTCTTAACTTCACTATAGGCGACTCTTCAAACAGACACGTTTCTCGAACAACTTATTTGCATGGAGCAGTGTATGTAACATGTTCATTATGATTTTATTGTTATATTATTACAAAAATAAATTCTGAACAGTTAAGGGAACTACTTAGTTGCATAAAATAGAACTTAGATGGGATTTCTAACTTTTAAATTAAACAACAATATTATTCAAAATAACGCTCTAAAACTGAAATTACTTTCAAACGGTTTTTTTAAGGAACTACTTGGTTACATAGAATATAACTTATATGAGATTAAGACCTTTCAAATTTAACAACAATATTATTCAAAATAAACACTCATACTAAAATTACTTTCAAACGTTTTTTTTTTTCCGAATGGATATTATTTTAATTTGAACGGTTTTCGAAAAGTCAAATCCAAATCTAAATAATTATCATATAAAAACCTCTTAGTTGTTAGCTTGTAGTACATATTATCCGCTTTACAAATTATAAAAACAATTATAATATTACTTAAACTTAAATATAAATTTAACGGTTAATAAATTTTTAAAATTATCCACAAACCTCTTAGGTTCACTGTATGCAACTATTCAAATAGACACGTCATATTATATATTTTGAAAGGTTAAAGAACAACCTATATGCATAAACTTAAAAAAAAAAACTTTTAAAATTAAAAACTCTTCAATTCAACCGCATTTCATTCATAACTTTCACATCGTACACAACTCTTCAAGAGGCACATTTCCTTCAATAAATATAGCCATAATTCTAAATCTATTGATTAACATACTCCCTCCGTCCCCTTTGATTTGACTAGTTTACTTTTTGCACAGTTTTTAAGATGCCCATTAATTAAGAATAAACAATGATTTAGTGTTAAAAATGATTGTTTTCATTAGACATAATCCCTAGGCATCAATCTTACACATGCACGTGCAAATAAAAAAAACACTCAAGAAAATAGGGAGAATGGCGGCTAAGATCACTTCATACACATTTACAAATGCTGATCACAGCTGTAGGGATTCAAAAACATAAAATTTCCCTCTAAATTACAGATTTCAAATTGTAAGCAAGTGAACCTATAAATAAGCTGATGATCAATTCAGCATTCCACATTTTACAACCCAAAAATTTAGAGAAAGGTAAAAAAAGAAGCAAAATGAGGAAGCATAACTTCACAACTGCTGAAAGGAGCCACATTATCCAGTTCCTGCTAGAAGGCTCGAAGCAAGGAAAGCCTGCTTATGGGAAGATGAAGCAGGCTGTCTTGAAGTGGGATTCATCTTCAAGGACGATTTCCAGACTTTGGGCTGAAGCCAAGCTGCAGAGAGATGAAGGTCAGGTAATCTCTTTGAAATCCAAAAAACTGAGCCCTAACAGAGTTAAGAAATTCTTTCCTGATTATGCTAAGATAAAAACACTATAAATGCGCAAGAGAAACACAATTAGGCGATTAGCTGAAGCCCTAGATGTTAGTAGAGGTACTGTTTTTAGATGGATTAAGTTGGGGCTGCTCAAAGCACACACTTCTGCCCTAAAACCATTCTTAACCGCAGCTAACAAGCTCAAAAGGCTAAGATTTTGCTTAGATTCGATCACGTACAATAGGCAGCAAAATGAAATGAAGTTCAGAGATATGCAGAACATCATCCATATTGATGATAAGTGGTTTTTCATCACACAAAAAAGAAACAGAATGTATCTAACCCCAGATGAAGTAGGACCACATAGAACATCAAAAAGCAAGGCTTTCATCCCAAAGATTATGTTCATGTGTGCAGTGGCTAGGCCCATCTTTGTAAGAGATGGGACTGTGCTATTTGATGGGAAGATAGGCATCTTCCCATTTACAAAGCAGGTCCAAGCAACGAGAGATAGCATAAACAGAAAGAAGGGTACATGGATCACACAGCCTATTGATTCAGTCAACAAAGATGTCATCAGAGAATGCATGGTTCAGCAGGTATGATGAAACCCTCAGAATTAATTTCTTCATCAGGTTATTCAGCCAACATGTTTACATTTTACACATATTGCACAACTTAACTAATGCAACATTCATGCAGATACTCCCAGCAATCAAGGCAAAGTGGCCAGCACACTTATCAAAAACCATATTCATACAACAGGATAATGCAAGGCCTCACATCAGAGATGATGATCCAGAGTTTAGGGCTGCAGCAAGTGCAGATGGATTCAACATCCATCTTATGCAACAACCACCAAACAGTCCAGATTGCAATGTCAATGACTTAGGGTTTTTTGTTTCAATACAAAGCCTACAAAGTCAGTTTGCATGCAATAATGCTGATGACTTAGTTGCTGCAGTGAAGAACAGCTTCCAAGAGCTTACTGCAGCAACACTAAACAATGTCTTTCTTAGTCTACAACAAACTCTTATAGAGATCATGAAAGTCAAGGGTCAAAACTGCTATAAGCAGCCTCATATGAAGAAGACTGCATTGATTAGGGCTGGCAATCTACCTAGGGACTTGCATGTTACACTAGATGTAGTCACAGAAAGCATCCAGCATCTAATAGAAGAAGGAGATGTAGCTGGGATTGAATTGATGATGTATAGATTAGGTTTCTTAAACTAATTCATGAACTGAATTGGTTGTATAGTTTTTGCAAATGCATGTGAAGGCATTTTTTTGTTCATGCAGAATAGGAAAGAAAGCATGAATCCTTTTGTAATGAAAATATGTTTGGAATTTTTACATCATTTGCCTGATAATGGCATCAGTTTATAAAGTAATGCAAATATGCACATTTTGAACTCCAAATTCTTCATCCTTTGGCACAATTAAGCCATCAGAGCAGTCATGAAACACAAAGTGCCCAAAAAGGAAATGCAGCCAAATCAAAGGGGACAAAGAAAGAGTATGAGAGTGCACAAACAGGCCAATTACCAGTACTAAACATAAAGATGACCAGCACTGTGTACACACTTGCCACATTACATTCAGAGATCATCACAGTATGCAGCATAGGAGGGAAATTTTTTGCTAGTGCACATTATTTGTCACATTAAAGGTATCAGATTATCACAGCCATGACACATATTCAAAGACTATACAAAAAAATCATCATTTGGCATAATAGAACCATCAGATAATGACAATTAATTCCTTAATTCATGACCAATTAAAATAAACCGGCACAGTGAATTGAAGGAAACAGTTCTACCACCAAACAATCATTTACAAATGTTGATCATCAGATTTAAGCTTTCATCACAGAGATCTAGGGTTCACAGAAATAGGGCTAGAAGTGTGTGCATGCATTCATCATCGCAGCTATTCAACTACCAACATATTCACAGCAATTAACCGACATCCAATAATCCAACAAGAAACCATATAGAACACAAATCAGCCATCAATAAGCCAACAGCCAATAATGCAACCGAGATCCAGCATGCAGAATAATCGACCACATATCACACAGATATAATCCAACAAGAAACCCAACAGAACACAGAACCACCATCAATAAGCCATCAGATTCACATATCAGCACCAGAGATGCAAGATCCAGAAACCTAACATCTAAGCATGGGCAGAAATGTAAGAAAATCAACACATACAGAAAAAGAAAGATCTCACAGCGTCACAGGGCTCATCAAAGAGCCGAGGGAGGAAGATCTGGTGGATCTCCTTCAAGCTCTCGCTCCGATTCAATTCTTCCCGGAGCCTCTCTTTTTCAAGTTGGTGCTCAACCATGAACTCTGCCCGCTCCGCCTTCAGCTCTCGCGCGACCCGCTTCGCCGCCCGTCTTCTCCGCTCGACCGTGCGCTTCAACCGGATCTGACCATGCCTCTCAGATTCCTCCTCGTCTGAAGGGGAATCTGACACATACGCCTCAATCGCAAACAGATCTGCTTGTAACTCTGTCTCTGGGACAAAATCGGAGACAGAAAAGGAGAATGAAGGTGTAATAGGGGGAGATTCGGTGTCGGGAGAGAGAATGGAAGGTGAGAAACTCATCAGGTCGGGTGGATCGGTGAGCACTGCAGCCGGTGGGCAGAAGAGGGGGCGGCGGCCGCGTAAGGGATCTAGGGTTGCAGTGGGGAAGGAGATGAAGCTGTAGAGAAAAATCGGCGGAAGGTTCCAGAGAAAGAGAGAGCCATTGTGAGAATGATGTTAGGGTTAGGCATCGTCTAGGGTTAATGGGGGGGGGGTATTAGTGATGGGGTAATTAAGTGGGTTAGGCCTTAATCAGGCCCAAAAAAAGAAACCTGCCATTTGGGCTGGGAGAGCCCAGAATGGAAATGTGGCCAAATCAAAGGTGACAGAGGGAGTATTTAAATTTGCTAAATCATAGCACACTTAAATAAATGCCTCCATTGTTCAGGACCGCCGCTGACTTGCAGCCCAAAAAGTCCAAAACAGCTTTGCAGCTTCGTCTAATGTGCCACTACGATATACTCCCTCTGTTTTTTCTGAAGTGGCCTACTTATATTCAATATGTGAGGTATAAAATATATAAGTAGACCACTTAAAAAAAAACAGAGGGAGTACCTGAGATCAAGAATAGCATTGAAATTTACATCCATGAATGTATATTTCACGACAAGAGGTAATTATGCTACTTACTTCCTTGAATATTAACATTATGCAAAAAGATAACAAAATATGAAATGAAACTACCATTGTTGTCATCTCATTTGATTTAGGATACGTGAATATCCATGCATCGATTCAACTTGCAACCATAGGGAAGTTCAAAGGCATATTACAAGAAGGAAAAGTATATGTTGTTATGAATTTCGTAGTTATGATCAACATAATTAAGTACAAACTTCAAATATAAAATGCTCAATTTTTCAAGCAAACTCATGAAAAATTTCCTATGCAAATGTACAATTTCAAGAGCATACATGATCTTAATGCAATGGATGATGTTAATGATGAAACAATGCTTAGTGAGTTTTCTTAAAACTAAAAATATATTTCAACTCTATAATATAATAGAGGCACGACCTACCACAGGTTATATATTGCAAAATTTATTGTTAATAAGCTATGTATAATAAATTACTACATTATTGTCTACAATTGTTCTAATTTACACTATGATAACAATTAAAATGTATAAAATAAACATAAATTTCAAGTTAAATAAAGTGGCCACCTAAATTTTAAAACCGTGCATCGCACGGGTGAAATTTCTAATATAACTATAAGGGCAAATTTGATACTAAATGTAAAATATGACTATTATTATACATTTTCTTTATCAATGACTATTTTAATCTTTTTACTTATTAAAATGACTATTTTGGTTGTTCTCTCTTGGAGAAATTCTAGAATAATCAAAAGCTTGTGTATTTCTACCAAACTTTTATTATTTATGAAAAAAACCGGAATTAGTGTAAAATTTGTGTATTTACACCAAATTAACTCTATTATAAAAACGTTTTTGTCTTTTTCATATTTAAAGATAATGCAGAAATTGCTTATTAGTTATTACTACGAATTGAATATCACTTCAAATTTGTATATGCAAAAACCGTAACCAACCAACAGAAAGCGATTCGAATTCTCTATTAAAATTCAGTGTTGTATTTTTTATTGCAACGACGGATGGGACGCCGCGGGTCATAAATATTTCATAACCTTTAAATATTGTTGTATTAGGAAATATTTACAATACATGACGACCATTTGTCATTGTAATAGGAGATGCCACACAATATTATAATAGAAGATCCGAATCGAAGAGAAAGACGCGAGTGTTTGATAATCCAACCTAATCCACTGCATCATAGGTCTAAAGTTACACGAGAAACTACACATTAACAAATTAATATAGTACAATAAGGCGTCGAGTTATCTAGCTACGCTTAACAAAAGCATCGAGTTACTAGCTGCGCTTAACAAAAGCAACTCTTTCGTCGAACCAAGGAAAAAAGAGACGAAGAAACAAGTAAACTCGACCATATCTTCATAGTTGTAGCTATCGCCGCGCAGTTGTTAGTGGTGGTTGTGGTGGTCATTGTGGTGGTCGTTGTGGTGGTTGTTGTGGCTGTGGTGGTCTTTCTGGATTCATCAGAGACGGAAGAAACCATTAGTGATCTTATAAAATACGGAGGAGGCGAAACTGTTAGAGAAAGGCACGAAGATAGTTGCAGTGTGAATAATTTATACAGTTGAGATTTCAGACAATGGAGGAAAAGTGACTTACCCTGTGAAACATTCTTTCAAATGCATTAGGTTCATCATCTTCATGGATTTGCTTGTGTGCAGCAGTGAGGATGTCATCATGTTTGTTGAAGACGCTTTTCTTTCTTGGCACGTACCAAAAGTTAACCGACTTCTGTCGAGTGACGATGTAAGGCCTTACATAGTGTTCGTAGACGTAGGCAGCTCCACTGAAGTACGGAATCACTAACCAACATGTGAAGAACAGCTTCCCATATGACCAGAATGGAAACCTAGAAGCATCGATGACAAGAACATATTATACAAATGCTAGATTTTCACTATAAGAAACTATAGGTGATTACATGATCAGAAATTTCAGAGGTTCTATTATCAATGCCACTGATAAAAACTTCACACATTACCATAGGTTTATTGAGCAATGTAACTCACATCTTCCGACTTAACCTTGTTCTGTTCCATCATACCATTTTCTCCTACCGTCACTTTCCCCTCATTCATCTCTTAAATTAAAGCACAAGATTAGCAGGGGATGAAAGAACCATTCCTGGTTAAGAGTCTTAAGACCACCTTTTTTACATGGACATACCTTTTTCCTCACCATTAGCTACTCGTGAGTTAAGAGTTACGTCGTCTACAATTTCTACAGAGGCTACATTCAGCAGGAAACAATGTCTTGGCTCTACATTAAGCTCAAATCTAACAAGCTCAAAAGTAAAGAAATTTGAGACTTGAGAGTATCATCTCCCATTAACTTCTAGCAGTATAACTCAATCAATTAAGCAAGTAGAAGACAAAGACTTTCCTCACAAGAATTTCAAATCGCAGAAACTATAGAAGATCAAGCCATATCAAGTTATAAACAGCATCAGAATGAATAAACCACTGGAAAATCGCATCGAACTAGAAGAGGCTTACCATTCAATGACCGTTGCAAAAGTAAGCTCGAAAAGAGTAATCATGGAGTAAAGAACCCAGTAAGTCAGCCATTGTTGATCATCAACAGCCGACTTCGACTCAATTGCCCTAATCGATGCATATCTGCACCATAGCTCAGATCCAGTAGAAGTTTAATCAGCACAATGAGAAACAAATCACTCTTCAAAATTGAAGGAAAAAATACACAATTGAGGCGTAGTCGAACTTACAGAGGATACAACAGGGAAACCACAGGCCTGCATATAATCAAAATAAAATTCTAAAAATCAGCGAAAATAATCATTCATTTCTACACACATTGCAAAAAACAAACACATCCGCAAACAAATCAAGATAAAATCATGAATTTTAGCGAGAAAAAACTGAAACACATGAAATTAGGAGATATCGTACCCAGCAATAAGGTCGAAATTAGTAATCAGCAATTTGAGGAAGTCTGAGGCTCCAGTTCCACCGTTTCCAGATCCAGATCCACCCATTGTCGTGCTTAAACCACAGAGGATTCAAAATTTCTTTCTCGAGAAAAGTGTGGTGTGGAAGTTAGTCTCGGAGCGAGCGTATATAGTGTTGAGGACTCGATTGTACGGCCAAGCTTACAGTAGAATTAGGTTCACACACTAAAAGGTGAAAACGAGAGAATAGTAGGAAGAGAGTAAAGGGTGAGAGAGAAAGGGAGAAATCGACCGACATGTCTTTGTCTCAAGCTGCAGTGAGGTCGGTCACTGGTAAGCATGTCGATGGGCCAATCATATCTCGCCATTTGATTTCCGATTTTTGGGGATTGATTTTGTAACCCTTGTCCTAAATTTCGGGAATGATTTCAACATTGCATGAAAGATGAAACTATAAAATAAAATAACGGCTTTTCCTTCGCGATGGGACCCTCACATACTCACTTTTCCTTAGAAATAACGACTGTTAAATTATCGCACAGACTTGGCAACAAAAAGATAACATAGCAAAACGACGTAGTTTTCGGCAGCGACAAGCAGGAAAATTTGAAAATTAAGCGAACAAGAAAGAACAGTCAGCTATGGACGAAAAACACCTACAAAATCACGGACTGTACAATGCAGCAACAGGTTTGCAACGGCTTAGGAAATTCCTCCTCCCCTCCTTTTAAACTCTCACTGCAGGCCACGTTTCATGGGATACCCCGAAAAAAACTACAGGATTTCGGAAAACCCAAAGCTTTAAATTCCTCTTCCGATCCTCCCTCTGTATCGCCGGCGATGAAGAACGGAGACAGCCGCCGTCCCGACATGGTGATCGACATCGGGAAGCCGGTGAAACTGAGCGGTGGATTGGAGTTCTCGAGCCTCACGTACACGGTGATCAAGAAGGCGAAGGATATAAAGGGGGGATGGGAGAAGAAGGAGGTGGATTTGCTCCACGAGATAACCGGGTACGCGCCGAAAGGCTGCATCACCGCCGTGATGGGGCCCAGCGGCGCCGGAAAGTCGACTTTTTTAGACGCTTTGGCCGGAAGAATCGCGAGCGGGAGCTTGATGGGGAGGGTGTCTCTCGACGGCGTTGACGTCAGCCCTAGCTTGATCAAGAGGACTTCCGCTTACATAATGCAGGACGATCGTCTCTTTCCCACGCTCACCGTTTACGAGACCCTCATGTTCGCCGCTGATTTTCGGCTCGGCTCGATTCCGAGAGATGAGAAGAGACAGCGCGTCGAGAATCTCATCCAACAGCTTGGTTTATCCGTAATTAATTTCCTCTCAAACTCCATGTTTAGTACTATATTTTACTTAAATCTGATTTGATTATGAAATAATGCAGTCTTCGAGGAACACGTACATAGGGGACGAAGGGACGAGAGGAGTTTCCGGCGGGGAGCGGCGGCGCGTGTCGATCGGGGTGGACATAATCCACGGGCCGTCTCTCCTCTTCCTGGACGAGCCGACTTCAGGGCTCGACTCCACGAGCGCGCACAGCGTGATCGAGAAGGTGCACGACATAGCCAGGGCGGGGAGCACCGTGATCCTCACCATCCACCAGCCCTCGTCTCGGATCCAGCTCCTTCTCGACCACATGATCATCCTGGCTCGAGGCCAGCTCGTCTACCAGGGCCCACCTAAGGACGTGGCCCTCCACCTCGACCGCATGACACGTAAGCTCCCCAAGGGGGAGAACGCCGTCGAGTACTTCATCGACGTGGTGCAGGAGTACGACCGGTCGGCCTTTGGAGTCGAGGCCCTGGCCGAGTTCGCTCTCACCGGAGTCAAGCCGCCGTTACTGGCGGAGCATGACTATTCGGAGAGCGTCAACCCGCCGACTGCGGCGGCACCGTCGGTAGGGCAGGGGAATAGGTCGAGTAAGCGCCTCCATTTGCAGACGGTCAAAGACAGCTTTGACCATAGTGTGAGGAGCCCTTGGAATAATTCGTCAAGATCGTGGAGTCAAAGCCAGTCAATGATCTACACACCGACTAGAAATTACGCAGATAAAGCCCGATCAAGGTAAATTTAAATGATTTAAAATAATTGATTATTGAAATATTAATTAAATTTTTAAATGATATGAGCAGTCAATCGCCGGGATACTACACGAGCTCGAGCGACATCGTGCAAGGGACGCCGACGCCGCAGAGCAGCGACTACACATTCGGAGAAGACGACTACATAACTCGGAGCGAGCTTCACGCCGCGGCGGGCGGCGGCGGCGGCAGCCGCGGCCTCGGCCCGAAGTTCACCAACTCCTTCATACCGGAGACATGGATTCTGATGCGGCGGAACTTCATCAACATCCGGCGCACGCCGGAGCTGTTCCTCTCCCGGCTCGTCGTGCTGACGGTGATGGGGATCATGATGGGGACCATGTTCTGGGAACCGGAAAACAACCAGCAAGGGATCACCAACCGCCTCAGCTTCTTCATCTTCACCGTCTGCCTCTTCTTCTTCTCCTCAAACGACGCCGTCCCGGCCTTCATCCAGGAGCGCTTCATCTTCGTCCGCGAAACCTCCCACAACGCCTACCGCGCCTCCTCCTACACCATCGCCGGCCTCGTCACCTACCTCCCCTTCCTCCTCCTCCAGGCCGCCGTCTACGCCGCCATCGTCTGGTTCCCGCTCGAGCTCGAGGGCGAGTTCCCCTACTTCCTCCTCGTCCTCTACATGTCGCTGCTGTCGACGAACTCCTTCGTCGTCTTCGTCAGCTCCGTCGTGCCGAACTACATCCTGGGCTACGCCGCCGTGATCGCCTTCACGGCGCTGTTCTTCCTCTTCTGCGGATACTTCCTTGACAGCGACGGGATCCCGCCCTACTGGAAGTGGATGCACTACGTCTCCACCATGACATACCCGTACGAGGGGCTGATCATGAACGAGTACCGGACTACGAAGCCGTTCGGCGGGATTCCCGGAGACACGATCTTGAAATCGCTGGGGATTGACGTCGGCGACAATTTGAAGTGGGAGAAGGTGTACTGGATGGCGGGGTGGGCTGTTCTTTATAGGCTTCTTTTTTATATTGTTCTGCGTTTCTTTTCCAAGAACCAGAGATCTTAGATATGTTGTGGTTATGGAGAACGGGAAGCAGAGATCATATATATTCTGTCGTTTCAAAGTTCAAAACGGAAGGATTTCAATTGAGAAATTTATAAATGCCCATTAATTTGTAGTAAAAAAAAAAAAAATTGTTTATGATAATTCTTTTTGGAAAAAAAAAAATGTTAAATTAGTTTTGACTGTTTGAAGATTACGTGGTCGTGCAAATCTATATCTATATCTATATCTATATCTATATATATAAAGCCAAGTAGTGACTTGTGAAGGAAGATGCCGCCATTTTCTTCTACATATGGTTATTAGAGAGTAACATAGGGTTTATAGAGTAATCATCTTTATAATTGTGCTTTTTTTAATCTATAACAATTATAAGTGTATAAATTTTAAATAAACTTATGTGAAATTAATATAATTTTTTTAAACTTCTTAAAAACAAATTCTGGAATTGATTGAACCAGATGTTTTAATATATCTATAATAAAGATTACATATTGGTTTAAATGTGTATTTTAATTTGTATAGCAATATGTTAAATAAAAATATCAAATTAAAATTCGAATAATGATATCATTGCTTGGAATTTATTAAAAAAGATAAATAAAGGCTCAAAACTAGTGCAAATGGACTAATTGAGTAGCTGGCTGTACAGAATGGAAAAAGAAAAATTAGTTTATTGATATGTTGAAGTTGGCTTCTTAGTTCCAATGAGATAGAGAAATGATTACTTGATAAATTTATTCAACAAGTCAAGTTGGCCGAGTGGTCTAAGGCGCCAGTTTCAGGTACTGGTCCGAAAGGGCGTGGGTTCAAATCCCACACTTGACATTTTATTATTTTTACACCTTAACTTGTTTTTATATACTTTTGGTACACTATTGGACCATGATAGTTGGTACAAAAGATCACGTCCGATGAACGATAAATACGTAAACTATAGGGTCCTCCTCCGACGTCGTCAGAAAAAACTCGATTAAAACATGTGCTGAGTCAGCCAACACTGGATATTGATTCATGAACAATATACCACGGATGTCATGACACTTTTAATTTTGGCCGGAAATGTAATTTGAGGAAATTTAAGAACAATTAAAAGTTTGTGTATGTCAACCAAACTTTTATTTATTATGAGAAAAACAGAAATTCATAACAAAGTAACCCAAAGAAACAAAAGTGGAAGGTGTTTTCATTGGGGAGAGATTTGATAGTGAGAGATGTTGATCTGATCCTCAAGGCGTGCAGGTGGATGAGTCTTGTTCCTTATCCTCAAATCAAGATAATCTTTATACGTGAATCCTCTGTACTTGGGTTGCTCCCCTATTTGTGTTGTAAAATGTGGCAATGGCTCAACCCACTTATCCCCCTTCAAGTTATAGAAATACAAAAACGAGTAACGGCTCCTCCCGGGTTGCCTCGTCACTCGGTGAGTCGCGCTCTTCATCTTCTTGTTGCTCACCACCTGACGAGCGAGGCATCAGCGAACTAAATTAACGAATACGAGATGTAAGACGAAAATGTGACGATGGAGTCAATTGAACGTGCCTGAATGAGGTCGCCTATGTTGACGACTAAGACGGCCGGAAACGGGACGACGGGAATCCAACAGCCGTCCTTGAGAACCTCGAGACCTCCGACTTGGTCCTGTAATATCAAGGATATGACATTCCCATCCTCGTGGCTCGATATTCCGACGTTCTCCGTTTCCGTGGCCGGGAAGTAGCGCTTGGTGCTCATGAGATCCAAGCTCCGATCATGATTGTATTCCTTTAGGAAATTGGGAGGGAGACCCAAGCAATCGTTCACGATGCTCTCGATCACCTCACATGTTTTCCCAAAATAAGCGAATAATTCTTCCAGCACACCCCTGTAAAGTTGAGCACACCATGTACTCCCTAAAAGTTGGTCTTCTTTGGGCCTTAAATGGACGGTTAAGCTGTTAACTGATTTTTATTACAAAAAGAATTTCTTGTGACAAAAATCAGTTAACACCTTAACGGGCCCTCTAAGGCCCCGTCCCTCCGTCCAATTCTTAAAGGCCCATTAAGCCTTACAGGACGGACGGAGTATAATTGGTAGCTGGATTTTATCAAAACACAAAATTGAACAGATAACAACTTCTATCGATTTTCTTCCAAGTTTAATTGACCATATTTTCCGACATAAATATACCAAAAGACTTAAGTTCTCCATAATTTGAATTCATCCTCAATTTTCCAATAGTTAAGATCGCAAAATAATTTATGGAACAAGGCTATATATGTAGCTAGCTTTTAATTGATATAATTAAATTATAAAAAAAGAAAAAAGAAATTAATACCTAAACCCTGCAGGAGTGTCTGGCAAAACGTTGAAGCGGCTACTGGGAGGAAGCATCATAAAAAACTCACTCTTGTCAACGGCTTGAGGCGGCTGCTTCCCGTAGCCAGCCGGGATTGAAGAGTCGACTCTAGGCTTGTATCGCAGCTTCACCTCTTCAGGCAGACCGAAGAATTCCGTGGACAGCTCCATGGCTCGGCTCATCAGCTCCAGAGGTACGCCGTGGTTGACCACCTTGAAAAACCCTTACTCGGCGCAGGCTCGGCTTATAATATCTCTGGCTAGTTTCTTGCCTTCTTCTTCCCCACCTTCTTTGAAGAAAACTGATAGATCTACTGTGGGTATGCTGTTTGTAACTTCCATTGAATTCGAGATCTGGAATTCTCTGCGCTTGAAAACAATGACATGCGCGTATATATATATTATTATATCCTACGTTAATTATTAATTATAGAGGCATATATTAAAAGGAGCGACTACTAAAATTAGGGGTGAGCACGGGTCGGTTAACCGACCATTTTATACCTAAAAAAACCGACCATGAGGTTTTTTATCGGGTCGGTTAACCGTTATAAATGAAAGAATAAAGATCAAAAACCATGAAAGCGGTTAACCTAAAAATAGGCCGGTTAACCGTTTATCTAACTGTTAACTATAAATAAAAGAAATATTCTATTTTTTATACTTCATAATAAGAAAATTCGAAAGAATTCATATCTTAGAATATGCATGCAAAATAAATAATTTACAAAAATTAAAAAATAATGAAATTAAACTGCATAATCCTAATAGAATAAGCTTTGCTATAACTTAAACTAACAATTGAGCCACCTTCAATTGCTTATTAACTTTTGGCTTCATCAATACTTAGAATCCCGTGAGTTTCTCTCAAACTTTATTAGTAATATCTAATAATATATATTATATTATATTATATATATATATAATATAATATAATATAATATCTATATATATATATAATCATATATTTATTTAATTGGTACCGGTTTGGTTAACCGCCGGTTTTTTAAACATAGAAACCGAAACCGAACCGTTAGAGTCGGGTTTTGAAAGTTAAAAATAAAAACCGAACCATACGGTTCGGTTACCCATATTTTCAGATCGGGTTCGGTCTAGATAGTCGGTCGGTTCGGTTTTTCGGTTTCTTATGCTCAGCCCTAACTAAAATAGCCACTTTGGGATAGTAAAGATAAATAATAGTCACATAGATAAAAAAGATTAAAAAAAATAGCCACTTAGATAAAAAAAAATTAAAAAATAGCCATTAATGAATTTCGTGAATTTGCCTGTGTTTTTTCCACTAATTCACGAATTCATGAAATTGAGTTTGTGAATTCAAGCATTTTTTTTAGTGAATTCGTGAATTCAGACATTTTTTGTGAGTAATTCACGAATTGAGTTTGTAAAATTCATGAATTGCCTTATATTTTTAGAGCAATTAACGAATTTAAATTCGTGAATTAGGCAAGGGCGGAAGTATTATGGTAAGAGTGGTAATTTTTTATCTTTTTTATCCAAGTGACTATTATTTATCTTTACTATATCAAAGTGGCTATTTTTGCCTATTTCCCTTAAAATAGCTACTTTGGATAATAAAAATACATTTTTAGCCATTATAATAAAAATTAATTTTTATAGTCCATTTTAGATGATTATTGTCTAAATTACCCTGAATTTTTTCATAAATTTTATTTCTCATTTCAGTCCATTTGTTTTTAGAACAATATTAACTAAACAAAAAGTAAAACACAAAAATTGATATTTAAAACTTGAACTCAATCAATAACATCAAAGTTAATGGCTATTGGGAGTAGGGGAAAGGGGAGAGGCTGCACCAATTCAACTATATCAACTCAATCCAATTAAATTCTCTTTATCTCAATTAATTGCAAGCTAAAATGGATAATTAACTTCCTATGATTAAAAGAAAACAAAATAAATCGCCGTTGCAGATAAACAATTGAGTAGTCTTATCATACCCATGGCCAGGTTCAATTCATGGAAGAAAAAAGAAAAGAAAAAAAAAAGGAATGAAAAAGAAAAAAAAAATGTTGTGTGTTATGTGTATGTACAACTGAAGACTCAGAAAAAAAAAATTAAAAAAAATGGAAAAATAAAAAGCAAAGAAAAAAAAAAAAAAGCATTTTAGACTTAGTGCTCGTTTGGTTCAGATTGACTAACGGAAATGAAATGTAATCAAGTCAAGTAAGGAAATAATAATAATAATAGTTATTTTTATTGAGTGTTTGATTCAAGTATAGAAATGAGTCACTTGTAAGGGGTTCCCTTTCTACTTGTTTCCCCTTCTTTTTGAGGGGTAACAATGTAATGGATTGGGTTACCCAAGTAAGGGAAATGAATAATTTAATATTTAAATTAAACAAAAAGTAAGAGAATCAATTAATTGTTTCTCTTTTCTTACCTAAAAAAATATGAACCAAATATGAGCTTAGAATAATGCTCCAATGCCCACTGTAGGCACGCTTAATGTGTCAACGGATGACGTGACATTGGTATAAATAAAGAAATTAATAAAAAAATATACCAAAATTAATTAAACTCTACTACTATAAAGAATAAACCCTACCTAAAAAATTAAACTTTACCTAAAAAAACTAAACTTTAACGAGAAAGATTGCCGACGTGACATTGTCACATCATCGGTGGACACATTAAGTGTGTCCACGGTAAGCATTAGAGCATTTCTGTTTAGACTTGTAACAAATAAAAGTGGCTAAAAAGTTATTTTATAAACATAGCTAAAAAAGTATGCTTGATCCCACTAAAATAATTATTATTTTTCATTTTGAAATGTATATTTCGGTATTTCCAGAAATAACGAGGGAGTATAATAAGAAACATAACCCACATACAACTCATATTATTCAAATCGGGTCCTCTATTGTATTTTCGTATTGCTTCTTCTATTGCAACCACATACAATTGATACGGAACAATCATATATGGTTACAATAGAAGATGCAACACGAAAATGCAATAAAGGATCCGATTCGTATATTTTGTAATTACCACGTATTGAAATCTTGCGAATATTATTAACACTTTTATTTTAAATACAGTCATCAATCAAGAATTTCATCCTTAATCGGAAATGGCATAGTGAGAAATGGTGACGGCATCTTCAGGCCTCTCAGGCGGGTGAGTCTTGTTCCTCATCCTCAGCGCCTGGTACTCCTTATACAAGAACCCCTTATACTTCGCCGCCTCTCCTTTCTCCTCCGTGAACTCCGGCAGCGGCGCCACCCACTTTTCTCCCTCGATACTATAGAAGAACGCAAAAGAATGGCGCCATCTTTCCTTCAACCTCACTACTCTGTGCGTTGCACTCTTGAATTCCTTATTGCTCAACACCTTCCATTACCAAAACATTCGAGATATAAATTAGAACAGAGGACGAAAAATCGTTTAATTGATTACCTGAATTACGTCGCCCAAATTGACGACGATGTTTCCCTCAGTAGGAACAACTGGGATCCAATCCCCATCTTTTCTCACTTCCAATCCTCCAACTTCGTCTTGGATCACGAACGTGACGACGTTCGCGTCTTCGTGCTCGAGTATGCCGTTATTTTCAGTTTCCGACGCCGGAAAGTAGCGCAGCGCCACCAAGAAATCCCAGCTCCGGTCATGGTTGTACTCCTTCAAGTAATCAGGCGGCAGCCCCAAGCAATCGTTCACGATTTGCTCAATGATTCCTCCGGTCTTTCGGAAATACTCGAACAGCTCCTCCACCACATCTCTGCACGCAGCTGGATCAGATTCCCCCAATTATGAGTTTATTTATAAACAGAGGGGGGTTTCGATTTGACCTAACCTGAAATTAGGCGGATCTGGCGGCAGAACGTTGAAGCCGGAGTGAGGGTCGAACATTAAGAGGTACTCGTTCTTATCAAGCGAATGCGGCGGCTGCTTGCTGTAACCGGCGGGGAGAGGGGCGGCGGATCGCGGGCTGTATTTGAGCTTTTCTTCGTCGGAGAGGGCGAAGAATGTTGTGGAAAGTTGGAGAGCTTGGTTGAAGAGATGGATGGGTACGCCGTGGTTTGTGATTTGGAAGAAGCCGTAGTCGGAGCAGGCCTCTTTTATGACGTCTTTCGCCTTCTTCTTCCCCTCCTCGTCGCCGTTTTTGAAGAAGGGGGAAAGGTCTACGGTCGGAATAGCCATCTCTCTCTCTCTCTCTCTCTCTCTGGTTT
Organism: Mentha longifolia; assembly: GCA_001642375.2. Lineage (NCBI taxonomy): Eukaryota > Viridiplantae > Streptophyta > Magnoliopsida > Lamiales > Lamiaceae > Mentha > Mentha longifolia. The sequence continues at coordinate 4,573,934 of CM038111.1, read as the reverse complement.
TAAGCTTCGGAGTGCAGATCGCAAGCTGTTATAAATCATAATCTTGTTATTTTGTTTCTTGTATTTTATGATGCCCGTGCTAATAATCGTGCATTTCTATTTTATTTAGGCGGTAACAAAATTATTTGCTGATTTCTCAATATGGATAAGGATGCTAATTATTGTCTATGGTTGATATGATGGTGGTTATTTCACGAAAATTATTGTTAATATATTCCCTCCTCCCCCGTCGTGTTTTATTAGTCTCATTTTTTTTTTTGCCTGTCTCATTTATTAGTTTTATTTTCATAAAAGAAAATGAATTAGTAATGAAGATTGAAGGCATGTCTTTGATTATTGTGCCAAAAACAAATGAGACTAATGAACTTAAGGGGCCGTTTGTTTCGGGGTAATCAGGAAGGGGAAAGAGCATCAGAAGCTCTGATTCCCTTTGTTTATGTTTGGTTGTATTTTTTAATCATTCTCTTTCCCCTCTTAAACGGAATGGATTACCCCATTTTTCTCCCTTCTCATTCTTCTCATTCCCTCCTTCTACCCAAGGAATGAGATTCTCTTTCTCCCATTTTGCTCTTTCTCAAAACTTATACCACAAAAACACAAATAATAATAATAATAATAATAATAATAATAATAAATAAGTAAATATTAAATTATTTTAAAATAATATAATAATATAATAGTATTATTCAAATCATGAAAATTCATGCAAATATATTGTGTAGGGAGTATTTTATAAAAATATATTCTGCCAAAAAGGATTAATTCTATCTAAAAAAAATAAATTTAAATAAATAAATTATTGATACGAAAGTGTCACGCCAACCGTAGATATATTAAAGTCTTATTTAGTAGACCCAATAAGCTTTTGGTAGCAAAAGTGTGATATGTGGAGAGAATAGTAAACCATGATATCATAATTATTATTCAAGCCAACATTCATATCATATAGGGAGAGATGTAATAAGATTTAGTGGTGTAATAGTGTATTTACCTGGGCCGAACAAATATAATGGGCCGTCCTGAAATTGTATCATGGCAACCAAACATGAGATTAGACTATGATATCATGGTGAAACCCATGATATCACACCTACGGACCTACCATAAGATAAGATAATTTTTTAGGGTTAAATATCAAAACTTACAGAGCCAAAATCGTAAATATTAGCAACGATGTGCTTACACAACCTACTCCAAATTGAATATTCGAACCGCTTTGACAAAAAATAATACACAATGGCAAATGATGGCATCAAATTTGATTCTTGTGATTAAAATTTTGTTTATACGAATCCACTAAATCAACTATATATATATATATATATATATATATATATATAATTATACAGAAAATGACCGACCAAAATGCCAGGAATTACGTCCATTCAAGATGACAAGAGTCGCTATGCAAAAATCCAAAAATCACAACGAGATCATATCCTAAAATAATAGGAAAATTAATGAACAAAAACAAGTTAGGAAGAAATATGAAATGATGCCAAAAACAAATGAAAGTGAAAAATCCCAAATGCCCTTTTAACAGCAAGCTTAGTTATATCATATATATATAAAAAATCTCACCTTTCTTGCAAAACACCATGAACTACTGCCATGAACTAAAATTCGTCATACACAGCATAACACAAGCTTTACACTAAACAAAAAACTAGCTATATATTTTCACATTGTCATTAGATCAGCAACTAAATCCACCAATAGTAAGGCTACACCGAGACATAGTCGACCCCTAAAACAAGATAAATAACTTCGATCTTATACGAAGACAGATGGTCTTACAGTACCAACAGATAAAGAGAGTGTGGTGTTAAAAGTCGAAATTGTACTACCTATCTCATGCTTGAAACTATAAACCTTTTCGCGAAACTATTATAGATATAAGCAAAAACCCATGACCTTAAGTATTTGGAAAAATTCGGTTGAATTCCCTACTGTCTCAGGCTTCAGCATCTTCCTCATCGTCATCATCTTCAGAACCATCACTACCCTGTAGAAATATCAAATACTATTATTCTAGAATACCAGAATCAAATATTATTCTAGAATATTATCAGGGGTTCACAATGGCCTCAGTGACAAAAATAAACTCAATGAAGGAATATCGTGTCTGAATAACAAGACAGATAAACTGAAGCAGTTTATGCATTTACCTCATCATCTTCTTCGTCATCATCCATTTCAAGATCCTCTTCGGCTTCCTATATAAAACAGAAACAAGCTACATTTAATAAAAATATATGTACTATGTAGAAACAAAACATTTAAACTCTATATTTTAAACTTCACAGCAAACTGCACAAGAATATACAGAAAACGAGAAAAAAAGATGATCTAGTCACAAAAATTTACATTGTTAAAATATGTGAGAGGATTGGGCCACAAATCATCCTTGATTATGTCAGCCACCTGTTATTATCAAAGAAAAAGTAGAAAATATCAGTTTTAGGAAAAAAATCAAGCAGGAGTACGGTGTACTTTAATCAAACATGAGATGTGCTAGGGCAGGATGTACCTCATCGTTAATTTCATACATATCACCTTTGAACTCAGACTCACTAAACCAGGAAAAGAAGCTGCATTACATAAAACAGAGGTGAGAAATCATTGCTGCAACAAAAATCATTGAGAGAAAACTCCAGAATATTGCTTACATAACCATTAAGAAGTAATTAAAGGACTGTAGGAGGAGTGAAAGGATCTGAGTCTGTCTGGAATATCACCAGTATTCTAATATAAAATGAATGAAGCCAACATATCATATCCTAAACTTCAACATTAGCTATTTCGCGAAATGAGTGTGCAATTTATGTCTTGCTCTTAAAATGTCATAGATATCTTCAGAAGAGTCGGCAAAAATAACATCTTCACAGCATGCTCGTTTACCAAGTTGCGCGCGCGCGCGTGTGTGTGTGTGTGTGAGAGAGAGAGAGAGGGGGTATGGAGACAAACCTTTCCTCAGCATGAGACCGCTTGTTTCCTTTCTTCTCCTCAGAATTGCCATTAGGAATGCCCTTCAAAATTCAGGAATGCAGAGCGAATTGTCAAAAAACTATACAGAAGCCTGATGCCCTTAAACCCACCACTGAGTAATGTAAATCTTACCATGCCTTCTTTCCACTTTATATTCGTAGCAGTGATTTTTGTTACTCCCTCCTCTAGGAAAGTGAACGTCTTTGTGAGCTTATTATCTTCAAAATATGGATTGGTTTTGAATATCTGAGCGGATATATTTCAGAGTTCAGTGTTTTTCGACATTAAACTCTCTAAGGTGAAGAGAATAGGAAATACTCACAAACGAGATGGAGTAACCAGACTTCACATCCTTGAAATCTTCCACTTCAAGATTATCTAGATACTTGAAGATCTAACACAACAGAAGCCCATAGATTTATGAGAAAGATCAAATCAAACATTTGTAACAAGTATGATGCTTTAAAGAAACTTATGCATTGCAAAAAATTATAACTAAGGTTGCGAATGAAGAAAACAACAGAATTATAACTTCATCTGTTGATAACGAACATCCATGATTGAGTCACCATGGAGTCTAAATAAGAACTGAAAAGCGAATTATCTCCATCGCATTTCCCAATGAACAAATTTTTATTGTCATGCTAAGAGCTTAAACAGAGAGGAGCTTTCACAAAATGCTTAAATGAGGAAATGTATGATTATTCAGGCAAGTCTCGAAACATAAACTGGAGAAGTAAGATGCGGACTAAGCAAAGGTAGAGAACTGAACCTTTTGGTCTTCTTCGGTCAAGAGTTCGGTGAGTGCAGGATGACTCATAAACTGCAAAGTAAAACCCATGTAAACCCGAAGGAAGAGAACTTACTCCATACATATACAAGTTCTAAAGGAGTTTCTTGATAATCGTATAAGCACTTACAGCAGTCAGCCAGAAATCAGGAATGGACTTGACCACTTCATTTCGCTTATCATAGACAGGCTTCCGAATCTCGTTGTACTGCTGTTCCAGTTCCAATACTTTTTCACTCGCTTCTTCGTTAATCTGAAAGTAAAAGAACAAAGAAGACCTTCTTTCATTAGTTTCAAGTCCATCACTAACTGTACACTAATAGTTTGCATTCAATCCGACACAAGCCTAAGATCAATTATTACTGAAGTTTGACTCTGCCCCATGACTCATCTTCGATCATTACAGAACAGAATGCTCATCAGTAAGCTTACTTTGTGAACCTAAACATTAGCAAAACATACAGAGCACCGCAGGTTCGAAGCTAATTATACGCATTCATTATTTTAAACTAATACAATGACACATCTAATCACGCCATTAAGATTTCCAATAAATTCTGCATATTAATTACAACTGTCACAGTCATTTCAATTCCCTCTGTTTTGTCAACAAAAAAATGGGGCTAACAATTATAGAGGCACGCGCAACGAATAGAAATTCTGGTCCCTCCAAGAAAAAATCAAGAAAAAAGAAAGATTGAGAAATTCTTGAGAAATTTTGAAAAGCACAGCAAAATTGCAATTCGAAGCAAACGAAAGAAAGTAGAATTACTTTTTCAAGATCCTCTTGAATTGCCTGAAGCTTTTCAATGGATTGAACGAGCTCTCCATCAATGACTTCCGACCCGTTCTTTTCTTCCTCCACTTCTCCCGATCTCTGCTTCTTTCCCTTTTCAGCTCCCATTTCTGTTCGAATTATGGAATTTACAGGTAAAATTTGTGACGTTTTCTGTACTTTGAATTGCTTTGTGGGAGCCTTTGCTTAAACCCTAAATAAACCCTTTGCTGCTGCCCACAGCAATAAGAGAAAAAGTGCGACTCAACAACTGCCTTTTAGATGAGAGGGTACAGAAGGGTTTAGGGTTTGGGGGTAAGTAGTGCAATTATGGAGAGTATAGGGCGTTATAAGAAAAATTGTTATAATATTAAATATTTCTTTTATTTATCTTTCTTAATTTCTTCTATATAAAAAAGGTGCGCGTACCATGAATTTGTGTAATTTTCTTTTCGATTTTATACTCAGATTATTTGTATGTTATTGTTTTTTATACTTATTATTTTAAAAATTAGGGAATTGAAATTTATTGTTTCCATTTAAAGATCCTAAAAACACAAATCTCCTTTGTGTTTTTTTTTTTTTTTAAATTTAAAAAAAGGGTTATTGTATGGTTTTGGACGATTCTTTAATACTACTATAATTTATTTATTTTTTATTTTTTTTTGAGGGGGTATTTTATTTGATTTTCAATCCAATTGTTTTTTAAGGGGAAATATAATAAATTCTATTCCGGTAGCCACAAAGCAAAATTAGCATGCCAACGAACGTTCGTTTTAATCATTAATCAAATTGTTAAGTTAAGGTTTAGTTTATAAGCAAAACGAAGATCACGATTTTGAACCGAAATTTAGTGTCAATTTAGTGCAATAATTTTTCAATTTTAAATTATGGATTCAGATCATCTATTGGCTAACAGTGTGACATTCTCTATTGTACTGTTCAATGAAAAATGAGTGATTCTTAAAATATTGTACGTGAACACGTGTCAATTATTTTACAGGTAAAATAGATGATGCCACATTGCTACATCGTTAGGGAATAGAAGATCTAAATCTGTAAATTATTATTTTATCAATTTGCTAACAAAACTTTTTTCCAGATGGGCATCGTTTTACATGCAAACAAGTTTTAGTTCATTGGTGAAAGTTTGTATCAAACTTCGGTAAAAAATTATGACTTTTGGTGAATTATATATCCTAATTATAATTAACAACAAAATACAAGCACATGATATATAGAAAACCTCAAAAAAACATATTCAGTACTAAAAACGAAAATGAAAAATACAAACGTACAATCAGAAAATCATGATGAAGATCATCAACAAATTACAGATACATGCATAAAATCATGCTTCAATATTTATAAGCAGGCAGCAACTTTCCTGAGGAGGAGAGAGACAATCCCATGCTCTCATGCTTCGCTTTATCCACATTTTTAGACGCAACTTCCACCGATTTTAGACTCCTGAACCCTAAAATTCCGCCATTCCGCCCTTTCTGCGCTCCATTTCCGGCGGCGTCGTCGTTGAAGTCGGCGGCGGCGGCGGAGGCGGTGACGACGCTCCACTGAATGCTGACCTCACTCGGCGCGTACCGCGACGCGGGGCTGGTGCAGAAGGAGGAGGCGTCGACGTCGACGTCATCTGCCGCCATGATCGGAGCTGGAGCTCCGGATATATTCTCGATCTCGAACAGATCCGAGCTGGCGTCGCTCGCCACGTCATCTCCATCGCCATTTCTGGAAGCTGCGATGCTCTGAGCTTTGGGGATGGCGTCCCACGTGAGCATGGAGAGCTTCCTCTCCATGTTCTTCGCTACTTCCCCCTCGAATGTCGCCGCTCTGGATCCGAATACCTCGATGGACGTTCTAGATTCTTCTAGAACCATCTCGACTGGCTTGGCGGAATCCAGAACTGGGGGAGGCAAGGGAAGATGAATATGATGGTCGATTCTCTGCGACGGCGGAGGATGGCGGCGATTGACGTGAACGCCTTTCTTATCGAAGCACGATCCGTCGCCGCATCCGAATCCGAGGAACGTTCTTCTTCTTCTTCTTCCATTAACGGCCTTCGCTTGAGAGCCATTTCTATGGAGAATCGGCGGCACTAGAGCAGTCTGGCTATTGAAACTGCTCGCCTCGGAGCGTAGGCTCGGAGTTCCGAGGCGGCCGGATCTCGATCCTTCTCCGGCGAGATCGGCGCTGCCGACGCTCTTTAGGCTGGTGAAGTAGGTGTCGGATCCGAAGACGCCGTGGGTCGCGGCGCGGACGGTGCTGAGATACGAAAACGGGTCGACCCGGTTGAGATCGTTGAGGGTACCGTTTCTTTTGGTTGATGGATGTTTGGCTTTTTGTTGGGCTGAGAATCTATAAGGCATGTTTTCTTTCGCCATATCAATTTCTGCAACTCTTGATTTTAATGTCAGAAAAAAAAAAGAAAAAAAAAAAGGAAGTTGTAAAACACAAGGGTTCTAGGAAATAATGAGATGAGTTTTTTCTACTCTCGTCTCTTTTTTTAATCCTATCTAGCTATCCTTTATATAGATATGAATGCAATATGATTTTCAAATTTTGGTAGTAGTTACACATAATTAGAGAAAAATGTGTTTTTTCTCTAAGAACTACTTGGTCCCTATACTAAGGCTACCCACAATGATGCACCCAAAAAATTGGGATCTCTCCCACTTCCGGTGAGAGATCCCACTCCCGGCGGGATCTCTCCGGGATCTCTCCTATTTTATTTTTATTTTTTTATTTTTTATTTTTTTTATTTCAATTAATATTTCAATTTTTCAAACTTAAATATAAATCAAAAAAATTGAAACAAATTTTGTTTATTAAATTCAAATACTAGTACATTACAATATTAAAAAAAAATACTAGGAATTACTTGGAATTAAAAATATCTAAATATCAAGTGATTTCTTCAACATCGCCAAGATGCGAATATGTTCCTCCAAATCCTCGGGCGACATTCTGCTCGTATCCTTCTCCTTCAGCTTGACATACGTCTTGATTGCTTTGGTTTTTTCGTATACTGATCTACCATTTGCCCACTCCGAGAAATCTCGATTCGCGTCTGCAGTGGTGTCGAGAAGATTGACAATTTTTCCCTCCGGAATGTCTGGTAGTGGAGCAGTTGCAGTAGCCTTCCCATTTCCTTTCGCTGCAGCCTTCCCAATTGGCCGTTCAGGGCTGAAGAAGGGGGCATCATCCTCGGATCTACTAGAGTTGGACAATCCGTCAAGCCCCTTTTGTCCCTTATCAGAGCCGACGCCTTGAAATTTTAGAAGAGAGTGCAAGATAACCCAAGCATCCTTCAGAACGAAGTGCTGCTTGTTGTTCTTCTTGTAGTACAACTTGGCAGCAACGTCGTAGATGTCGTCGTTGCTCGAACCGCTAGGTCATTGCTCCTTGCATTGAAGGTAGAAGCCGTTGAATTGTGCCACTTTCGCTTGAGCTCTTCCAAAATGCGACTTGAGCTGCATGTGGTCTCGATCGATGGCTCCCTCCGGCTTCTTCTGCGTGTTGTACCTGTCCTCGATCCGCCTCTAAAATTGGACGCCGGTTTGGTCGATTTCCTTCCTCGGATCTTGAGACACGGCCGACCAACAGAACGCGATGGCAGCCGTTTCTTCCGGAGAGTAGGCGACCGGGGGCCTATTGGTAGGAGCGGCGGCTTCGGAGCCTTCAAGATTGGCCTTCGCCTTCGCCTTGGACTTCGCTTTCGTCTTCCCCTTTCCTTTCGACGGTGAAGGAGCGGGGACGTTGGAGACACTCTCGAAGGAGGTGGATAGATTCATCGACTCCAAGCCTTGCGTTGCAAAACGTTAAGAATCCGGCATAATTTCCGTACTAAGTGTTGAACTCGTTCTCCATCGGATCCGACATGAATAATAAAATCAAAAAAGTGGTGTATAAATTGGAAAAATGAGGGTGAATTGAAGCCAAAATAGGAGAAATTGCACTTAAGATGGGTGAAAAAGAAGATGAAATGGGTGCAATTTATAGGCAAAAATTGGAAGTAGCCGCTTGGAGCTCAACGGCTACCCCAACGGCTTAATGCGATTTTAATTAATTTAATTTTTTCAATTTTCGCCGAAATTCGGCTTTTTTAAAATTAAAAAAAAAATTGTCTCGCTGACGTCATGATGATGTCAGCAGGCTGAGCGATCTTTGTGTGCTCCTCCGCACCATCTTAAGACCGATCCCGGCGCGTTGGGGGTGGTCTAATAATTGCTAGATTTCATCTCAAGATCAGAGTTTGGTCACGCTGATTCTCGATTCGGATCTTCTATTGCATTCAGTATTGCATCTTCTATTGCGCTTTTGGACGATCGTCACTTGTTTAAAAGATTTTCAAAATTAGCAATCATTTGACGATGCAATAGGAGATACAACACCGAAATGCAATAGAAGATCTGAATCGTGGACCAAGTGGTAAAACAATTTAGCATTATTGTTGTCGAATAAATTGGATGTGATCTAAGTCCATTAAATTCTTCAGAATTTAGGAATGTACATTCAATGCTAGCTCTCAATTGAAGAAGTGGCTGCAAACCAAGATTTAAATTCCTCCATTCATTCATCCAATATCCACACTGTGACAGTGGGGACAAATGTAGTCAAAATCACATTGCATTTATTTATGAAAGCTCCAAATACTTTATGCTCTAAGTATTTAAATGAGTTGGGTAGGAATTTAGTGATTGGGGGCAAAAATATAATATAAAAAATTAAATGAAATCAATCTATTCAGCTGGAAATTCCCAAAATATGATGTTGAATTGTAATACTCCCTCCGTCCTCCATTTAGTGACCCTCTTTTTTCAGCATGTGTGGCACACATTTCCACACTTATCGTTGATGAGTTTAAAAATGAATTTTTGAAGTACTCTTTCTTTTACGGGATTCTTAAAATTGTGGGGACCTAAGGGATCGGTGTCGAGTGTTTAACTCTTTTAGTTAATTGCTGTCGCATATAATATCATTTGATTAGGATTAATAATTAGGAGGTATATAATTTGTTCGATGCTTAAATTCAATTGGAAAGTGTGACGCCACGTCTTCGTTTGCTTAAGGTGGAAATCCACTTTTTGAAAATCAATTAATTGATGCATATTTTTGGCAGCAAAAGTAGATACATTCCATTCTTGGTTATGCGTCATGAAATCGCGAATACCTAAATTTGACCTAGGATGGCCTTAGGTATATAGAATGAGATGAGGATTTTGCAAATCTTGTTCCGTCAACAATACTCGCTCCGTCCCATTTCATTTGGCCCGTTTATTGAATATAAGTGAGGTATGGAATAATGAAATGGGACGGAGTGATACTTAAGATATCATATTATGTTTCATAGATGAAGAAGCAAACTTTAAAGTTTTGCTTACCAAAAGCCTCAATCTTAATGCTACAAGAAAGTAGATTTCAAATATGAACAGAAAAAAGAAAACCACTGCCTATAGTTTTATCACAGTTTTTACCATTCTAACAAGCAAAACCATTCATTCCTATTTTCTTCCTTTGTTCAGTTTGAGAGACTAGTAACTGTAAATAGAAATGGAATTTCTTGGAGCTCCTTCTCTTCGATGATCTCAGTGAGTCTTCACAAAATATTCAGCTCATTTGTACCATGCTGCACCCTCCCACTTATCTCCAAGCACAAGCCACTACTTGTGCCTTTGCTCGGAGTTTTATCCTTGGGAGTTTTTCTGGGACCTGGGTCGATGAATATTGGTTGAACTTTAAGATACGGATTTGGTTTGATGCGAATGTCTTCCTTTTCAGGTGGCCGAAGTAATATTCTGTTCTGCATTTCTTCAGAAGCTTCATCTTCATTCAAAAGTACCTGCAGTTACAGAAGTTGCATTTCAGGAAGTATTCCAAACAGCAGATTTTCTGCCATGGTGTGTAAAGTATAACTGCAGTCATATTCTATTTTGTTTTGTCCATCTTTCTTTCTGTCTTTCGCTATCGTACTATGAGCTTAAGAGTTCAAAGATACTGCACAATATAAAGGATGGGCAATGTTAAAGAGTCATAACCTTTCGACCGAGCATATCAAAGGTCATGACTACTTTACTTCGCTTGGCTCGTTCAGCTTCTTCTATCTCCTCCCTTTTCTTTCTCAGAAGTTCCTTCTCCTGCACGTAAAGCAACATTAATAATGTCAACTGAAGTTAAATAAACCATTTCGATACGTACCGGGCAACAGATAAGTTAGATTTACAAACCTCATTCGAGAGCCAGCTATTTCCTTCCATCTCATAGTAGTCACTTTGGTCATCTATCACAGTTGTTCGAGCTGCTGAATCACGATCATATTCAACTAGCCTCTTAGCATAAGCTTCAGCAGCTGCTTCAGCATCGGTGACAACCACAACCCCTTCTTCCAAACCAGCATAAGTGCTTCCCTCTCTCAAAACGAGGGCCCCACAAAAATTGCAAGGCCCCTCCCCCTCTTGCTCACACACTATCTTCCCACAAGCTATACAATTGCTCACCAATTCATGACGTCGAGCTTGGCACGAGCATGGCTTTCCCTTCTGAAAAACAATCGATCCTTTCGCAGCTTCAGCTAGAGAAATAACTTTCCCAGATTTTTTCTTCTTCGAATTACTTTGATTTGCCGGTTTTCCAGTTCTGGGCTCAGATGAATCTTGATTAGTTCGATTTTCCTGACTTGTGGAAGCCTTTGCCTCTTTTGGAGCCTTTTGTGGTTTCTTGGATGTGAGCGATGCACCTTCATCTGAACGTGGTTTGACATAGGCGTGTAAACTGGAAGTTGGAGTTTCTTTGATGGTATTATACACATTTGTGTGACCTCTTCGTTTTAAGTACTCTTCAGTCACACTCTTCCCAGCTTCCTCTCCAACGATATTCTGCAGAAAATATACACTAAGAATACAATAAAATACCTCTACAAGATGTAGCAAGCAGATAATAGTCTCCTACAATGACTAGAAAAGCAACAAAGATCTATAGATCAGACCAAAGACTACAACAACATGAAATTTTTAAGTGTTCCCCCAGTAAGTGTTAATGTATTATCATAAAAGACCAACATCTACGATCATTGCAAACAAGATCTCGATGATTCAAGGTGTCAAGGCTGTTATATTACGATAAGAGATGAAGGAAAAGTTGTAACAGAGCATCAATTTCATATAGCAAATGCAGTTGTAAGGGAGAGTGAACTGTAAAGTAATAATCAAAGCTCCACCATTTCATGCCAAAATCTATAGCATCATTGCAAATGATACGAAAGTAGGGCGTTTCCACATTACCCTCATCATATATAACACCTAGAGACTTATAGTGTACTATACCATATAAGGATGTTGTTCAATGGGGTGAAGAAAGTGAAACAAATAATTCTGCAATTGAATGCTGCCTCTTCACCAAATATACAAAAATCAACATAAAACTGTCTGCTGCGAATCTAAAAACTGAAAATTAGCATAAACTTCAAAGAAAAATGACTTGAAGTAATAAACCATAGAGCTTTATCTTCGGATTACATCTCATTGTTCACACTGTTCCAATTTCAGAGAATTCACGTTAGCATATCAAACATTTACATTCTATACACGCTTATACAGACACCATAGCACAGAAATCAACAAAAATCAGTAAATCTTCAGCAACGCAGAAGAAGAACCAACATCAACACAAATTGGATTAGGAATCGCTAAAAAATAGAGATATAATCGGGGGAATCGAGATGAATTCAGATGAAGATTGAAGTGAAAATCGGTATACATACATCAAGGTATTCTTTCGCATCGAGTGGAGGGGCCATCTCACAGTAGGAAACGAGTCCTGATATGATTTCGCCATCTAATTGTATACCAGTCTCCATCTTCTGGCACAGCTCCGTTAACGCCTTCTCCAACCATTGCCCCGACGACTCCACCCCCATCTTCCTCTCTCTCTCTCTCTCTCTAGAATCAGAGAAGCTTCTTTCTTCGTGTTTTTCGCACTCGACTCTAAAGTAAGGACCGATTTATGTACTTGTAGATGCTTTATTTGGGCCGGATCCTCAAAGGGCTTTAAATAGGCCAGAATTGTTCGGGCCGGACTCTTAAGGGCCTTAAATGGGCCGGATCGATGTATAGAGATCTTCTGCAAAGCTCGGAAACTAAACAGAGCTCTGGAATAACTCGATGTAATTCAGTAACGTTAGGCACACTACACTCATAACTGGATTTTGTGAAAACAGCGATTTAGACGAAGCCCCTTTTGTTGTTCAGAAGAATGGAAGGACTATAGAGTTTCCCCAACGTTAGCACTGTATGATATCTTGATCAAATGCTTTTTCTGAGAAGTTGAATATTGATATGGCACTAAAACTATTTCAAGAAATATTTGTATTTAATGTTTTGAAATGCTAAATATTTATCAGATGTGACTGATGATTTGTTTCAAACTTTGAATGGAGTAAGCAGCAAAAGAAGTAAGTTGGTACTTTTATTCTTCACATCATCTATATTATGCTACTTCTGTATAATACTGTATGCACTAATTAGTAAATAAAAGGGGACTGATTCATCATGTTCTTGATCAGGTGGCATTGCTTCATGAATGTTGTTCACCTCAGAATCTGAAAGCCATAGAACTTTTTTTTTTTTTTTTGGTCAAGCAAGAAAGAATTTTAATGAACCACAAGAAGAATAGGTACAAGAAGTACCTCCCAATTACAGAAGCTGAAAAAGAAAAGAGCAGCAAAAGAGGCCACCATGCTCCTACACCCCAACGCCAACCATCAGCCAATTCCTTGCTGCCCAGATTAAGAAGCACGCCCCACTCTCCTCCTCCCCAGGGGTGCCGGTCCAAGAAACATCAGCAATTACAAATCTCTGCTCCAAAGAGCAGCAAGCTTGGTATTATTCCAAACAACGAAGCTCATATTCGCTTCCACCTCCCCTCTCACCTCGCACCAACTCCAAAAGGCGACGCTTGATTTCGTCCAAAATTCTCCTTCCATCCCACGGCTTTGCTGCGAATACCTTGCACGTTCCTCGACTTCCACAGAACCCAAATAGTGCAAATCCATAAGCCTCCCAATCTCCTCTTCCATTTTTAACCCTTGAGAAGGCCCACGAAGCTCAAAAGATGGCCCTCTACAGAATTTGGAGCCACCCAATCCACTCTAACCCAGCTAATAAGGCAGCTCCAAAGATGAGGCACCTATCCACATTAGAGGAAGACGTGGATCGCCGACTCCCTCACGTCGCTGCACAGCACACAGTTCTTGTCTTCCTCTTCCAATGCAAGTCTTTTTACACACGCTTGTCCTTGGTAGGTAGGCGATTCCATAACAGCCTCCACGCTGTTATTCTAGCCTTCATCGTAGCAGCAGCCTTCCAAACGATGTTAAAACTAGTGACGAGGGGGCAAGAAGGAGACGTGTGGCATCCGCTCCGCACCAGAAGCTTATACGCCTCTTTCACCGCAAAGTTGCCATCGCCGGTATTTCCCCACTTCCATCTGTCGGCCTCACCTTCAATAAGCGAAAGTCTGTTAAGAAAATCCAACAACTCTAGCTCTTTCGCTCGCTCCCTGTCAAATAGCTGTCTTCGCCATTCCAACTTCCACACCCACCTTCCACCCTCCCAGTCCCCCATCTCCTGCACCATGCAATTATTCCTAGTGCCGAGGTGAAATAATCTCGGAAAAAGTTCCTTTAAGGTCTTTTCTCCGGACCAAACTCCATCCCAGAACAAGGAATCCCGCCCGTCACCTAGTCTTTGCACCATCTTCTCCCAAAACCAGCCGCTACCACTCCCTTCCACCAAAGCCATAGAACTATTTGCAAATAGAGATGATGCAGTGAAACATTTAAACATATCATCTTTGCAAATAGTCCAGTAATTTCTTGAACGGATTCTGCAACGACCTTTTTGACATTTCTAACACGTTGAGCTTGATTTATCTTCTGATTGCTTTAGATAAGCATGGAGAAAATCCAAGAAAAATTGGTGGGAGTTTGTAAACCTGCATCAAGAAAGCATCGTTCGTTTGCCATTTGACGAAGATCTTGTGGGAAGAACCTTTGTCTGGAGAGACTATCCCACCTTCTAGAAAGCAATTGAAGAATTATAAATGATCCTCTTGTACTGGTACTGAGTTGAAATGTTGTATCTGGCTGCATATATTTACAATAACAAATAAAGAATGATCTATTTATGCGGATCGAGTGTGACCTACTTGCCTATGAGATGTTAATCCTTGTAATGAATATGCTATACAAATGAATTTCTGAAGGTAATATTTACACTTGAATCAATTATTGAGAACATCTGAAATTTAATCACCATGTATGGTCACCCTTGTGAAGATCCAGAAATATTCAATTTATAGATCTGCATTTCAAATTCAAGAATGGTAACAAGTCTATGTTTATTTGAATATATATAGCCACACTTGCACAAACATTAGCAGCGCTCAAACCAGAAAAAACAATTTCATGATCAATCAAGATAAACATAAAATGCATGAAATCTTCAAGAAAATAAACTACCATGCACCTTAGCAGCATTCATGCTTCCAACCAGCTAATTTGTCAATGACTGCGAATAACAGCCTATGCTCCGTCAGAAAACGAGCACGGCTTCGTTTCAATCAATCCAAGATGAAGTCTCAACTCTCAGTCATTCCGGTTCACACATAGCTCCAACCAACTTCCTTCATTCTTACTCCAGTTTCTCCGATTGCTTCTCTAATTTTCATTACATGATCCCATAGTCCAGCTTCTGCATACATATTCGAAACTGAAATGTAGGATCCAACATCAGAAGGCTGCGACTCCATAATCTTCTCAGCAGCCACTTTTCCAAGCTCGTGATTACCATACGCGTTGCAAGATGCAAGAAAAGTTTCCCACACTAAAATGGAAGGTCTCAAATGCATACTGTCGATAAGCGTCTTAGCCTCTTCCAATCTTCCAGCGCGACCAAGAAGATTCACCATGCACGCATAGTGCTTCTGACCGGGCTTGATCCTATAATCTCTAATCATCGAACTTAGATGAAAATACCCTTCATCAACCAAACCAGAGTTGCTACAAGCAGAAAGAACACCGACGAAGGTAACAGCATCAGGCAAGATTCCTGATTTCTTCATATGATCAAACAGCTGTAACGCCTCTGATCCTCTCCCATTATTACCGTAGCTTGCAATCATTGTCGTCCAGCAAACTAAATCAGGGTGTATAATCTGTCGAAACGCCTTATCACAGTCATCGATACTTCCAGATTTTGAATACATCATGATAAGTGAACTTCCTACTGAAGCTTCTGCTTCGAAACCAATTTTTATGGTGTATGCATGAAGCTGTGGGCCTATGTCTAGTTTACTTGAATCAGTAAGCGCCGCCAAAATTGATGAGATCGTGTAGGCATCAGCATTAACATCAGATAGAAGAAAGTTGCGGAAAAGATGAAGAGCTTCCTCAAACTTTCCACTACGAGAGAATCCCGAAATCAAAGAGGACCATGATGCTTCATCTTTGATAGGCATTCTATCAAAAGTAACTCTTGCTAATCTGAGATCACCACATCTCGAGTACATATGTACTAGAGCTGAATCGATGATGGACTGCTCCCGGAGACCATGTGAAAGAGCATATCCATGAATTTCTCTACCCAACTTCAAGGAACGAAGAGCTGAACATGAATTCAGAACAACAGCTAAAACCCTTTCATCAGGTAGGAATTCCCCGACTCCCATCTCACGAAACAGCTGAATAGCTTTACCAGCATAACCATTTCCAGCAAAAGCAGTAATCATGCAAGTATACGAGATGTTATCTTTCCTCTTAAGTTGCTCGAAAACCTTGATAGAGTCCTCCAAGTTACCACATTGTGAATACATTGTCAAAATCGAACTGCTTACAGAATGTTCAGACAACAAACCAAGCTTTAAAGTGTAGCCATGCACTTGTCTCCCAAAGTCAAATTATCTTTCATTCTCAAGATACTAGAAACAGTGTGCATATCAGGACTAATACCCTTTTCTAGCATCTTCTGGAACAAAAGGGTTGCTTTTTCGTAGTTCCCACTCTGAACAAATGCAGAAATCATATTAGCCCACACATCAACTTGCTTCATGTCCCAAGTCTCCACAAAAACTTGCTCCGATAAGTTCACAGCTCCTACTTTCGAGTAGGTAGATATAAGCGATGCTTGAACTACTGGGTCTTGATAGAACCCAGCCTTAAAAGTCCAGCAATGGATCTGTAATGCTTCTTCAAACATGTCGGAATTTGCACAACCTGAAAGCACATACGAGACAGTGGAGTTGTTCATCTCCTCTCCGTTTCTTTTCATTTCTTTGAGGACATAAAAAGCAGAAGCAGTAGTCGCCCTTGTTAACAAAACCAGAGATAATGACAGTCCAAGAAACAACATTTCGCGTAGTCATTAGTTTAAATTGGTTCAGAGCATCGACCATAGCCCCAGACTTGGCATACAGATCAACAATGGCAGTTGCCACAAAAACATCATCTCCATCACCACTCTTGATGACACGTCCATGAACGCATTTGCCCAAATCCAGCTCCTCTACTGCAGCACAAGCAGACAAAACACTTGAAAACGTAAAACAAGTCGGGGCGAGAGAACCATAATGGCACATCTGGCTAAAAACATCCAATGCCACCCAATTATTCCTATTCTTGACTGCACCAGACACAACGGAATTCCAACAAACCACATTCTCACAATTATAATCATGCAACACTCTCAAAGAATCTTCAACCCTACCACATTTTGCAAATAAATCTATCATTCCAGATCTCACGTACCCACTCGAAAAGAAACCGTTTTTCCAAACGAGCCCGTAAACCTGAGAGCCACCGGCTGCATCCCCCAGAGAACCACAAGCAGAAAGAACACCGCCATAAGTGAACTCATCCATAACCGCTCCAACATTATGAATTTGACAAAAGAACCTCCAAGAAGACTCGTAAAGAGAATTCTTGTTACACCCCGTAATCATCAAATTACATGTTACCATGTTCCTCTGAGGAATTTCATCGAACAGCTTAAATGCACAAGGCATGCGACCCCGCTCCGAGTAAGAACGAATCAGATTGTTAGCGGCGTAGACATTGGAGTATAAATCTGGGGTTTTGAATATAACTGCATGCGCTTCTTTGGTTTGTGAGAGAGTTAAGTACTTGAAATTTGTGGGGTTAGTGAGCAAGAGACGTGGGTCGCGCTCGGCTCGAACACCGCCGTATGCAAGCGGCGGCCCGTCCAGTAGTACGGCATTGGAGCTGTATCTGCGGAATAAGCAGGTTAGCTTCTGGGTAAACATGGTCATTTCTTGTGCTGTGCTTGATGGTGAGAAGCGATGGCGCCTTTCGTTTTGATTCTCGGCACTGCAGTAGTAGAGCCTTCTCTCAGTTTATATATTTCGACAGTTAATTAATATAAAATAAAAATATATCATTCAGTCAAGATGGCCGAGCGGTCTAAGGCGCCAGTTTCAGGTACTGGTCCGAAAGGGCGTGGGTTCAAATCCCACTCTTGACAAATTTTTCATATTTATTTTGATAATTTTTTTATATACTTTTGGCTGTTTTCTCCTCTCTTGTTTTCCTTTTTTTTTTTTTTTTTTTTTTAAATATACTTTTGGCTGCTTGGTATTTCATCACTTAGATATCAAACAAAATATACTTAAACCGTCATATAAATCTCATCGAGTAGTTATAAACTCAAGCCTTGCTCGTCAAGAGTGGTTAAGCGCTTGTGGAGTCGAATGTTCTCCCAACACTGCAGCAATGGGTTACAAAATCGTTGCAAAGGTTGGCATTATCGACGGCCATAATGGTATAAATGTGGTGTGTTCGCTTTACCAAACCCTATTGGCGTCGGAATTATCCTTCGTGATTCACTTAAAAACTTTGTAACTGCAATAGTGATTTGCATTCCCGAAAAAGTACATGTAAAAGAATGTGAAGCTGTGGGTTTGCACGAGACTTTGTCTTTAATTAAAGGAATATAACAGTCTCAGTGCAGGTTCAGTTTGAAGTTGATGGTAAAATAGTTGTTGGTGTTATAACTTCGCCAAAGATGATTTTTCATAATTTGGTACTATTTGCTTAAGGTTTTTACAATGTAATAGTTCATACAAGATTAAGCATATTTTTCGTGACGCCAATTTTTTAGTGTATCGTCTTGCTAGGGTTGCTAGAGATATTTACACCTCATATGTGGGAAGATCATTCAAACTTTGTAGTTCATCCTCCTATATATATATAATTCGTGTTCTTGCTAGGGATTGATTCATATGAGAAACCCTTTAGTTTGTGAGCTAGAATTAGGAACCAATCTCTATTCTTAAATTTTGTAGATCAGTGGTTGAGATTTTAAGTTAAAAACTGATATTTTCGGCAGTTATTTTATAAGAGGGATAGTAAAGTAAAATTAACATAATTATAACCTCCATTTACGTTTTAACCGTTTGAATTATAGAGATAGAGAGAGAAGATTAGAAATTAAAATTAGTTGTCCTACAGTCTCTTTTACTGTGCCGCCGCTTTTCATCTTTTTTTTTTTTTTTTACATGTTTAGTTCATTCTTTTAATTTCTCAACCAATTCGATTATAATACATAAGAGCGCAATTTAATGCACAAAAAGGATAAAGTAATTCAATAAAAAGCATAATGTGAGTATTTTTTATTAAAAAAAAAAACAACAATTTTTCCATTTTTTTTTTTTTACTTTTCTACGTTCAAGAGCGAATTCAGTAATTTATTAATGAGTCCCAAATATATATAAGAGTTAGACTGAAAAAAAGAGTAATAAGAATAAAATATTTAAGCATAGACTAGCTAATATTTAAGCATATAATATTTAATGTATATACGAATAAAATCAATAAACAAATACACGAATTAAGGCAACAAACAAAGCATTTGAATGATTAAGGAAAAAATGCAAATAAATATACCAACTTTATCTGACATTCTATTTTGGTATCGAACTTTTTTTTTTTTTTTTTGTAAATACACTAACTTTTCCCCGATGTTCAATTTTTTCACAGATTCAGTTTAAATGGGACGGAAGGAGTAGTATATAATATATATATATATATAATAAAAACTATTAATTTTATCCTTGTATTGATTTTTATTTTATTTTTTTGGAAGAAGGGCAGAATATCTAACGAGTATGGGACACTTGTATGGCGAAACGAGCAACATCGATAATGAATAAAATCGAAAATTTAGGAAAACAAATAACATCCAATCCCAAATTCCCAATCATTCATCAATTGTTATGAATAGGTAAAAATGCGCATACTTAACTATTTAGGGTTGAGTTTTATTAGTAGGGTTGAGTTTTTTTTTGTAAGATTTAGTTTTTATAGTAGGGAGATGCTATTCGGCCACAATGTGGCCGGCCATAATTTTAATTATTTATTTTTTTTAACATGTAATAATTTATATATTTTTGCCAAACTTTTTTAGATTATAAGAAAACTCAAAAAGTAATTTTTCATATAATTTATATATATTTTTAAAAATAACCCTTTAATTATTTGATTATTTTAAAGAATTTGTTACTTTATATTTAAAAAACATAGAAAAAATATGTAATTTTGGGGGGAATTTTTTTTGAAGTTAATATATAACTGTAATTAATTATAATAATTATTTCTTATTTTTAAAATGACATATATTATGAAAAATGTCATAATGTGACCGGCCACATTGTGGCCAAATATCATTATTGTTTATAGTATATATTTAAATTAATTTCCTTATTCATAACGTTATCACGTTATCCGTTGGCATATTAAATATGTACATGGTGGACAATGAATCATTCTAGTATGAATAGGTCCCTTGCATTTTTCCAACTAAGTATGCTCTGTTTTAATTTCGATGTAACGGCTAGGCGTACGTGTCACCAATCCATTGGCTAGAATGGACAGTGCTTAAATGCATAAATAGATAGTCGATCATATCCACATCCATTTATCATGGAGCAAAAGGACAATAGAGGTTTGACTTTTGTTACCAATTTCCTTCATTAATTAGATGACCAAGTCAACTCCGACCTCCCACACATACTATTTATGGGTACTTATATTTTTATTATAATGAGTTATTTGTATTAATGACACAACGTGTTCTCTCCTTGAAGATAAACTTAAAATCTGTACATGCTTAATTATTCGAATAAAATATTTATATACTGGATCTGCAGACACGCGTTACCAATTTTTAAAAATATATAATGGTTTAAACATTTTGGAAATGACATGTCAAATGCGCACAAAAAAAGAAAGAATTTTTTTGAACTAATTGGGAGTAATGCTACAATGTCCACCGTGAACATAACTCACGAATGATGTGTCAATAATATAAATAAAGAAATTATTTAAAAATATATATATACATTAAATATTAAATCCTATAAAAAAAACTCTATCAAAATAAGAATGAAGCCCATATTATGGTAATCAATAAACACCTTTTTCGGTTTGTGGGCCTTGAATTGACAGACCCGAGCCCAATCATTTGTCTTCTTGTCTACGTGTTCATGGACATTTAATATGCTTCCACGTGGTGACCTTCAGCCTCACATGTAGTACTCCATCAGCCCAATGGGCCTACTTTCTTGACATTTGGGGCACCGCAAAACCAAATTTAATTCACAATTATGCTCACACTCTTCCCCCTTTACCATCCCTTTTACTTATTTTTTTTACATTATTTTTGGAACTCGAATTGTAATATCCCGAATTTTCTTATTAAAATTTAGCTTTTCTTCTTATTATTATTATTATTATTAGGAATTTAAATAAAGAAATATACGTATGTAACTATCATATCTGGGTAGCTATTATGCTTAATCTAATAGTAATATATTAGATACATTGGTTAGATAATGTATAAATAAAGTATAATTAATATCTTATAGTATTAGTACATCTATACCATTTACGTAAAATGCATGTATTATGTTAAGAATGCATATAGATATTTACGTGTATAAAATAGGACTTCCATATGTATTGGATATATATTAGCTTCCACCCTTCCACCTCTTGCTTTCTTCTTTATATACGTGGCATGCCATTAGTTAGTATAGGTTCATGAATAAGTCTACCTAGGGTGAATGACTATCATAAGTTAGAAATGATTAAGCAAACCTAGCTAGGCTACGGTTTTTGTCCTATAAATAGAAGAATTCTACCTTTTTATTTTAAAACCCGAAGCCAGACTCCTTCTCCTTTCATTTCTTATTGTCCATACTCTCATATAAAATAAATGACGTCCAAGCTTTATAATTCTCAAAAGTTAGTGAAGCAGGATCTTGTATCATTCCCCGTTTATAGTAGCAGATAATATCTTATCGAGTTCAGGTGAGGCTTTATTCTTCCAAAATATTATTTGAGTTAGTAAGCTCTGATAAAATGAGATTATCCATGAAAATGTTTTAATGTGTTATTACATGTTTAAGGCTCTTATAATGTATGCGATCGGGTCTTTCGGTTGGTCTAACACACTAATCGAGAGGTTGTGCGCACAGTTAGAAATCGTTGGGTTGATCACCAATTGATTCTAACTTGAGGGGAGAACCTCTGGATGAAATATTCCATTGTCTCCAAATCATGGCTCCATTTGAAAAGGGAAAAGGGATCCGACGGTGGTAATGTCCTGGGATCAATATAAGAGTAACATGGTAATACGCATGCGCGCGCAATCATGAAAAATGTGGTTTTGTGTGCATGGAAGTAAATGATTTCAAAACCCTTCTATGTATACTTTATTATCATGGATATTCTTTTTATGATAAAATGTTTTTGGCACAAGCCCACTGGGTACATTAGTACTTAGCCCTGCAATTCCTTTCCAAATGTTTTGCAGATTAGGGAGCTGGTGGGGCAGACGAAGCTGGAGATGACTGTTGTTGTCGCTGTATAAAAGAATAAAGGCTTCCGCTACGCTTATAAATAAAGTTCATCTCCCTATATATAATATCCTAAGATAATTTCGTATTTTGATATAAAATCTCTACGTTCCCCTTATACCATTGATTATATATATATATATATATTACGGGTATTCAGACAAGTCGGCCAGCATGGGTTGTTTGGCTTAGCCAACCCCATAGTTTGAGCTGTATGTCCCGATCCCGTATTTTATTATTTATGTCTATGGGTATTCAGACATAGGCGGCCGGTACGAGTGGTATGGTTTTTCTTATTACCTACCTCGTAGTTTGTGCTGTGGGTCCCGATCCCGTATTTAATTTCTTAATAATAGGATTAAATATCCCCAAGTCATGAACCCCTTTCTATCCCCGCTTCTTAATTCCAACCCCTTGCCACGTCCCGGCATACGTGTCTTCCCTCGGGAACTGGGGCGTGACAAAGTGGTATCAGAGCAATTCACCGCTCTGAAATCGTTTTCTTTTTATTTTAGAATTAGAATTGTATTTTCAATTCTTTAAAGGAAAGCACAACAACAACAACAACTCTCAAGCTCGCTGTTGCACCAGACTCCAAAAAGAGAAAGAGGGGGAGGTAAAAGATTTTATTTTATGAACATGCATGAAAGTAAAGGGGTCATGATTCATGTTATAGTTATGTTTGGGACAATCGAACCCAAGTAACTCATGTGTAAATGGTTCATATTATACAATGTGAGTTTAAAGATTTATTATCAAGGATACATCAGGAATATGCAAGTAGGTCGGAAAATGGTCACACATGGTTATACATAGTTTTTGAACTATTGTTATATACATGACATATTAAGTTACAGGTGTTGTAAGATGAATCCAAGAAGACAGTGGGTAAACCGTTATGTATTAGAGGATTACAAAAACCAATTCAGAAGTTGCGAAAGGATTCCTAATGAATCAGTAGGAGAATTTGTCGGGCGTTTGGCAACGCTTTACACTAATGCAAAACTAGGAGGGATCAGTGAAGTCGAAGCCGTTCGTAAGATGATTCTGCAACTACCTGCTCAGTGGAGCGAGTGGGCAGAATATCTTAGATCAGAGATATGTGTAGAGATCCGGTTACAGATGCGGAGATACTCGATTTCTCAAAGTTTGTTCACCTGATCTTTACAAAATGGATCATGTTAGGATCTCCAATTCAAACTGATATTGTTAGTACGCCAACACCACCACCTTCATTTCCCCCTACAGTAGGTAGGAACGATGATGAGGCGGGTCCATCTAGAGTTAGAGGTCGGACGGAGACACCCCCACCAGGTTTTGAGCAACGAGAAACGGTTGCATCACCAACACCAAGAGTAGAAAATGGAAGAGGACCTACCAGAAAAGCCAGGATGCAAACTATAGCACCAACTGATCGTATAAGGATAAATATTAATGAAGTTGCAAATGATCACTCAAACTCAGATCCAGATAAAGATGGGAGCCACCAGGGCTCATTTCAGGACAGTTCTTAGATGAAGAGAATCGAAGAAAATTATATAATATATTACTAACGTATGTTGCAGGAGAAGTCAGAAATTTTGGTGTGGGCATTTTACGAGCCACTCTGACTTCATATCTTTTGACTAATATATATGTTGCTTAAAAGTCCTTTAAGAAGGCATACACCTGTTTTGATAGATGGAGGCATATGTATATTATGTAAAATATGTTTGAATAGATGTATGTTGTTTAATATTTACCCACAACATGCCTTTATCATAACCTTTTATTTCTCAACAAACCATATTAACAAAAGTTATGATACAGAAATGGAACCAGCAAGAAATGGACACCATGAGGCAACCCCAGAACGTGAGGAACGAGTAGAGCCCCAATCTATTGTTAGGATCGATGAGTGTTTTCGTAGACAAAATCCACCTACCTTTAATGGATTTGGTGATCCAACTGCTGCTGAAAACTGGATCAGATCGATGGAGAAAATTTTCGACTATATCGATTGTGGAGACAAGAACCGACTAACTTTAGCAACTCATCAACTGGTGGGTGAAGCTGACTTCTGGTGGGAGTCGGTAAAACGGACTATAACTCCGGAGCAGTGGGATGAATATACTTGGGGAGATTTCAAAAAGGAACTATGTGGAAAATATATACCAGGTTGTTATCAACAACAAAAGCAGAACGAGTTTTGGAATCTCAAACAGGGAAGGAGGACGGTCATGGAATATGACCAACTGTTTACACTTACCAACTGTCACGTTATGCTCCACATTTGGTGAATACTGATGCAAGTCGTGCCGACAGATTTCGACGAGGCTTACGTCACGAGATAGGGGTTTCCTTAGCCAGCCACGGACCACTTACATATGCTCAGATACTAAGCAGAGCTATGGATATAGAATCTATGCTTCCAAGAGAGAGGGCACCCGAGCATGTACCAAACCAAGCCAATAAGAAAAGAAAATGGGAAGAAAAGAATTCAGGAAGTTTCAACGGAAAACAGCCATGGAGGGGATATCCTCAACAATTCCAACAGCCAGGGCAAAACAAACCGCTTTGTCGTATCTACCAAAAGTATCATTTTGGGGAATGCAGAAAGGGCACCAATGATTGTTTTAGGTGCAAAAGGCCAGGACACTTTTCCCGTAATTGTCCTTTTTCCAACAGGAACCAGGGAATGCCAAGATTCCAACCTTTACCGCCGCCACCTCCACCTCCACGGATGAATCAGGGATACCAGAAGCCGATGCCAAAACCTCTTCAACAAGTTAGGGCGTACACCATAAACCAGGAGCAAGCAGCCAAAGCACCTGAGAACCTTGCAGGTATGATTTACCTAAACAACATACCTATCTTAGCATTATTTGATACCGGAGCATCACATTCTTTCATTTCACAAATTATATGTGATATCCTAGACTTGAGACCTAGAAAAATAGATCAAGCCCTACAAATAACCATTCCGTCAGGAGAAACCATGTTATCAGAAAAAGCCTTTGAGAATCAAGAAATTAAAATCGCTGAACAGATTTTTGTAGCAGACTTGTACGTCATATCCATGAAAGAATTTGACGTAATATTAGGGATGGACTGGCTAGAGAAGAATGGGGCAACGATTGATTGCAAGGAGAGAGAAGTTTATTTCCAAGGAAATTATGAAGATAGAGTAAGTCTCCATGGCACAAGAAGTGGTGCGAGAGTACCAATCGTCTCGGCAATAAAAGCTGCGTCAATTATGCGAAAGGGGAATTGTCAAGCTTTCTGGGTTACTTTGAAAGAACAACCTCAAAAGGAGAAAGAGATTGACACAGTACCCGTTGTACAAGAATATGAAGATGTATTTCCTGCGGACTTACCTGGATTACCCCCAGATAGACAAGTTGAGTTCTCGATTGATCTAGAACCAGGAGCTGCACCAATTTCCAAAGCACCCTACCGGATGGCTCCAAAAGAATTACAGGAGCTGAAAGTTCAACTACAAGAGCTGTTAGACCTGGGTTTCATACAACCCAGTGTATCGCCATGGGGAGCACCAGTACTCTTTGTAAAGAAAAAAGATGGGAGTTTAAGGATGTGCATCGCATCGACTATAGGGAATTGAACAAGCTCACAATCAAAAATAGGTATCCACTACCAAGGATAGACGATCTCTTTGACCAGCTGAAAGGAGCATCCATATTCTCGAAAATCAATCTTCGATCTGGATACCATCAACTTAAAGTGAGAAAAGAAGACATCCCAAAGACGGCATTCCGAACCAGATACGGACACTACGAGTTCACCGTTATGCCATTCGGATTGACTAATGCCCCAGCAGTATTCATGGATCTAATGAATCGAATTTTTCACCAATATCTGGATGGTTTTGTCCTTGTCTTCATTGACGACATCCTAATATACTCAAAAAGTGAAAGCCAACACGAAGAACACCTACGTATCGTACTAGAAACATTACGTGCAGAGAAGTTATACGCCAAATTCAGCAAGTGTGAATTCTGGTTGAAGGAAGTTATGTTTTTAGGCCACATCGTCTCAGCAGAAGGCATTAAAGTCGACCCTGCAAAAGTGGAAGCAGTCAACGGATGGAAGACCCCAACAAATGCTAACGAAATACGGAGTTTTCTTGGTTTAGCAGGTTATTACAGGAGATTCATTAAAGGATTCTCCAAATTGGCTAAACCAATGACGCAATTACTCAAGAAGGGAATTAAGTACACCTGGACTGAAGATTGCGAACGAAGTTTTCAGGAGCTGAAAAAGAGACTGACCACCGCCCCAGTGTTAGCAATTCCTGAGAGCAACGAAAGATTCACCGTATTCACTGATGCGTCAAAACAAGGTCTAGGATGCGTGCTAATGCAGAACAAGAAAGTGATAGCATATGCTTCGCGACAATTGAAACCTCACGAGTTAAACTACCCTACTCATGATTTGGAACTAGCAGCAGTTGTCCATGCATTAAAAATCTGGAGGCACCACCTCTATGGAGTTAAGTGTGAAATCTTCACTGACCACAAGAGCTTAAAGTACTTCTTCGAGCAGAAGGAGTTAAACATGAGACAGAGAAGATGGCTGGAGTTGGTTAAGGACTACGATTGTACCATCAACTATCATCCTGGAAAAGCCAATGTAGTAGCTGATGCCCTTAGTCGAAAAAGCCAAGGAAAATTAGGATATTTGATCACAGAACAAGAAAAACTTATTCGAGAATTCGCCGCTCTCGAACTACAAGTGGTATGCCCGCCAGAAACAGTGTCAAGTTACATAGCAGCAATAATGGCTAAACCAGATTTACGAGAGATAATCATTGAAGCTCAGAAGAAAGATGAATTCTTAGAGAAAATGCGTTCAAAGGTTGAATTGGGAGAAGCCAAGGGATTTTCAGAAGAATTTGCAATTGCAAAAGATGGAGCTCTTATGTATAAGGAGAGATTGTGCGTTCCAAGAAACGATGAGTTGAAAAATGAGATTATGAGTGAAGCTCATAATACACCATACACCGCCCACCCTGGAAGCACAAAAATGTATATGGATTTACGTCGAAACTTTTGGTGGGAGGCCATGAAGAAAAACATAGCATCATTTGTGGAACGATGCCTTGCATGCCAACAAGTGAAAGCATTACACCAACGGCCATATGGAGCATTACAACCACTGCCAATTCCAGAGTGGAAATGGGAACATATCAATATGGACTTCGTGGTGAGCCTTCCAAAGTCAACACGAGGAAATACAGCTATATGGGTCATAGTGGATCGACTGACGAAATCAGCCCACTTCCTGCCAACAAAGATGACTTTAGGATTAGATAAGTTAGCTCATCTTTATGTTAAAGAGGTAGTTCGTCTGCACGGAATTCCTGTATCGATTACGTCAGATCGAGATACGAGATTTACATCAAAATTTTAGAGGAGCCTACAGGAAGCAATGGGAACTCAATTGAACTTCAGCACCGCTTTCCACCCTCAGACGGATGGACAGTCTGAAAGAACAATACAAGTTCTAGAAGATATGCTTCGAACGGTTGTCACAGATCGTGGTGACAACTGGGAGGATGTTCTACCACTTGTAGAATTTGCCTATAACAATAGTTATCAGGCAACTATACGGATGGCACCGTATGAAGCCTTATACGGACGGAAGTGTAGATCGCCACTTTATTGGAATGAAGTTGGCGAAAGGAAACTGTTGGGTCCAGACTTGGTTCAGGACATGGTAGAAGCTGTTGATTTAATTCGACAGAGGATAAAAGAGGCACAAGATAGGCAAAAATCGTATGCTGATAAAAGACGCACAGATCTTCAGTTTGAGATTGGAGATTATGTGTTTCTCAAGGTTTCTCCTACGAAGGGAGTTATACGATTTGGAAAACGAGGTAAGTTATGTCCTAGGTACATCGGGCCCTTTGAAATTCTCGAGAGAATAGGTCCTGTCGCTTATAAGTTAGCTCTACCACCTAACTTAACAGGTATTCACAATGTTTTTCACGTTTCTATGTTAAGAAAGTACGTGTTTGATCCAAAACACGTAATAAAGTATGATGAGGTAATCCTAAGTCAGGACTTACAATATGAGGAAAGACCGATAAGGATACTCGATCGCAAGGTACGAATTTTGAGGAACAAGGAAATTCCACAAGTTAAAGTACTTTGGAATCATCATGGCCAAGAAGAGGCTACATGGGAGTTAGAAGAAAAGATAAGAACCCAGTATCCTGACTTAGAATACCCAGGTACGTGAAATTTCGGGACGAAATTTTTATAAGGAGGGAGGGATGTAATATCCCGGATTTTCTTATTAAAATTTAGCTTTTCTTCTTATTATTATTATTATTATTAGGAATTTAAATAAAGAAATATACGTATGTAACTATCATATCTGGGTAGCTATTATGCTTAATCTAATAGTAATATATTAGATACATTGGTTAGATAATGTATAAATAAAGTATAATTAATATCTTATAGTATTAGTACATCTATACCATTTACGTAAAATGCATGTATTATGTTAAGAATGTATATAGATATTTACGTGTATAAAATAGGACTTCCATATGTATTGGATATATATTAGCTTCCACCCTTCCACCTCTTGCTTTCTTCTTTATATACGTGGCATGCCATTAGTTAGTATAGGTTCATGAATAAGTCTACCTAGGGTGAATGACTATCATAAGTTAGAAATGATTAAGCAAACCTAGCTAGGCTACGGTTTTTGTCCTATAAATAGAAGAATTCTACCTTTTTATTTTAAAACCCGAAGCCAGACTCCTTCTCCTTTCATTTCTTATTGTCCATACTCTCATATAAAATAAATGACGTCCAAGCTTTATAATTCTCAAAAGTTAGTGAAGCAGGATCTTGTATCATTCCCCGTTTATAGTAGCAGATAATATCTTATCGAGTTCAGGTGAGGCTTTATTCTTCCAAATATTATTTGAGTTAGTAAGCTCTGATAAAATGAGATTATCCATGAAAATGTTTTAATGTGTTATTACATGTTTAAGGCTCTTATAATGTATGCGATCGGGTCTTTCGGTTGGTCTAACACACTAATCGAGAGGTTGTGCGCACAGTTAGAAATCGTTGGGTTGATCACCAATTGATTCTAACTTGAGGGGAGAACCTCTGGATGAAATATTCCATTGTCTCCAAATCATGGCTCCATTTGAAAAGGGAAAAGGGATCCGACGGTGGTAATGTCCTGGGATCAATATAAGAGTAACATGGTAATACGCATGCGCGCGCAATCATGAAAAATGTGGTTTTGTGTGCATGGAAGTAAATGATTTCAAAACCCTTCTATGTATACTTTATTATCATGGATATTCTTTTTATGATAAAATGTTTTTGGCACAAGCCCACTGGGTACATTAGTACTTAGCCCTGCAATTCCTTTCCAAATGTTTTGCAGATTAGGGAGCTGGTGGGGCAGACGAAGCTGGAGATGACTGTTGTTGTCGCTGTATAAAAGAATAAAGGCTTCCGCTACGCTTATAAATAAAGTTCATCTCCCTATATATAATATCCTAAGATAATTTCGTATTTTGATATAAAATCTCTACGTTCCCCTTATACCATTGATTATATATATATATATATATTACGGGTATTCAGACAAGTCGGCCAGCATGGGTTGTTTGGCTTAGCCAACCCCATAGTTTGAGCTGTATGTCCCGATCCCGTATTTTATTATTTATGTCTATGGGTATTCAGACATAGGCGGCCGGTACGAGTGGTATGGTTTTTCTTATTACCTACCTCGTAGTTTGTGTTGTGGGTCCCGATCCCGTATTTAATTTCTTAATAATAGGATTAAATATCCTCAAGTCATGAACCCCTTTCTATCCCCGCTTCTTAATTCCAACCCCTTGCCACGTCCCGGCATACGTGCCTTCCCTCGGGAACTGGGGCGTGACACGAATCGAATAAAATGGGATCCTCATTGTAATGTTATACTCCTTATGTTCCGGTTGCTTCAATTTTTTTGGCACGAGTTATAATAACATTTAAGTAATTGTAATATTAGTGGAAAAATGAACTCACTTTAATAAAAGGTAAAAGTAGGGTTAGGTGTGATATTTTTTGTAAATAAAATGTGAAAGTGAGGTCAAATTATAAGGAATTAGTAGTGGGGTAATGTTAAAAAAAAAAAGAAAAAAGAATGGGCATATTCAGTTGAGACATTTTAAAGTAGAAAAATAGACATTCACAGGCGGGACGGAGGGAGTATATATTCTATTCTATTGCGTGCAAATCTCACATATACATATAAGATTTTTTACTATAAAATAGAATGTGATAGATCAACATTAGCTAGGGATAAAATAGCTAGCTCGAAATTAAAAACAGACAAGTGGGAAAACCAGCTCAGGGGAGGCCAACTCAAGACTAAAAATGATAAGACTAGACAAGACTAATCTTATATGACACTGTTATGAGACTTTTACACTGTTAGATAGAAATAGTCTAGTTGGGGAAACCAAACACCCCCTATATATGATTGCATAATTTTGATGCGATTTGGAATTTTGGATTAGTAAAGAAAATGAGATGTCGGTACTAATTGTGTATAAATTGAAATTGATTCGAGAGATTTTATGTCATTGAGGGGTTTCTCCACGGAACAAATTAAGCTCTAAGAAGTGTGCAGACTAAGGATAATGTTTACATTAAGCTTAATTATGGCATAGACTTTAAGAGGGTAAAATCTTTATTCTATTCACAATCGAATTTGGAAAGTTTTTTAACATTAAAAAGGGGTGCAAAATCACAACATCTTGCATACACGGTTGAACTTTTTTTTTTTATTTTGGAGTGGGATAAAATAGGAAAGGGTGTGGATTTTGACATTTGTAATTGTATTGCGTGTGGTAGTGGTGGTACTACTACTGAATTAATGTACGATTACACGTGGCACATGTACAATTAAACATATATAGTGGAGTACTTATTTTTCGTTTTGGTTTTTAGACAAAATGCAATTGTGCATTCTTATGTCCCATGCTTTTAACTTTTATTTACTAAATTATTATATAGTTTTTCTAAGTTTTGATCCTAAAAGTCCATTATATGCATACAATATTAGGGAGTGATTTAGTTCGGTTTTAATACTTAAGTAGGAAATAAGAACGAATATGTGTTTGGCTAAGCTTATTTGAAAGTGCTTATAAGCTCCAAGTGCTTAAGATGTTTAAGGAGCTTATAAGATGTGAAATTTAAGCAAAAATAAATTGGGGTGGAGGAGCTTTTTTTTGGAGAGCTTATAAGCTAATGTAGCTTATTTTTGCATCTTATAAGCTATTGACTAGCTTATTTTGCCAAACACTTTTAAGTAGCTTATAAGCAGTCAAACAATTTATAAGCAGTCAAACAACTTATAAGCTTAGCCAAACACCCTCCATGATCTATAGGTTTTCAATAAATGAGTGACCCAGATTAATTCACACGTCGAATGAAACATTGTATGCATGAATTAATTTGACGCACTATTATTTTTATGTACTACAGTATATGTATTACTTTGATGCATCAATAATTTGATGCA